>CAWUFQ010000368.1:137500-585000 GCA_963921405.1 Cepaea hortensis
TGGAGTGTGTGTGTGTGTGTGTGTGAATGTGTGTTTGCGCATCCGTGTGTGAGTGTTTGCGTGCGTGCGCGCGCATGTGCGCTTTCGTAGGAAAATTTCAATATTGGGGGGAGCTGCTGTGGAGTGGGTGTAGAAGAGGTTTGGTGTTAGTAAAAATAGAAAACTTCAATATTGGGGGAGTGGCTGTGGAGTGGGTGTAGAAGAGGTTTGCTGTTAGTAAAAAGATGAGTGGCTCAAGAGGCGGTGTGGGTGAAAGGCGTGCGTGCGTTTTGTGCTTGCGTGATTGCGCATGTGCGCGCTCATAGGAAACTTCAATATTGGGTGTCATCTCACAACCAAAGCTATCCCTCGTAACATAGTTGTATCTGTCTATTACATACTACAGCCAAGTTGTAATGGATTGTATTTACACGACGTCGCAGTCAGCCCCAGCATTCATGCTTCTTGGGCAAGCTTGTCGATGTCTTTCTGACCAACCGGTACCCATGATCGTCTGTAGTGTCTGTCACCAGGATTATCAGCATCAGCATCACCCAGCCCCATCAACAAAATCACTATCATCATCATCATCATCATCAACAGCAGCATCGTCATCAGCTGAAGGTGACCGATCGAGTGACTCACCACAGGCCATGTCGGCGAGTGAACGTACGTGAACGTGTTCAGACATGTCTTTGGGGAAAACTGGAGGTTGACTCAGCGCGTACTGACAACATAACGATACAACCGATCAAATATGGTGATGCTTCCGATCATATGTCTAAGGTATACAATCGAAACACGTGACTAAAACCAGTTAAAGATGGCGTCGCACTCGATGACATGTGTAAGTCAACAACCGCGTGACTAAAACCGATTAAATATGGCGCTGTAGCCGGTCTCATGCCTTATGGGATACATCCGAAACACGTGACTAATGGTCAAAGATGGAGTCGCATCCGGTCACATGGTCAGACAATATTCTGATGAGTCATTCTACGTAAGCAAATACCGTGTATAAGACGACTAACATTCGTCGAATAGAAGTACCGGGCTCAGTGATCAGCAAAGTAGCACATCTTCTATGTTGCCTGGTGTGAAGACTGGTAATTCTTGGTTCTTCATCCCAGCTCTGTCATTAGACATGTTGTTCTGCAAGAAACCTACTTCTTGTAGTCAGACAACCGTAGACCCATATGAGACAACATTTGATCTGCTTGACGACTCTTCTTCAGATGAAAATAGTGACCCTCTGTCTAGCGGTCATGAACCAGCCTCTGAGTTTCTCAAGAAAATCAATGCTTTGTGGAATGAAAACTATCCTACCGCTGGTTTCCGAAGTTGCTCCTCTGTCGCAGCAGATTAAATACAACACCCATCGAGAAAGGTATGTATAAATAGTAACGGTCACACTCATAGTTTCCAAGAACAGGTGTGTTAGTTCCGCTGTCTAATGGTACATTCTATTATCTGGTACTCTTTATTTCACTATGAATTACTAGACGCTGAAGCCTTATAAGTTTCAATATGTTTTTTTCTCCTCTCCAAGTAAATTTTACAACAGATCCTCACCTCTTGACAGTTCATAGCGTTGACACCGAAGAACGCAATGGCAACTGGCACCATGTAATCAGAGAACGAGAGAATTTTGAGCGACGTATACTAGAGATGGACCAAATGCTAACCCCAGTCCTGGGGACCAGTCACAGAGTCAAAGTCCTGGAGCAGAGAAAAAAGTCAAGAACAACAGTGAAAGAGACCGGGATAGTCTAACCCCCGTATGGTAACTGGTAATTAAAATTAAAAAATATCAATCCACGTACAAATTGACTATTGCAAGCTTGTCCAGGAAGCACGAATGTTGAGGTTGACTGCGACGTCCTGTAATTGATAACACACACACACACACGCCTACATATGCGCGCACACACACATACTCGACAGTACACCCACGCACGCACACACGTATTCAGTATTATTTCATGAGAGAGAGAGAGAGAGAGAGAGAGAGAGAGAGAGAGAGAGAGAGAGAGAGAGAGAGAGAGAGAGAGAGAGAGATTTACAGCAAATAGAAAATACATATTTGTGTTGAATTCTTGTATGCCTGACCACTGCATATTTTCCACTCGCCTAGCCGTCACTAGTAATTACCTTCATGTTTTATCTACCGGTTATCTGTACAAGCTGGCCATTGTATTTTTTCTCGTGGGGCGTGTTCGGTGAAGCGTCACTTGTTGCTTGTGCGCGCAGGTAACGATTGGCGGTCAGGGGAAGTTAGTGTGTAATAAAAAAAAAGGGGACCGATTACTCTCCCCTTGGAATCCGTTTATAATTAAGGGGTATAACTGTGGGGTTTAATAATATTACATAATTTAATGTATATCTCGGGAAGTTATGGTTTATTTTAATGGAGACTCGAAGTTTTATATTGACGTAACTATTCTCTAGTATACATACAAGACATTTTTGGTGTTTAATTAAGTTTTTAGGTTTAATTTGTAAATAAATTTCTTTGTCTGGTATATTTTTTAAACCAGATTTTCACCATGCGCGTAATGTTGATGCATGGGTACGGAAACATGTTGAATTAGCATACTGAGCCGTGCAAAAGTTTATTCATCATCCAAAAGGGGATCCTCGAGTTAGCTCGAGAGATGAAATAAATCAATTTCTGTCATATTGATTTCGGTCTTCTTCATCGAAGGGGATCGATATGACTGGGGTTCGATCACACACACACACACACTAACTCACACACACACACACACACACACACACTTGGACTCGAACCCATCGCCACCACCACAACCACCGTCCCGCCGTCGTCGCTGCCGCCACCGCCCCGCCCTTAGACCGGAAGTGATTCCCTGAAGTGGTCATCCAAACCCAAGAAAATAACCGCCAAGTTCAAATATTTGGGTCATTTGCGGACCGTTTTCACGGGGGGGGGGTGGTGGGACAGTGTGGGAGGTATAACATTCATATAGGGAAATACGACTTCCCCCCCCCCCCCGGGATGGCCCCAAATATTACCTGAATACAACTTTGTATACTACTGATATGTCTGATTGCAATAACTGGCGTGGTATCACCCTACTGTCAGTTTCAGGAAAACATTTTTGTAGCATGTTACTTGAGAGATTGAAAAAGTCTATAGATGAAAGGCTCAGAGAAGAATAAGCTGGCTTCAGACCAAAACTGTCATGTATAGACCATATTTTCACCCTCAGAATAATTATTGAAGACTGTAGAATTCCAGTCGAAATTAATCTCCAACTTTGTCGACTTTCAAAAAACCTTCGACAGTTTCCACCGTCCTTCACTTTGGAACCTACTTAATAGTAGTATATTAGGGCGTCCAGACACATATTATGCAACCAGAATCTGGCGGGTAATGGCTGATAGGGTTTATGAAGGAAATATGGGGGTATTTTTTGGGAAAATTGTCGACTCGGTAAATTTTTTGGCGGCGTGTGGGAACGGTTTTTTGACGGGTGTGAAAGTAATTAAGGTAAAAGTAGTTGGTTCTAGAAAGCGAGGATGTGAGTACGGATGAAGGGGTAGTACTGGAAATAGAAACCGAGGGTGTGAGTACGGATGAGGGAGGGTTGTAAGTTATTTTGGTTACGTATATGAATGTATTAGTATGCGTGGTGTAGTGATGTATAAACAAGGGTGTGATGGGTCGTGGTATCTACTCATGGGTTGTATATATGGTGGTTACGTATATGAATGTGTTAGTATGCGTGGTGAGTAATGTATAAACAAGGGTGTGATGGGTCGTGGTTATAGTTGACGAAGTAAGAGGTGTAGTTGGTTACTGAACAAAAAGAGGGTTGTAGGAGTCTGACACAGTAAAACACAGAGACAAAAGTAAAAACAAAAAAGTAATATTTTCAAGTGTTTTTATTGGTATACAACATCAAACTACAGGTAAAAAAGGTTTACGACCCATACATTAAAAAGGGAGTACGACCCCTAAAGGGGATCAGCTGGTTATTATAGATAGATGAGTGGTCCTGTAGAGGTCTGTCGTGCCTGTGGTTATTAATAATAGAAGGTGAATGGAAACGAATAGTAAAATCACCTATGAATTAATCGATGGTAATTATTACTAGCGGGGGAATGGGTTCAACAATGAAACAATCAGGGTCGTGGTGTAATATGAAGGCATTCTCCCGTCTTAGGGATAAAAGAGGCCGCCGGGGTGGTGTTATAGAGGGGTCTGGTAAAACTAAGGTGTTGGCTCGCCGTAGACTGGGAGGGGACGGTTGAGGTGGAGGAGACTGGTGGGGTGGTGTGGGATTAATAATATAGGGAGGGGATGGTGATCTAACTCTGACTGGGTGGGGTGGGGTGATGTATGGAGGACTCCATCTTAGCAGTAGTGGTGAGGGTGGGGGTGTCAGGTGTATAATACGAATGATGGCCTACAAAATCACAAACGAATACGTCATCGCCGGCCTATGGATACATCAGAACCAGAGACGATACCACCAACAACCTCGACGACACCACCAAATGACACCAATATAACTAACAGTCAGAGACAACCAGACGAGAATATTCTTGAACAACTGGTAAAAGACGAAGCGGCCATCTTAGCAGCCGGGGAACCAGAGACACTACACATCCTTCCATCTTATATTCAACAAATATATAGAGAAAATTGGGAAGCTATCAGGACACATCACAAGATTAACAAGTGGTTATCGACATACACCTTCTGTATTAGCCCGGAGATACAATACCCTATCAAATGGACAGATACGTTGTATAAGATTTTCAATGCTCAAATTAGTCGCTTTAAGATCAACTTTAGCTTTCATCTAGTGTTACGTCATAGAGGAACACAAGATCTTAGATTCTATCATGCATCATTTAACAATTCTTCTGTTTTAGAATTTCCAGCGCTAATAAATAACAGATACGACTTTGACGCCTTCCTTACAACACTTCACGAACATGACATTCATTCCTACGCCATCCAACAACGTACAAACACCAAATATACACTAGAGACAGTAACTGGGATATGTTTTTACCTCTTTCATATCCCTGAATTTCCAATAGGTTGTTGGTTAGGCGATATACCACTACATATTACACAAAACAAAGCCATCAACACACTACAACGTATGCAGGGTAACAAAATGTACACAGATAACTATTGTTTCTTTAGATCCCTAGCATTATTCAAAGGCGGGAACATGTGATAGGATATAACTCTGGTAAGTATGATTTAAATATGATTAAGCCATATTTGATCTCATACTTTACTACAACAGAAGGGTCTTCGATCAAATATGTAGTTAAAAGAAATAATAATTTTATGTGTATTTCCACTGATCAGTTGAAATTCCTAGATATCAGTAATTATTTAGCAGTAGGATTCACCTACTCAAAATATTTAGCGGCGTATGGTGTTGAGGAGACCAAGGGATATTTCCCTTACGAATTCATAACAGATTTAGACAAACTAAAAGAAACAAAGTTACCACCTCATACAGCTTTTTTCTCAAAGCTTAAAAACCGTAACATTTCCGAAGCAGAATACACAGTTTGTCAGAAAGCTTGGATCGATAATAAGATGACTACATTAGAAGACTTTCTCGTGTGGTATAATAACAAAGATGTTCAGCCATTTATCAAGGCTTTAGATGCACAAGTTAGTTTTTACACAGAGTTAGGTGTAGACATGTTTAAGGATGCCATTTCTGTCCCAGGGGTTACTCTAAAGTATCTCTTTAAGACCCTCCCCAAGGAGGTAGTTTTCTCGTTATGTTCCAAGAAGGAGGAGGTTACACAAGATGTTACGAGCCAATATAGTGGGTGGGCCGAGTATTATTTTTCATCGTTACCACGAGGCCAATCAGACCCGTATCAGGGGTAATAAATCAGTAAAAAGTATTAAAGGGTTCGATGCGAATGCTTTATACCTATGGTCTCTTATGCAAGATATGCCATCAGACTTCCCTACTATTAGATATAAAGAGGACGGGTTCAAAGCCCATAAGGTAAACAAGTATATACAAAAGTGTAGAGCATGGTTAGCGTGGGTCTCTCATACCCAGAACATATCCTTGAAGACACAATTTAATGGGGGTGAAATGCGGCTAGGCGATCGATATATCCGTGTAGATGGGTGGGAAAAGAAGAGTAAGATAGCTTATCAATTCCATGGGTGCTTATTTCACGGTCACCAAAGCTGCCCTCTAACCAAGGGAAAAACTATTAACCCCGTCAATAATAAACCACTGGTGGAGTTATTTAAGAAGACACAAGAGATTCGTGGTTATCTGGAGACTGTCGTTAAAATTACAGTAATAGAAATGTGGGAATGTGAGTGGGAGACCCTAAACAAGACTGATAGAAATATTAAAACATTCATAGACACGAATTTTCCATTCGTCACACCATGGTTTGGGCGCTTCCCTATAACAATGACTAAGATTCTCGGTGCTGTAAAAGATGAGAGCTTGTTTGGGTTGATAGAGTGTGATATCCACGTGCCACCCTCTCTCAGAGACCATTTTTCAGAAATGTCACCCATCTTCAAAAACATAGAGGTTGGTAGAGAGCATATAGGTAAGTTTATGTGTGAGTACGCTGAATCACATAACTTGCTTACACGACCAAGTCGCACATTAATAGGTGGTTATATTGGGGAAAAGCTCCTGTTGACCACACCATTATTAAAATTGTATCTGGAACATGATCTAGAAGTCACTGAAATATATCAGGTGATTGAATATAAACCTGTTCGTTGTTTTAAACAATTTGGGGATACGGTGTCTGATGCCAGACGTGAGGGAGACAGACACACCACCGAGACTATTACGGCAGAAACAATGAAGTTGTTAGGTAATGCCGCTTACGGCAAAACTCTAACCAATAAGGCCAAACATACTGATGTCTCCTACTGTAAGGCTGAAGACACGACGAAATTCGTAAATAATCCCTTGTTTAAGAAAATGACCTGCCTTACTGACGACGTTGTTGAGGTCGAGACAGTAAAGAAGAGAACTGTCTGGGATCTACCTCTACAGATTGGTTTTTTCGTTTATCAGTATGCCAAATTAAGAATGTTGGCTTTCTACTACGACTTTCTAGACAAATTTATCTCTAAAGACGACTTTCAGCTTTGTGAAATGGACACTGATTCTTTATATTTGGCCCTTAGTGCCGACTCACTCTCCGAAGTAGTTAGACCACACCTACGAGAAGAATATGACAGAGTCTATAATCAGTGGTTCCCGTCTGAAACCTGCCCTGTTCATAGAATTACCCCTAGTACTGATACCTGTAAGGATTGCCAGACTATCAAAGCCTATGAAAAGAGAACCCCCAGGCTTTTCAAACTAGAATACGAAGGGAAGGGGATGGTCTCGTTATGAAGTAAGACGTATATTTGTGTCGGCAATTATGATAAAGTCAGTACCAAAGGTCTGACTAAGACCCACAACATGCACCTAAACAAGGACACATTTTTAGAAGTACTCAATACTCAAACACCGAGTGGGGGAACCAATATAGGCTTCAAAACACAAGACTCTTCTGTATATACATACACACAACACAGAGATGCTCTATCTTATTTGTATATAAAAAGAAAGGTTGCCAGTGATAATATATCGACTATGCCATTACTTATTTAATTGATTAAAACAATTATTATGGTCGTATGTTTTTTCCTGAATGCTTTTTGTTTCAAATTATAATTAATGTTATATTTTATAGACGATGGGTGGTAATCCCTCGTCTGCCCGTTTCATAATCATATGTACATTTGTGTTATGGTCGTATGTTTTTCCTGAATGCTTTTTGTTTCAAATTATAATTAATGTTATATTTTATAGACGATGGGTGGTAATCACTCGTCTGCACGTTTCATAATCATATGTACATTTGTGTTATGGTCGTATGTTTTTCCTGAATGCTTTTTGTTTCAAATTATAATTAATGTTATATTTTATAGACGAACTTTCGCCTGACCACAAGAACCTTGGTCTATTAACGCCACTATTGATTCGGTGATGTTACACGTAATCTTAGGGTTTAGGTTAAGCCTCGGGGCATTGTTATCTACAGACAGAGATACCCTTTTTTTTTTTTGTTTACTATAACAGAAATAGAATATATTATGATAGGTTTTAGATACATATACGGATTATTCTGTACTCCATCCAGCATGTGCCATGCAGGTAAACGTGGGCGATACCATGTTCTGCCATCTCACTCGATCACCAGAGTCGTGGAGCTGATCCGTGTTTCTGTCTCGAGCATGCCACAAAACCAAGCCATCCACATATTTACTTCTCAACCTTCCCCTTGGTCTGTCCCCCCTCGATCTTGCTAGTTGTCACCAAGTTCTCCAATCCATTTCTTCTCATAACATAACCATAACAATTTTGACATTATTCTGTACTACATTATATAACTTACTCGTCTATTGGATTATGTATATAAAATGTTTGTATGACTACTTGTGGACGTATTACAATCTCACATTAATACAATTTCGTGAATATAAACTTGTCATATTTTTTTTATAATATTGTTACATGCACTCAGTTATATCTTCGCTTTGTTTGTTTTCGGTGGTGGAGGATGATGATGTATTGTGTTCCCCTCTGTTATTACATAATATTTATGGTTAATTATTTCACCCTGTAATCATAATAATTCATTATATTGTTTCCATACATTGTGAACGAAAAATAAAACATATTGTTTTACGCCTATACTTCACTGGTGTGTATTGTATTTTTTAAAACTCGTGTTGTTTTTCGCTGATGTGAGTTAGTTATTGACGAAAGTTAGTGGTGAGATACAGACATACAAAAACGTACAAGACACCACTGGTCTTACCTTCAGTAGCCAACACCTCATCTTGTCATCAAAGCACCATGGAAACCGAGGTTGTGTTCTTGGTAGAGGCTTAGTGTTGGCGATGAATATAATAATAATAGAATTCTACACTGGAAGCGTCATATCTTAATCTGTCTAGTTTTAACAGCTCTGCACCTCATCTCACGGCTATTTGTATTTTGTCTATTTATTTACTATATGGTGCTTCTATACTCACTCGCAGATATAACACTGGCCCATATGACAACGAAGCTACTACACCCTAATATTCTGTTCTATCACACTTCAACTATTACAGTATCTAAAGCTATACTTAAATATTCAACTTCCCTCTCTGACTAGAACCAACTAACTAATGCGGGTTACCTTTCTTCATGACGCGACGTACTGAGATCGTATGACTTTCCGCGCTTTCTCACGAGACGGGTTAGCTTGATTAGTTTTCCAGATGTTCACTGGCGCCATACTACTCGGGAAACAGCGGGTGCTGTTAGTAATGGCCGTATACGTTTGGGTGTTTTTCTCATTAAAAGTTGGTATGAACCCGAGTGGTTGATCTATAATAGCTGGCATGTTTAGTGACTCGTTGGTCTTGGTTGTATTTGAATGTGTGTGCGAGGTTGTGTGTGTGTCTGTCTGTCTGTCTGTATGATTCTGTGTATGGCTGCACGCGTGTCTGTTTGTTTCATTGTACGTATGTGTATTTGACTATATGGTGCTTCTATACTCACTCGCAGATATAACACTGGGCCATATGACAACGAAGCTACTACACCCCTAATATTCTGTTCTATCACACTTCAACTATTACAGTATCTAAAGCTATACTTAAATATTCAACTTCCCTCTCTGACTAGAACCAACTAACTAATGTGGGTTACCTTTCTTCAAGAAACGAGAAGTACTGAGATCGTATGAGGTCTTGTTTCTCACGCTCGGGGGTAGCGTGATTAGTTTTCCAGACGTTCACCGGCGCCAAGCTACTCTGTATTCAGGGGAAAATATATTAGTACTGATCGTACACGTCTGTCTGTTATTCTCATTATCATAGTCTTGTAGCCAACTATCTGTTGGTAGAATCTCGACTTCGCACGACATGAAGAAGACTGATTAGTTTTCCCAGCGTTATACTACACCCATCTACTTTGGCATCAGCGAGGTTTGTATTAGTAGTGGCCGTATACGTTTGGTTGTTTTTCTCATTAAAAGTTGGTATGAGCCCTGCTTTGGCTTGTTCTAACACGTTAGTTTGTGTGAGTTTATGTATGTGAGTGTGTGCGCGATTGTGTATCTGTCTATTTGATTCTGTGTATGGCTGCACTCGTGTCTGTTTCATTGTGTGCGCGGTTGTATTTTAGATTCGTTATACTTGTGTGTCTGAATCTAAAATGGCCCTGATTGTATGGTTGATGTCTGGTGTATACTTGTATGGTTGTCGTTGTGTTTGTGTTTATGTATTTGTTATAGACAAGGAGACTCGTGTAGACGCTGATATATCGCCTAGAGGAATAGTTCAAGCACCTGGAACCGTATTGACACCGGGTGATCTGCGGGCCCGATCGACATCACCATTTACACCGGACATCAACCACTCTACGACCCCCCTCACTATATTACTAAGTCCAGACTCTTTTTTCAGATTATATCCTCTTATTATAAACATCGCTATATCGACCCCTAATACCCCGTTTTACTGTGTCAGACTCCTACAACCCTCTTTTTGTTCAGTAACCAACTACACCACCTCTTTGTTCAGTAACCAGCTACACCTCTTACTTCGTCAAGTATAACCACGACCCATCACACCCTTGTTTATACATCACTACACCACACATACTAATACATTCATATACGTAACCAAAATATATACAACCCATGAGTAGAAACCACGACCCATCACACCCTTGTTTCTATTTCCAGTACTACCCCTTCATCCGTACTCACATCCTCGCTTTCTAGAACCAACTACTTTTACCTTAATTACTTTCACACCCGTCAAAAAACCGTTCCCACACGCCGCCAAAAAATTTACCGAGTCGACAATTTTCCCAAAAAAATACCCCCATATTTCCTTCATAAACCCTATAAGCCGCCAGATTCTGGTTGCATAATATGTGTCTGGACGCCCTAATACACTACTCTTAATATCTATGGTTTCCCTACCAAATATACCAACATCATAAAATCTTTCTACAAAGAGACACGTTGCTGCGTAAGAACAGAATCAGGCAACTCTGACTGGTTCTCAGTGGAAACAGGAGTGAAACAGTGTTGTGTCTTGTCACCATGCTCTTTGGAATAGCCATCGATTGGGTCATGCGCAAATGCACAAACAACACAAATAGGGGTATCCGTTGGGTTGACACATTTCTAGAAGACCTGGACTTTGCCGACGACATAGTGCTTTTTAGCTCAACACGCCCAGTTGCCCAAGTTAAAATAAACCATCTTCAAAATGTTTCAGGACAAACTGGTCTCCAAATTAACACCGCCAAAACAAAAACTATTGATCTTCCCAACAGTTCAGACGACATCAAATTAAACAACCACGTTATTGAAAAAGTCAACGGCTTCACATACCTAGGAAGCAAAATGACATATACAGGGGACTCAACACCAGAAATATCATCTAGAATCGCACTGGAATCTGGTGCCTTTAATAAACTGTCAAACATCTTGAAGTCAAAGATACTCAGCAAACACACGAAACTGTGCTAACATAAGGATGTGAGAGTTGGAAATCAACGGTAGCTTTAGATAAGAAATTAGACAATTTTGAGAACAAATGTCTTAGAAGAATTCTAAACCTCCACTGGACAGATTTCAGAACCAATACGCAAATAAGACAAGAAACTAAGCAAGATATTGTATCCAACTTTATAAGAAAACGCCATGGGAATTACATCGGCCATGTACTCAGAATGGACAAGACAAGACTCCCCAACCAAGCTCTCATATGGTCACCAGTAGGGAAAAGAAAACGGGAAAGACCAAGAGAGGAAATGCGTTGAACCATCATCAGCGAAGGCTCATTCAATGGCCAAGTAAACATTCAAGATCTACAACAGGTAGCAGCGTACTTCAGGGATGTACTACAAATGTACAAGAGGCGTTCATTTGAAATATGTTTGTGCCACACTGCGCGTAATTGCGTAAGTTGAACATGATCATGTCATAGTCATGTGTTAAGCACTGACCAATGAATAAAAGAGCAAGTGTTTATCGTCCCATGATGCATAGGTTCTGTTTCTGACCGTTGAGAAAATGGCCGAGTTGATCCAAAATCAGTCCAAAGAAGCTCAAAGAGCTTTGATTCAGTTTCTTTCATTTGAAGGATATAGACCAGTGAACATTCATCGGCCGGTCGCCAGCATGGCGGTTAGGCATTGAGCCGTTAAGGCCTGTGGCGTGTTTATGTTTGTGGCTACGGTTTGCATTCGCATTTTCCTCATGTTGGACTGGTAGTACATTTTTCCGTCGCTTGGCTACTGAGTGGGCGACACCGTGATCTGTGAAATTCGCGTGGAATGCTTTTACATCTGTCCTGTACATTGAACTGCATGTTCGGAACAATGGCTACTGGCAGTTGCTGAATTGACTGTTTTGTCCTTTTGGTTCACGAGTGCAGTTTTCGGGAGACTCCTGGGAGTCGGCGCTGAAGCTGAAGAGTTCGTGCTTTGTGCGACAGTTTCGGCGGGTCGCCCTGCGGTAAGAGACCGAGCCATGTGAGAAAACCCGGGTCAATGAGGTCTTCCTGGTGACGGCCGAGCCCATCGACGATGAATTTTGTGTTGACATTCTGACGGCGGCATTATGCACAGTGTACCTGTGCAGGCTTGTTGGATTGCCGAGACTCCCGTCTATTCCAATTTTCACATTGGACAGCGAGGAGCATTTTGTGTGATTTTTGCCGGCACGGGAATGGAGCATAATGTGGACGACCCGTTGCCTTGAAGTTGGAACCTCGACTAACTAACTAACTAGCTAGCTAGCTAGCTAGCTACCTAACTAACTAACTAACTAACTAACTAACTAACTAACTAACTAACTAACTAACTAACTAACTAACATTCATCAAAGAATGCAGGCAGCGTACGGTAACAAATGTGTATCGAAGACAACAGTGACAGACAGGGCATGAACGTTTCGGAAAGGACGTCAGTTCACGACATATCTTCGACGGCCGGGTCAAGCGCATATTGTTGCAACAGAAAAAAACATCGCCAAAATTTTAAATATTGAGCACAACCCACTACTGGCAACGCTGATCGTATTCTGGTATGAGCCTAAGGCCTATCCACGTCAATATGGAAGCACTATACTCGAGTTTCGCCCTCGTTTGAGCTCGTCAGTAGTGCATATCCCTGACCGGATCCGGAAACAAGCCCCGGATCACTGGCGTGTGAATCGGGTGTGTAACCACTCGGCACACGTTGGACACAGAGCAAAATTATCATAACAGAATACTACAACGTCACCCATCGTAGGCTATGCTCAAGATTGCCCAATCGCCGCGACTGACGTCCGTCAATCGATGTGGACCCGAAACGATCAGGACTTCTCACTGGCAAGGAACACCAGGCCTCCTAAATTCCATATTGACGTGGATAGGCCTTAGGCTCATACCAGAATACGATCAGCATTGCCAGTAGTGGGTTGTGCTCATTATTTAAAATTCAAATCCCGAAATAACCAAATTAATCAATCGCCAAAATTGATGCAGCAGTACAGATGAACCGTTGTTGAAGCATACGTTCGCTAGCGAAAGAATTTGATGTGTCAATTGGGACAATTCAAAACGTCGTTCGTAAGAAACTGCAATATCGGAAGGTGTGTTCACAGTGGGTACCACGGATGTTGACCGACCACCAAAAAGAGGAACGCATGGGAGGTGTTTGAACCACTTGCTGCATTACAGAGTGGAGGGTGATGTATTCCTCTTCCGCATAGTGGCAGGTGAGGAATCATGGTGTCACCACTTTGAGCTGAACAGCAAGAGAGAGAGAGAGAGAGAGAGAGAGAGAGAGAGAGAGAGAGAGAGAGAGAGAGAGAGAGAGAGAGAGAGAGAGAGAGAGGGAGAGAGCATGCAATGGAACCATGCCGGATCACCAAAAGCCAAAATTTCAAGTTACAGGTTTCCGCTGGTAAGGTTATGCTGAGCGAATTTTTTTTACCATGAAGGGCTATTGTTGGCCGACTTTAAAGAACCTGGTGTCAACATCAACTCTACCCACTACTTGCATACACTAGACAGGCTGCAAAAAGCCATCAAGAATAAACGACCCGGCTTGCTTTCTCGCGGTGTGATTTTGTTGCACGATAATGCTCGTCCGCAAAGATTGTACAGGAAGCATTAGCAAGGTAGAAGTGGGAAATTCTGCAACATCCAGCCTATAGTCCTGATTGGTCACCATGTGATTTTCATTTGTTCGGACCTCTAAAAAACAGCTCTCAAGGGGCAGCAATTTCACACAGATGCAGACGTAATGAAGGCGGTAAACACTTGGTTCAGTGAGCAACCTCAATCCTTTTTTGCGGACGGCATTCGCCGCCTACCTAAGCAGTGGGATGATTGCCTGAATTCCTACAGCGACTTCTTCTGACCAACCCATGGTCCATAATTCATTCAAAATGAATGCTTTGTTTAATTCTACCACACGTGTTAATGTTTCTTTCATGCTTTTGTAAAAAGCCATTGGAACGGGTTTCAAATGAACGCCCCTAATATATATATATATATATGATTCCTGCATACATAATTATGAGTGCTTCTGTGGCCTATCAAATTGCTTTCTATACTTCAAATCTTTTATTTCGTTTTAGCGTTATAAAGAATTAAAACACTTAACACCACTGTCATCAGTGTCTTGTGGTGTACTAGACACTGCAAACAACATTACTACCAATGTTTTGTGGTGTTCTAGAGACTGCAAACACTCAGCACAACTGTCATCCGTGCTTAGTGAAGCGCTAGAAGCTTATCACATGTCAACAACATCCAGTCTACTGAGAGTGCAGGGGCTAGTAGTTCCCCTATGCAAAGAAAATCCTGGATGCAAACTGGCTGTTAAAGGGGTCTTCGGTGAGGCCCACATGTGTGAGAAGTCGAGGTCAAATGAATCTGTCCGGTGAATTGTAGGCTCGGACTTGCTACGCTTGATTTTTGGGATTGATATGTACAGGGCTTCTAATGAGGACAGGATCTGTGGATTGTAGCAAGGATACGGATATTATAAGAAATCCAAATAACACAATAAAAATGGTAGTCCCTAGTAAATACTGCTGTTAAGGTGTAAAGTCTTCACATATTCTAGGAGGAACCACTGGTTGGTTAGCAGTTGGAAAAGCAACTACCAGAAACATGGTACGGAGTATACAGAGTCAGGCACGACATAGAAGTTCCTCTTGATCATCCACTGTATCCTGGTTTTTATGTGAGTTGTCCTGATCAAATCTTGCCACTGGATCTTGTCACTGAAATATAATTCATGCACAAGACATATCTCTTCTCACTTGACCATTTCGTCCTGTGGTAATGGGCTAATGGCATATAGTAAGACCTTTTGATGGACAGGCAATTTCAGGGTATTGCCTAGCTCGAGTTCAAAATCAGGGTGAATACTCTGTCCTTCGATGTCACAAACGGAGTGAAGAAAGGTTGCATCCTAGGCCTACTCTTCTGAGCATGTTTGATGCAATGCCGACAATCACCTTAAAGGACAGTTATTCTGCTGCCAAAGTCACCTACTACCCATGTAAGCTAACCCGGTTACAAAATACAAAAAGAATCCCGATCCTTTGCTAGCTCCCATGCCACATGAATGCTTCCTGCCGAGGTGTATTCAATGTCCCGACATCTTCGTCCTGGTCAATGCCTGCTTCTTGTTCCAGGAACCACGGCTACCATCACAGTTGTTGACACCAAGCCATTTGGTCAAAGTATTTCAGTTGTCGAAGCGTGATGCTGTTTTATAATCCACTTTTCTTCCAATTCCAATTCCAATTTTCAAAACAAAAATTCCAAATTCGGTCTCGTTAAAGCTGTCTCCTCAGCTTTGGTTATTGTTGAGATCGGTGGTTTTTGTGGGTATTTTTACTCTTTTTTCTTGTCTTTTACTTTTACTCGTTTCTTGTCTTGTGCGTTCTTACGAGTAAGTCATATCTCGGACTGGTTGTGTAAGTGTTTATGTCTGTGACGTCAGCTGGAGGATTGGTCGCGCGGCTGTCCTTTGTTCCAGTCTCCTCTGGTGGTTTCTTTTGTTAGTGAAGGCTGCTGGTTCGGCTGGCTTGACTGGTTGCAGTCCTTCTCAGGACGTTTTATTTGGTCTTATTGCCTCCTTTGTTGTGTATCATCTGTAGCAGCTTTTCGATGTTTTCATTTTCTTGTTTGCGCAATATCTCTTCTCTCTCCCTTTCGATTTTTTTTGCGCCTGTTTTCTATTTCGAGCCTTTTGCGTTCCTTTTGCCTATAGTATTCTGCTTGCTTGAGTTCCTCCATTCTAGCCGATTCTAGGCACTCCTCCAGGGTAAGTGGAAGTGGATACTCTGACTTTTCTTTGGTCTCTAGACCCTATTAGAATATCACACGTTTTCTTCTTATAGACCAATGGTGTTCTAAAAACAACTTCTGTTAAATTTAAGTTTAAAAACCAGATTTTCTTCGTTAGTGATTGCGAAATGGTCCATAACTCATATTCGTATGTTTCCATAGATACATGTTCTATAAAATTTACTTTAATTTAATTAGTGAAGCTGTATCAAATACTCTTAAGATTAGGAACCTGAGCTGTTCAAAATGTCTGTCAACATTGTCGTCAGATCTGCCAGATCTAGTGCCGCGAAAGTCTGGTATATCGCATACTTTGGGGACCTTGCTGAGGGCGAACCATGAACGGCACGCGTTTGCATTCTCATTATCACACTCCGGTGTTAGGAACAGTGTTAATTAAAACAAGTATTAGCATTCCAGCAGAGATTGGGAATATTTGCATGCTCTTGCTACAAGAGTCCAACTGTGGGAAAATAATTTCCCCTACGGATCTGGATTCGATTTAGTCCCGAAATTGGATGACGAGCAAGCTAGGGTAGAACTTGTTAACCTTTCTTTATGAGCAGAAATAAATGACCAGTGTTTGCCTGGTCCATGGGTTGATACATTAATTATACATGTTTATGAAGTTGATCAATGAGTATATAATAATGTTATTAAACTTGTGGTCTGCTGTGCTAGATCTGAGGGTATAGTGTAGTAAATTTTCGGTAAAGAAATGTTATCATAAATGGTTTCTGGTATTTCTTTGCTACTTCTTTCTGTCTGTCTGTCTGTCTGTCTGTCTGTCTGTCTGTCTGTCTGTCTTTCTTTCTTTCTTTCTTTCTTTCTTTCTTTCTTTCTTTCTTTCTTTCTTTCTTTCTTTCTTTCTTAGAAGTATTTATTGTTTGTTTCTTCGATTTTAATGTGTATATTCGTAAACATGCATACATACTTGTATGGATATTATATAACTAGGTAGGTAAATGGTAAGTAGATAGGTAAATAGGCAGATAGGCAAGCAGCAGTCATATACTCAGATGTGTTGTGATTTTCTTCAAATGTAGTAAATAGTACTACATTTGTAGTAAATAGTACGAAAGGAGACGAAGCCTTGTTACAAACCTTTGAGAACAAAGTTTTAAGACGCATCTTTGGACCCATTAGGGATACACAAAGTGGAGAGTGGAAAAGAAGAAGTAACAAAGACATTTATGATCTGTTTAAGTCCCCGCTAATCACTGGTATCATGAAGGCTAATAGACTACAAAGGCTGGGGCATATAGAAAGAATGACAGACAATATGGAAACAAAACTCGCTTACACTCAGTTAGAGGGGGCTGTGTGGTCTCGAGGTAAGGTGTCCGCCTCGAGTGCTGGAGGTCCCGGGTTCAGGCGTCGGTGAGGACCGGGATTTATTTAAAAAATCCACCTGGACTTCCAGTAATAAAATTTCCCCTGGTCTCTGGGTAGTGAGATCGGACGCCCGTGTGTATTGTTGCGCACGTAAAAAATCCCTTGGCAGTTGGAAATCGAAAAAGAGTAGCCTAACAAGCCCTTTTTGCCCGGGCAAAATTTCGAGTTAAAAATCTACCCAAAGTATTTCAGGATCCTCGCCGATGCAACGGAGTTCGTGCATTGAGCTGAGTTTCTCCAGACTCAGGTTTGAGTTAGGAGGAAAACGGAGCACTTATGGGTTAAACCGTGTGCCGTGATGTTGATCCAACGACTAAACTAAACTAAAACTAAACACTCAGGAAATAAATGACCGTAGGCCACGAGGTAGACCAAGAAGACGGTGGAGAGATAATATATATACAGACCTACAAGCACATGGAATCAACGACTGGCAAGAGAAGGTCAACCAAAGAGACGAATGGAGACGGATTGTACCTGCAGTAAAGAACCTCAATGGCTCGGAACGCTGAAGAAGAAGAAGAAGAAGAAGAAGAAGAAGAAGAAGAAGAAGAAGAAGAAGAAGAAGAAGAAGAAGAAGAAGAAGAAGAAGAAGAAGAAGAAGAAGAAGAAGAAGAAGAAGACGAAGAAGAAGAAGAAGACGAAGAAGAATAAGAAGAAGAAGAAGAAGAAGAAGAAGAAGAAGAAGAAGAAGAAGAAGAAGAAGAAGAAGAAGAAGAAGAAGAAGAAGAAGAAGAAGAAGAAGAAGAAGAAGAAGAAGAAGTAAATAGTACACTGGTTGATATGAATAAAGCTAATTGAATGTTAACGTGTAGCAAATAATGCATGATAAAATCAAGCATGATAATAAGGGTTATGTTTTTTTGGTTACTTTAGGATCACTTTTATGGCACATAAGATCAAACATGATTATATCTTATATATGTTGTTTGTTTGTTTATTAATTATTTTTAGAATTACTTTCATGGCACATGAAAACCAAGCGTGATTTTGAGGTCGATTTATTTGGATGCTTATATGATCACTTTCACTGCACATAAGATTAAACGCAATTAAAAAGTTCATTTGCTTGATTGTTTTTATGATCGCTTTCATTGCACATATTATTTTTTTTAAAGCAAGTAAAGGACCATTTTACAGGTCTTGTGCGCATTGGGAATATGGTACAAGACTTATATTTGTATACACCAGTCGGCATTCTTGTGTCATGATTTGATTATCTATATCTATAAAAAAAAAAGTATATGTATGTATGTATGTATGTATCTATCTATCTATGTTTGTATGTATCTATCTATGTTTGTATGTATCTATCTATGTATGTATCTATCTATCTATGTATGTATGTATCTATCTATGTATGTATGTATCTATCTATGTATGTATGTATCTATCTATCTATGTATGTATCTATCTATGTATGTATCTATCTATCTATGTATGTATCTATCTATGTATGTATCTATCTATCTATGTATGTATCTATCTATCTATGTATCTATCTATGTATGTATGTATCTATGTATGTATGTATCTATCTATCTATGTATCTATCTATGTATCTATCTATGTATGTATGTATCTATCTATGTATGTATGTATCTATGTATGTATGTATCTATGTATGTATCTATCTATGTATGCATGTATGTATGTATGTATGTATGTATCTATCTATGTATGTATGTATCTATCTATGTATGTATGTATCTATGTATGTATGTATCTATGTATGTATGTATGTATCTATGTATGTATGTATGTATCTATGTATGTATGTATGTATGTATCTATGTATGTATGTATCTATCTATGTATGTATGTATCTATCTATGTATCTATGTATCTATCTATGTATCTATGTATGTATCTATGTATGTATCTATGTATGTATGTATGTATCTATGTATGTATCTATCTATCTATGTATCTATCTATCTATCTATGTATCTATCTATCTATCTATGTATCTATCTATGTATCTATCTATGTACCTATCTATGTATGTATCTATGTATCTATGTATCTATCTAGCTATCTAATCTATAGCCAGGGGACTTAACTTAAGATATAACAATGCTACTAAAAGTTATGTCCCTTGTTTTATATTGTCTTGTGTTCAGTCATGTAATTCTTCTTCTTCAGCATTCCGAGCCTTTGAGGTTCTTTGCTGCAAATACAATCCGTCTCCATTCGTCTCTCTGGTGGACCTTCTCTTGCCAGTCGTTGATTCCAAGTGCTTGTAGGTCTGTACATGTATTATCTCTCCACCGCCTTCTTGGTCTACCTCGGGGTCTACGGTCATTTATTTCCTGAGTGTAAGCGAGTTTTGTTTCCCTATTATCTTCCATTCTTTCTATATGCCCCAGCCATTGTAGTCTATTAGCCTTCATGATACCAGTGATTAGCGGGGACTTAAACAGATCATAAATGTCTTTGTTACTTTTTCTTTTCCACTCTCCACTTTGTGTATCCCTAATGGGTCCAAAGATGCGTCTTAAAATTTTGTTCTCAAAGGTTTGTAACAAGGCTTCGTCTCCTTTCGTTGTACTCCAGGTTTCAGAGCCATACAGCACAACTGGTCTGATCAGTGTTTTGTATATTGTGATTTTGGTGTTACGAGATAGCGCCTTTGATTTTAGTAGATGTTGTAGTGCATAGTATATCTTATTTCCAGAGTTGATTCTAGTTTGTATTTCTTCCCTTATGATGTTGGAGCAGTTGAAGATTGTACCCAGGTATTTGTATGTTTCCGTTCTTTTAATGGTCATATTATCTATTTGTATGTGGCCAGAGTTTCTAGCCATTCCGTCTCTTGAAATTACCATATATTCTGTCTTATCTTGGTTGATAACCAGCCCCATCTGTTGGGCTTTTCCCTTTAAGTGAGTCAGATATCGAGGCTCATGTATTTGTTTCGTAACAAAGAAAGGTTTTTTAAAAAGGTGGGATGTTAACCCCACGCTTCAACCCCCAACCTGGAGGACCAGGGTGTTTCTCTTTGTCTGTTCTCTACCCTTTGACCTGTCCGGCTTGGGAGGCCCTGCTGGTAGCTACGCTACCGCCGGCATAGCTCTCAGGGTCATTGAGAAACTCAAGCTCCCCCACCACGACAAGGTGGAAACACCATCGGGGTAGAGCAGTCATGTAATTACATAGTTTTTTTTAGTGTACTATCAGCTATTTACTTACTAAAATTTAATTTTGTAATTACATTTTTTTTTTCAGTCATGTAATTACAAAATTAAATTTTAGTAAGTAAATAGCTGATAGTACACTAAAAAAAAACTATGACAGATGGTTGCACTGGAATGAGAAGAAGATGTGTAGAAAATTTCATCTCAATCGGATGGACCGTTCGCGAACGCATAAAGAATGGACGGACATAAATACATACATACATTGCATTTTATATATTAAGATGGTAAGAAGGATTGTGGTGATGTCTACTGTATTCTTCTATTGTATATTGTGGTCTTTAAATAGCCGGCCTCCCTGGTCTAGGGGTTACACGACTTTCTCCGTAATCCTGTATACTCTCGTGAATAACGTGACTTGCGCGAGAATTGGTAGCGGTTCTCTCTGTGTCTGTAACTTATGGGGAATGTGAGCCGGTCGCTCAGAAAGCAATGGCAAACTACTGAGCGTAATCTTGCCAAGAAATCGACAATCAGCTGAAAGATACTGATGTTGACAGCGATGTCCTGTAAAAGGATATGCGAACCAAAAAAAAAAAAAAGTCTTTAAATGCTTCTGCTTAGATCTTTGGCTTCGTCTATAAAGGTTTACCAAAGGTTCTGTTTAATTTAATGTTTTTACTTGCAAGGAAATCATCAATGCTATCTTCAGCTTCCTTAAAACTCCTTCTGGCTGAACATAAAATGTTTTTTTTGTTGATCATCCAAAGATCAATTTGGTGTGTGTAATACCATCTGATGTGGAATAGACCAAGTCACCAGACTGCTGAATGCAATATATGATACTGAAGATATACCTCCTAAATTATGTAATTCTTCTTCTTCTACTTTTCATTCACCCGGAGTGTTTTTTCAGATGTGATTGCGATGTGTTGTTATGCACCCTTGGGCCGAAACCCTTGGACCAACTCATCCGACTTTCGCGTGCGTTTTTGACCAGGTTAGCATTCCTGGCAAACTCTCACTTTTGTGGTACCGGCCACATCCCAGCTGGTCAAGTTGGAACAGTCGAAGACTTCACTGTCATCTCTCAAGGGAATGCAGGGACAGTCCATGGCATTTTCCGCCATCCAGGGTGGCTTCCTTAGTTGCAGAGCCGACACATAGCGCCCTGGTGCTGGGCTCACCGAGGGAATCATCACGTCCTGCTCATAGCTGCTTTAATTCTTCACTTCAATATAATGGACATTTCGTTCGCCCCGGGCCGTTCTCGCACAAACCAGACCGGTCTGCAGACGGTATCCACTCAGCTAGTTTTTGATTCGGACATGTTCTTGTCATTGTGCCCAGGGAAAATATAGTCAGAGCTGTTCCTGGCACGACGGACATTCAGAAAACTAGCTAGTCAGAGCTGTTCCGGACATGAGGGGCATTCGGAAAACTAGGTAGTCAAGAGCTGTTCCTAGCACGAGGGACAATCGGAAACTAGCTAGTCAGAGCTGTTCTGAACGTTTTGGACATTTGGAAGACTAGTTATTCAGAGCTTTTCCGACCATGAAAGACATTTCACTCGGACGTAATTGCATACTGCCAGTTTTTATTTTGCCACCCGTAGGCCGGCACTTCCGACTTCAGCAGGCATTTTTAATTAGCCTAAGGCCTATCCTCGTCAATGTGGAAGCACTAGACTCGAGTTTCGCTCTCGTTTGAGCTCATCAGTAGTGCATATCCTTGACCGGACCCGGAAACAAACCCGGATCACTGGTGTGTGAAGTGTGTGTGTAACCACTAGACCACGCGGCACATGCTGGACACGGCCAAATTATCGCAACCAAATATTACAATGTCACCCATCGTAGGCTGTAGCTCAAGATTTGCCCGATCGCCGTGACTGACGTCCGTCAATCGATGTGGACCCAAACGATCAGGTCTTCTCACTGGCACGGCACACCAGGCTGCCTAAAGTCCAGCGAGTAATAATCAAATTGATTTATTTGGCACTGTTCCTTGCGCTTCACACGCCAGTGATCCGGGGTTTGTTTCCGGGTCCGGTCAAGGATATGCACTACTGAGAGCTCAAACGAGAGCGAAACTCGAGTCTAGTGCTTCCACATTGACGTGAATAGGCCCCCTTAGGTTCATACCAGAATACGATCAGCGTTGTCAGTAGTGGGTTGTGCTCAATATTTAAATCTCAAATTCCGAAACAACCAAATAAATCAATTTTTAATGAAGTTAGTTTTCCTCGGATTTCGAGGCACGTTAGACTCTTATTGTTGTGGTGTCGCCCGCATCTCAGCTGGTCAAGGTAGAACGGTCAAAGACATCACAGTCAACCCTCAAGGGATGGCAGGGGCAGACCATGGGCATTCCCCGCTATCCAAGGAAGCTTCCATAATTGCAGTGCCGGCACATATTGCTATGAGACTGGCTCACCCGAGGAATTGCCACGTCCTGCTCATGGCTGCTTTAATTCCTCACTTCCATGTACTGGGCATTTCGCTTGTCACTGGTCGCTCAAGCACAAACCAGAAACGGTCAGTCAGCGGATGACATCCACTAGGTAAGCTTTCGCTTCGGACTTCAAACCACGCAATGTATTCGCAAGCCAAGCGTTCCATTTCGTGTTATTGAGATGTTTTTCCACCTTTGACTACACTGTCTATGAGTATAGATACAGACATTTTTTGTAACCATTCCGTGCGTCTGGGGCACTTTTTCTACCTTTAGTACTCGCTCATGAGGTAGGCTACATGTGCTGCTGGCTTAGCACCATACCTCTGTGCATCAGTGAGCGAGAAACGGCCAGGCCCTCTCATCCGTGGATCCTTCATATCCCCCAGCTGAGAGCCTTCGAACAAGTATCTGAACTGAGCATGTAGCGTGCTCAGCATCTCACCTCCATTTTTTGTTAGGTGGGTATCAGCCCGGCTCTCACATCAGAGGTTTTATGGCTTACAGGCGTTCAGCCATATCCCTCGACTGGGAGTCTTAGAGTATGTGTCCGGACCAAGAATTAGCGGCATCGTACGCCTGATTTAGACTTTGACTGCTATCCTCAGTCTACATGCAGAACAGCAGGTTGTGTCTCGCTTAGTCTGGCCCCTACACCAAGAGCTGTCCGACATGTAGTTGTGCTTCCGTCGGCATAGCACTTAGGGTCACTGGGACACGCAAGGCCCCCCCCACCACGACAAGGTGGGACACATCGGGGGGAAGGGGGGGGGCTATACCAGCTTACTGACTGCAGGCCCACTACTCATCGAGAGAGAGAGAGAGTGGACGCTTATCGAGACTTTGTCGAACGGTCGTACAAATTTGCTCTTTCGCCCGCTCAAACCACGACTCTAACTGCATGATGTGGTTACATTCTTGAAACGCCTGCCTCGCTAACTTGCGTTGACTGGGAAGATCCCAATTTGGTGCACCTCACACAGCCATTCGAGACAACGAAACGCTAGACGTGATGTAATTCTATATTTAATGCAATCCCAAAGAAATCAAGAGCCTTGGAATGTGATCAACATCGAACAATTAGTATAATGAGCCACATCACAAAGATTTTTCTGAGAATTATCATGCAAAGGGTTAGGAAGAAAATACAACCCGAAATAGGAGAAGAACAATGTGGGTTGGTAGAAGGCAAGGGTACAGTAAATGCTGTGTATGTACTGAGAACAGTAATTGAATGTTCTATAGATGTAAATAAAGATCTATATCTTTGCTTTATTGACTACACAAAGGCTTTTGATAAAGTGAGACATGTCGACATGATAAGGATGCTTGAAGATCTGCAAATTGATGGAAAAGACCTTAGACTTGTAAAAAAACATATATTGGAAACAACAAGCTGCCATAAGAGTTGATAATGAAGTAGGCCAATATCAGCCTATTAAGAGAGGTGTGAGACAGGGATGTGTAATGTCTCCAGATCTGTTTTCCCTGTACAGTGAAAGTATTTTAAGAAATATTGAAGATATGGAAGGAATCACCATTGGGGGACTATGCATCAAAAACATTAGATATGCAGATGATACAGTCTTGATTGCAGACAATGAACAGGACCTGCGACATTTAGTAGATGCGGTTGTTGCACACAGTGAGCAACTAGGGTTAAAACTGAATAATAAGAATCCGGGAAGGTTAACCCGGTCAACAAATACCCACAGAAGTCGGATGTGTCGGCCTAACGGCGCAAGAACGCAGCTCTGCTGTAAACAGGCACAACGCAGTCACATCCAAAAAAAAATCCGGATGAACGCAGCAGAAGAAGAAGAAGAAGAAGAAGAAGAAGAAGAAGAAGAAGAAGAAGAAGAAGAAGAAGAAGAAGAAGAAGAAGAAGAAGAAGAAGAAGAAGAAGAAGAAGAAGAAGAAGAAGAAGAAGAAGAATAAGAACACACAGATTATGGTCGTCACTGGGAAGAAGGAAATACCACAATGTGATATACGAGTAAATGGGCATATTCTTATGCAAGTTAATCAGTACAGTTATCTCGGCACAGTCATAACATCTGATGGGAGATGCATTGAAGAGATTAGAACAAGAATTGCCATTACGAAGGTAGCTTCTTGCAAGATGAAAAACATCATCATCATCATCGTCATCCACTTCTGCCGTCAAGCATCGTGGGGAGGAATAATTTGCGTTCCAGCACCCGGTGGGCGGCACTGGATAATGTCATTCCGTGCGGTTGTACAATGTCTCTGATGTCGTCAATCCATTTTCTTCTTGGACGTCCTCATGGTCTCGTCGCAGATGATCTTTGATGTAAGGCCAGTGATGGTAGTCGATGGTGTTGCATTCTAACGACATGGCCAAACCACTTGATCTTCAGTCTTTCAATAAATGTGGCACAAGGTGTTGATCCCACTGTCTGTCTGATAACAGCATTTCTTACTTGGTCTCAGATTGTTAAGTTGGCAGCTCTCCGCAGGCATCTCATATTGCAGGTGTTGATTTTGCGAAAGTGTGATTTGGATAAAGTCCAAGTTTGAGATTTGTAGCATAGGGTTGGTGTGAATATGCTCGAGTGGTACGTGGCCATGATGTTTTCTAACAATTGTCCTTGTATCCAATAGTCTTCAAGAATAGTCCATAATTTGTATCTGTCTACTCTATCGAAAGCCTTTTCCTGATCTTCAAGCACAATATTCTGCTGGTCACTATATTCGATAGTTTTCCCCCACATATTTGTCTGAGTGTAAATAGTGCATCAGTGCAACTTTTACCTTTCCGAAAACCGAATTGTACTTTGCTTAACTTCAACTTGTACTTTGTTCAACTATGGGTCTAGCTCTTTGTTCCAATAGTTTTGCATACATTTTCCCTATATGGCCCAGGAGTGATATACGTCTGTATGTTTCGCACTCTCCCATATTGCCTTTCTTTTTCCATATTGGTACTATTATTGCCTGTTGCCAATCATCTGGGACTTTTCTTTCTTCCTATGCTATATTAAAGTCTTGTTAGCCATTTAACTCCTGTTTCCCCACAGGCCTGAATAGCTTCTGTGGTTATTCCATCTGGACCTGGTGATTTGTTTTTAGGACTTTTCTGTATAACTGCTTTGACTTCTGCAGGTATGAACTTTGGTTCTTGCTGTCCCTGGCATTTGGGCACAAAAGTGAGGTTCTCTATGTTATGTGTGGGGTTAAGTAATTCTTGAAAGTATTCTGCCCACCCTGCTAGTCTTTGTTGTGGATTAAATATTGGTATACCTCTTGTGCTGTTTATGATGGTGGTTGGGTTGTAGCAAGCATCTCTGTTTCTCATTGTGGTGACACGCTTATAAAATTCTCTTTGGCAGTCTTTGCTAAGGGTCGCCATAGTTCACCATATATTCTCCAGGATTCATCTTTAGATGCTCTAATTGTTCGTTTGGCATTATGTCGTGCTGTTCTATAAGTAATATAGTCCTGTTCAGATTTAGTTGTGATCCACTTTTTGAATGCTACCTTCTTTTTGGATATGCTATCTTTAACTTCGTTGTTCCACCAGGCTGTTCTTAATCTTTTGTCCTGCCCTACTTTCTTTGTTCCACATTTATTTTCCAGTGTGTCGAGCATGGCAGCCTTGAAACATGTCCATTCCATATCTATGCTTGAGTGGTCATCAGGAATGTTCTTATGTAGGTTTTGGATTTCTTGATTGAATTCGTCTTTAACCGTATTTTCCTGCAGCCTCCTATAATTGATGACATGTGTTGTTACCTTTTTGTTTCTTATATTCCTGTGTGGTGAAATCTTTTTTATTACGACTGGCTTGTGATCAGTATCAACATCTGTATTTGGGAGTGCTCTTGAATCTAATAGTAGTCTTCTGTCTGATTTCCTAATTAGAATAAAGTCAATTTGAGATGCTTGGTCTATGTCATTCCATTTACACCATGTCTTGGTGTGCCTACGACGATGTTGAAAAAAAACTATTTGCTATTATTAGTCCATGTTCAGAGCTTATGTTGAGTAGATGTTGACCATTGCTGTTACAATCAGTCTCTTTGTCGCTGAATGGCCCCATGCAATCCTCCCATGGTGTTCTTCGTGTGCCTATTCGTCCGTTAAAATCACCCATCACAACTAGTTCATCTGTCTCCTTGACATTATTTAACGTGTCTGCAAGTTTATAAAAATAGTCGTCCTTGTCTTCGTCGCTGTAAGTGTCATTACATGGGGCGTATGTTTGTATAAAAGTTGTTGTTCTATTTCCTTCTTTGATCTGTACTAGTATTATCCTTTCCGATATAAATTTAGTGTTGATAACGGCTTTCGCTTTGTCTGGATGTAACAAAAAACCCACTCCATGTTTAGCTGTAGCTCGCTGGTCGACGCGACTCCATATAAGAACGTAACCTTCATGTGTTCGTTTCGTGTTCTGCCCCTTTTTCCTAGAGTCTGCGAGTCCTAATAATTGAATATTTGATTTTTTCATAAACTCTACGAGAGCTGGTTCCTTATGAAAAACATACTGACCAATAAAAAGATATCAATTGAAACGAGAAAAAGAGTGTTGAAGTGCTACATACAACCTGTACTTTTGTATGGATGTGAAGCGTGGACAATGAGCAGTCAAGCTGAAAAACATCTGATGGCTGTGGAAATGTGGTTTCTGAGGAAAATGCAAAGAATACCATGGACAGACAGAAAAACCAATGAACAAGTTCTTCAAGAAACAAATGAAGGTCGTAAACTGATTAGAGTCATTAGATGTAGACAGTCAAAATTTTTTGGGCATGTTATGAGAAGAAATGACTTGGAGAACTTGGTGACAACTGGCAAGATCGAAGGGAAGAGACCAGGGGGAAGACTGAGAAGTAAATACCTGGATGGCTTGGCCACGTGGCATGGTCGAGACAGGAACACGGAGCTGATCCACGACTTGTGATTGAGTGAGATGGCAAAACATGACCGCCCACGCTTATTGGCATGGCATATGATGGATGGATGGAATACCATCTGATGATTTCCAAGTTTGTATTTATTGTTTCTTGGAAATTTCACACAACTGATGATGAACCTCTTTACCATAACAAGGAATATGAATCTTCTCTTGATGTTTAATTCAGGTTTCTTTTATATTACATAGAATATCGCTGCTTTACGGGTTGACATGCAGTTTTATTTGGTCCCGATTAATTTATTCATATTTTCAGACATACAAAGATGGGGATAGTGAAAACCTGTGCCATGATGTTCATTTTTGGATTGGAAAATACAGCAGTCAGGCAAGTTGTGGCTTTTTAGTGTATGTTTGTTATTTAATCATGATCTTAAGATTGCTTTTCATATCATTACTGGCTGTGGCTTGTGCAAAGGTAAGAGATGTTTTCTACCACTATCCTTGTGGATGCATACAGGCATACTTCCTAAGTTTAAGTCTGTAACAAAATCATTGAAGTTGATATTTCTAGTAGTACTCTTACTAACTCTTACTACTGCTTAGAAGAGTTGATCCTGCATGTCAAGAGACACACTGAAAAATATCTTTATGAGCTTAAAGAAAGCAAAAATTATATCCACAGACAAAACTGCATGCCAGGCTCCATAATCAACAACAGTGGGGACTGTTCACAAGAAGTCAGATGCAGGCTGGCCATGCAGAGGTTAAATAGTATTAGGAACTCATGGCAACACACCAGCACACAGATTAAACAGTATTAGAAACTCATGGCAACACACCAGCACACAGATTAAACAGTATTAGAAACTCATGGCAACACACCAGCACACAGATTAAACAGTATTAAGAACTCATGGCAACACACCAGCACACAGATTAAACAGTATTAGGAACTCATGGCAACACACCAGCACACAGATTAAACAGTATTAGGAACTCATGGCAACACA
The DNA here is from genome assembly GCA_963921405.1 of Cepaea hortensis. Taxonomy (NCBI): domain Eukaryota; kingdom Metazoa; phylum Mollusca; class Gastropoda; order Stylommatophora; family Helicidae; genus Cepaea; species Cepaea hortensis. The sequence goes on from CAWUFQ010000368.1 coordinate 166,778, forward strand.
CCAGCACACAGATTAAACAGTATTAGAAACTCATGGCAACACGCCAGCACACAGATTAAACAGTATTAAGAACTCATGGCAACACACCAGCACACAGATTAAACAGTATTAGGAACTCATGGCAACACACCAGCACACAGATTAAACAGTATTAGAAACTCATGGCAACACACCAGCACACAGATTAAACAGTATTAAGAACTCATGGCAACACACCAGCACACAGATTAAACAGTATTAGGAACTCATGGCAACACACCAGCACACAGATTAAACAGTATTAGGAACTCATGGCAACACACCAGCACACAGATTAAACAGTATTAAGAACTCATGGCAACACACCAGCACACAGATTAAACAGTATTAGGAACTCATGGCAACACACCAGCACACAGATTAAACAGTATTAGAAACTCATGGCAACACACCAGCATACAGATTAAACAGTATTAGGAACTCATGGCAACACACCAGCACACAGATTAAGCAGTATTAGGAACTCATGGCAACACACTAGCACACAGATTAAACAGTATTAGGAACTCATGGCAACACACCAGCACACAGATTAAACAGTATTAGGAACTCATGGCAACACACCAGCACACAGATTAAACAGCATTAGGAACTCATGGCAACACACCAGCACACAGATTAAACAGCATTAGAAACTCATGGCAACACACCAGCACACAGATTAAACAGCATTAGAAACTCATGGCAACACACCAGCACACAGATTAAACAGTATTAGGAAATCATGGCAACACACCAGCACACAGATTAAACAGTATTATAGTCTGTTTACTTTTGTCTGCCCCAATATTTCTTCTTCTTCTTTCGTTTGCTTGAAATATGTCTATAACTGCAATGTTGTCTCTTGTATGAATCTAAGTCTTTTTCAGTTCACTCAACAGGCCATAGAGTTTATCTTCCACTGTTGTCTCTCTAGGCCAGAAGGTATGCCTGGATATGTTGTATTTTGGGCAGTCCTGTAGTATGTGCTCTAGTATGTGCTCTGCTGTCTGCGACGCCAAACCACGTGTGCACATGGCTGAGTCACCAATCTTGAATTTTGTATACATGTGGTTGCATAATCTATTGTGTCCTGATCTGAGGTGCAGAATAATGACCTGTTCTTGTCTGTCCATAACGTGGTAGTAACGTTGCCCCAATATAAAATTCCATATTTCAGTAACCAACTGAGGGAAAATGATGAGATTTAGCATATAACCTTATCATAATGTCCACCCAACAAAAAATATTTTTGTTCTTGTGATTGTACAGCAGATTTCAAAGTTTGTTTATATGCGGTACATAATTTACAAGTCAGAGATGAAGTGCATATTATTAAATGTATTACGCCTTCACACGGAAACATTAGCTTTGAATAGTTAATTTTCTCGTGTGACATGGGATTGGCCTTATGACAAGAGCCTCGCATAGTGGAACTGGGAGTGTTCAGAGGTGTTGTCAATAATGTGGGTGCTTTCATGAAACCTGATTATTTTTAAAAATCTTACCATTGAAACTGTTTCATATACTATTACAAATCCCTGGAAAAGAACAGTGCATGCATTGGGTTTGAGTAAACAGTCATTTCGTCGATTGGTGCTGGAATGAAACCATCATGCAATAAGCAAACGGTAGGTAGAAAGGCAATTGTAAACAGCTTTGACAAGGATGTCATAAGGTGAGCTATTATTAAAATGCTGGATACCAAAGAAACAGTGACTGTAAGAAATTGTAGGGTTTGGCTAAGAAAGAACAATGACATAGAGCTATCCAATACAACTTTGTAGAAAATTATAAGGACATTAGGCTTCACGTTTAGAAAGTAGAATTTAGGTAGAAATATCATTTGCGAGCAACCGGATTTAAGAGCCATGAGAAGCAAATACCTACGTGAAATAAGGGAAATATGCAAAGAAAATTATGACAGAGTATTTGGATGAAGCCTGGGTCAATGCGCACCACACAAGTGAAAAGGAATTGCAATCAGTGGATGGAAAGATACAGCGATATGTGTCCAGTAGTATAGGACAGCATTTGGTCATAGCTCATGCTGGTAGTACGCATAATGGCTTATTACAGAATGCTGGACTTGTATTCGTATCAAAGGATACAGACAATGGGGATTATCATAATAAGATGAATGGTAATTTATTTAGAGATTGGCTCGAGAATACAGTGCTTCCATCCCTAGATAGACTGTCGTGTCCAATTATGGACAATGCATGATATCACAGTGTTGTTGCCCAAGAAGACAAAATACCACAGCATCTAGCACAAAGGGAGCAATAAAGATATGACTCCGAAGGGAAAACATACAATTTCCAGAAACGAATTTCAAGCTAGAATTGTTGTCCCTTGTAAAACAGACGCCAAAATGCAAGAAATATCAAATCGACAAGTTGATAGAAGAGCATCGTTATGGGTGCTTGAGGCTTCTGCCGTACCAATCTTATTTTAACCCTATCGAACTTGTGTGGGCTAAAATTAAAGGACAGGTGGCAGCTAACAATACTATATTAAAATTTCCTGACGTCAAGATACTAATCTAGTCCGCACTATTAAATATTGATAAAAGTTAGTGGAAAAAATGTGAGGACGATGTGTTGAAAGAGGAAGATGACTATTGGAGAAAGGATGGATTAAATTTTATGCAACCGAGAGCAGTCATCCACCTACTGGAATCGTGCAACACAAATTAAATGTCTGGGCAGATCGCAGACATTAATCCACATGCACACCTACTGGGATATTTTTGCTCCAACTATTCAGAAGAAGAATTGCAGGCCCTTAACATGACAGCATCGGCATAAACAATACAACTTGTCGATGGCAACAGTTTGTATTCCACAGTGATGAATTTTAAATTCTGTAAGCGCTCAACGGTGACAAACAACTGGCATTGGAAAAAAAAAGAGCTCTAGATGCATTGAATACCAACCGAAAAGTAATATTGTGGTGGGAACTGACATACTGTGGCATAACAAGAAACGTGAGAAGAAACACGTTGTCAAATGAGGGGACAACACATGATCATACGAATCATTCTATAAACTTCAATGAAAAGAGGACCAACATCTTGACCGTTAAGAAGAAAGCCCACTACAGAGACAATCACAGCTATATTCGTCATGCAAAACAGGTAATCATGTTTTGTCTCAGCAGAGTAGACATTGCACCCACTCCCATACAAATCTGGAAACGCCTTATGTCGTCATCCAAATTGGTGGGGCATTGCTGTAAAACAAGTTTGTTAGTGAGAAATCACTAGTTTTTCAGCAAAACATCAAAGAAATGTCACCGCTTTCCATGATTTAAGTTGCTTTTGGACCTATCAAAGACATATTCCTTGGGTGGGGGTAAATATAAGACGGCAGGAAAAATTTCATAACAATGCAACAGACAGTTTTCAAAATAATTGATCGTGAATGAAGACATTCATTTCTGGACAGACTATAGGAACTCATGGCAACACACCAGCACACAGATTAAAAAGTATTAGGAACTCATGGCAACACACCAGCACACAGATTAAACAGTATTAGGAACTCATGGCAACACACCAGCACACAGATTAAACAGTATTAGGAACTCATGGCAACACACCAGCACACAGATTAAACAGTATTAGGAACTCATGGCAACACACCAGCACACAGATTAAACAGTATTAGGAACTCATGGCAACACACCGACACACAGATTAAACAGTATTAGGAACTCATGGCAACACACCAGCACACAGATTAAACAGTATTAGGAACTCATGGCAACACACCAGCACACAGGATAAACTGTATTAAGAACTCATGGCAACACACCAGCACACAGGTTAAAGTAAAATGTTTGAGAACATGTGATTTCCTGTGGCACAAAAATTGATATTTGTCATGGACAGTTTTACAATCACTATACCAGGGGGGATCACCACCTGCATGAAGCCATGGATATGGCCAAGGGCCATAGACTGACAGGAGGCTAGTCCTGGATGCACAGGCAGAAATATATATCAGACAGGTGTCTGAAATAGAGAACATCAGTCGTGAAAAAAGAGTGGGTAAAGAGTACTGGAAAACAAGTCGCTCTTCTGTTGTGCAAGTATGCTTTCACCCATTTGTACATTCTTCCATTGACTTTGCAGTTTCTCAGTTTCTTCATCAGACCTTCTTTTCAGACTTTGTCAAAGGCTTTCTTCAGATGTGAAACTTGGACAATGTGCAGTCAAGCTTAAAAACATCTGATGGCTGCAGAAATGTGGTTTCTGAGGAAAATGCAAAGAATACCATGGACAGATAGAAAACTAAATGACCAAGTACTACAGGAGACAAATGAAAATCGTAGATTGATTAGAGAAATTAGACGTAGACAGTCAAAATTTCTTTGGACATGTTATGAGAAGAAATGGACTGGAGAACTTAGTGACAACTGGCAAGATCGAAGGGAACAGACCAAGAGGAAGACCGAGAGGAAAATATCTGGATGGCTTGGCGACATGGCATGGATGAGACAGGAACACTGAGCTGATCCACGACTCTGGTGATCGAGTGAAATGGCGAGTCATGACCGCCCACGATTTCCGGCATGGCACATGATTGATTGATTCTTCAGGTCTATCCATGCCTTCAACAGTTTCTTCTCTTGGAATGCCTCCTAAATTTCTTGAGAGAGGTAGGTTGTCTGATCTTCCGTAGAGTAGCACTGTCTAAAGCCAGCCTGCTGTGGCACAAGGATGTTTTTACTTTCATTATACCACTGCAGTCTGTGATTGATGATGCGCTCCAGTGTTTTACAGAGACAGCTGGTGAGGCTAATTGGTCTGTAGCTAGAGGCAATGGAACTATCTTTCCCTGATTTTAGGAGGGGTATCATGATTGCTTCTCTCCAGGCTTGTGGAACACTGCCTAAGGTCCGACAGTTATTGAAGATTTACAACAGCTTTGCTTTGGCCTCTGTTCCTAGGTTCTTGATCATTTCACTGGAGATACCATCAGCTCCTGGTGACTTTCTCATTTTCAGCTTTTATATGGCTAGCTCCAGTTCGCTGATTGTGATAGGTGCCTCCAGAACCTCATGTACTATTTCCTTCTGTCCTGTATGTTGCCATTTCTCTCGAATCTCTTGTTGTTTCTCTGGACTAGTTTTGATATTGTTATCTTGTGCGAATGAGTCCGCAAAATGGTCAGCTGCTTGCTTTCTTGTTAAGATGTTTCCATCTTTTATGTGCAGTTTTTGAGTTTCTCCCTGTGCCCTCGTCGTTAAGTTGTTTTATAAGCTTCCACAATTTCCTTGTGTCTCTTTCAAAGTTCAGAGACTCGGTTTTCTCCTGCCAGCTTGTCCGTCTAGCCTGCAGCTTCACCCTTTGAAATTTGGCTTTTGCGTGCTGGAATTTATTGTGGTGCTCTTGCCTGGGTGTGGCCTCTGCTCGCTTTCTACACACTTCCACATCATTATGCAACTGTTCCAGTTCACTACTCCAGTAGGGTTTATATTTTTTACGGGCTCCTCTTGGTACTGTTTCTCGTGCTGCCTGTAATATGCATTTCCCAAACTCTTCAACTACTTTATTTATGTCTTTCTCAGTGTTCAGGTTTCTAACCAGTATGCTGGTGCGATTCTTGTACATTGCCCAGTCTGCTTTCTTGTAGTTCCACCTCGAAAGGGTGCTGCTTTCACTTACAAGCTAATTTTCTACAGTTAGAAAGACTGGCCGATGGTCACTGCCACCAAGTTGTTTCCCAACAATTCGTGTAATGTTCCACTCCAGGTCTGGTGAATGAAAAGCCAGGTCTGGTGTAGTTGTAGTGTGCCATGATCTCGAGTAGAAAGTATGTGGGTCAGACGGCTTGTTAATCAAGATGAATCTATTCTCATGCTGCCAGTCTTCCAGTCTCTCTCCTCTCTGGTCCATGTGATCATAGCCCCATCTCTGCGAGTGGCTGTTGAAATTGCCACACACAATCATTTTTTCTATTAATGGTAGTGTGTCCAGTGCCTGTGGGTGATCACTTGGACAGTAGTAAATGATCAGATGTAGGTCTGTATTACCTGTCTTAAGTTTAAGTGTCTGATACTCAGCCCCTTCCATGTAACTTCGATTTGGGAAGCAATGATGTTATTTTTACAAGGGTCAGTATCCCACCTTTTCGCCTGTCCTTTCGGTCAGATCAGTAACACTGGTAGCCTCTGATTTTGAAGGCTATTTTTGTTGAGATGAGTTTCTTGCAAGCAACATACGCTTACTTTTTCTTGGTCCAGGATGTTTTCCAATTCTATTTTTTTGTTGCTGACTCCCTCCGCATTCCAGTGAATTATTTTAAGTCTTTGTTTAGTATGGCCAGCCGTTCATTCTCATGTCCCCTGGCTCCAAAGGACATCTAAGAAAGACCTCCAGTAGTTGGGGTTGGACCCTTTCGAGACATAGGGCCCGGCACTGCACCTACCTGGGGGTCCAAAGCAGGGCAAGCACCATAACATTTAGCAGTAGTCGACATATTCCATTTTGCGTAATTGAGTGGCATCCTGATTTCTGTGGTGCGCCTCCTGGCTGGTTGCCTCCATCTTCAGCACCTTTCCTTTGCTAGAGCAGACTGTGGTCTCACTCGAGTTTAGATGTGTATGCGCGCACACACGTGTTTGCGCATGCATGTACGTGCATACACATCTACTGGTTATTTTTCTGCGCCAGAAACTCGCCGTCGCCCCTTCTCGTGTTAGTAGAAACAGTTCCGCCACGTGAAGGCCAGGAGTTGGACTTTTGCTGCAGAGGTTAAGTATTCTAGAGCCATTGGGGTATTTAAGCAATGTTGGGCGCTCACCCCAACACTGCGCCCCGGCTACATACAGCAACGTTCGATAAAAGAAGTCTCATTGAAAATGTGCAAAATTATCAAAGATCTGGTCCATGTAGAGTGATGAAAAAGTTACACATAAATACAATAATGGGTGTTGAATGTAAACATGCATTCATTATCATTGTAGTCACTCTGAATATTCCACAACAATATTAAATGTTCATATCTGGAATATGGCAAGGGAAACTGCTATCTCCCTCCATTGAAATATCACATTACAGAATGCGATCTTCATAATTTCAGTGTGACATTGATTGCCAACCTAAATGGTCGAAAATTACAAAATACACACAAAAATGGATGCTAAATTGAATTTTTTTTTTTTTCCCCCGCGTTTCCATCCTGTTTCAGGATATTGCGGTCAACACCAGCATCTTTCAGCTGTATGTTGATTCCTAGGCTAGATTACGCTCATCAGCACGCCACAACTTTCTGAGCGACCGGCTCCATACTCTCATAAGTCACTTTTGCGATTCGAACCACTCCTAATTCTCGTCGCGTCACGTGACGAGAGTATTCGGAGTTAGCGGAGAAAGCTGCTAACTCCTCGGCCACGGAGCCGGTAAATTGAATATTACATAGTAGAATAATGCATCACGTGTCATAAACTGTATTTATGGGTTTACTTACCACTTAGAATAGACACCCTGGTTCTCCAGTATAACAAGGATTCCCGAAGCCCTAGAAATTTAGAATGCAAAACGGAGAGGGAAAAACTATATCAAGTAATCAGTGTCTGTTTTAATGCGATCTTGAACTAATCGGAGAATTTAACATCATGAGTGCACGTAATGTACCCATATAGAAGACAAAAACAAGTAATCGAAAGCCACCACACACAAAATCTCCTGTAAAATTTGGTGAACCTGAAACGTAGTGCCTAGAATAGATAGATATAAATTATCGACCATCCTTGAAGACTACGGGATACAAGGACAATTGCTATAAAACATCATAGCATGTACCATTTGAGCCAAAGTGCAGTAAGAACACAAGAAGGTGTACAGATATGTTCACAGTCAATACAGGAGTAAGACATGGATGTGTGCTCTCCCCCTGTCATTTAATATTTATATAAACAGAATATGCAAAGAAGCAAGCCTTGACAGAACTCTTTGCTTTAGATCAAACAACAGATCCATCCGCAATGAGCTTTTGTTTGCAGACGATAAGTGCCTGCTTTACAGCGGCGAGGGCAGACTCCAAAATCATATTAATAACCTGAGTTCAACATGCAGCAGATACAATATGAATATAAATACAACCAAAACTGAAGTAATGCAGGTGCAGATCTCCTGGTCCACTAAATATACTGATAAATAGTGCACTTCTGAAACAAATTAAAGAATTTAAATATCTAGGAAGTAGGATCAAAGAAGATGGCAGAATAGACAGAGAAATCAAAATCAGATGGTAAAAAGCAAGAGGGCTTACATATCAACTATCACCAATACTGAAACATCCAAATAAACCTATATCCATAATGACAGATAATAAATAGCATATTCAACTTCCGGTAAAATGGTGATGACATGACGCATTTATTCTTTGGGACGATGCTGTTCTAGTGTTTTCCTGTGGATTATGTGGTGTTATTTCATGATCGTCTATTGGAAGTGTTCAAAAGAAGCCGCGGCAGGCAGGTGGTGGATGAAATTATGAGGGCAGCCGACAGATAGTTGTTGGTTATGGTCTCAAGTTTCGCGACTGTAGGCAGAAGATCTCTTTCACGAGACAATGGCTTCGGTCACCCGGCCAGTACGGTCACTGCCAGGAAGGAAAGCAATGGCAAACTACCTTCTTTAAAAGTGCCTAGTTCATTATGATTCGCTTAAAGAGGTCGAGACAGGAACACTGAGCTGATCCACGACTCTGGTGATCGAGTGAAATGGCGAGTCATGACCGCCCACGCTTTCCGGCATGGCACATGATTGATTGATTGATTCTCACCAACCTTATGCTATCAATATCAAGCTTAGGCATTATCCAAGTCACACTTTGCAAAATCAACACCTGCGAGATGAGATGCTTGAGAAGAGCTGTCAACTATCCGAGACCAACTAAGAAATGATGTTATGTGACAGACAGTGGGATCAACACCTTGTGCCACATATATTGAAAGACAGAAGATCAAATGGTTTGGTCATTTTGTTAGAATGCACGCCATCAACTACCAGCACTGGCGCCACATCAAAGAAGATCTGCAATGAGAAGAGGACACCGGTTAAGAAAATGAATTGACAACACCAAAGACATTGTTCAATCACATGCAATATCACTATCCAGTGCTATTCCTAGGGAACGGAAAGTCTGCTATTCCTCCCCGCGATGCTTGATGGCAAAAGAGGAAGATGATGATGATGAAGACACATGTAGACCAATCTATGTCTCTATTATCTTAGAATACTCTACTTAACCATTGACTATTTATTGTAGGATGAATATGGTACTGCAGCTTATAAAACTGTAGAGCTTGATACATATTTGGATGATGTCCCTGTACAGCATCGGGAATGTCAAGACCATGAGACTGATCTTTTTAAGTCCTACTTTCCTCAAGGGATTACGTAAGTATTTAATTTTCCTTGTTTAGTTTGCCAAAGCTTTCGACACAGTAAGTTCTATGGTAGATTTCGGTCAGGTTTGGATGTCCTAAAATTATCATCACAATGACAAGGCAATTCTATAAAGGTATGTTATAGTTCAAGATCAGTGTAGCGTAGCGTATACTACTAAGATGGAAAATAGACCAAAGTAGATACAAAATAGACTTCTACGAATAGAGAATCTAACCACTGCTGAAGAAGCGATCAAAAGGCTTGCAATTCTAGATGGATGAGTTCCAAAGTCCCAGAATGGATCACTACTTCTAAACAGTGTCTGGCAGAAAGTTATGATGACTAACTGTACTTAAAGAAAGACAGTATGCCAGTGGATTCCTGCTATTGTGCCTGGATGAATAATGATCCCCCCCCCCCAATCTAAATCATTCTCACAACAAGGAGATAGACAGATTGATATTTATATAATTAGGTATAGACACAATCCTTTAAATCGTCACACAATCTAATGATACTAATCTATCTAAGGTGACAATAACAAACGAGGTTTGTTTTGCTGTAAAATTATAACATAAAATGTTTATTTCTAATACACTACATGAGACCCACGGGATACTCATAGACACAGATATGGGATAAATAATTCCCGGTTTAGCCTAAATTTCTACAAGAATTTTTCTAAATCCTATTGTATTCACTGGTAATGTACAGCTAGTGAAGATACTAATCATCGACTGGCCTGAAATAAAAGAAAGAATGGTGAAAAGCTGCGATGGGGCAAACGGGTTATATGCCACTTAACTGCTGGTTCTTGGTCTTCTGACTGGTATGCTGGTGCTACCAATCTCTTCTCGGCTCCTCCTCCTCTGGTTTACTGCAATTTTCTGTTGAAAGTCTGGGTAGGGGTAGGTAAACCACACTTGGTTGTGTATGGGTGAGTGGAGAATGGACAGTTTGGGTAGTGGTAGGTAAACCACAAACTTGGTCCTATATGCACATGTATATACATACACCAAACAACAAATATCATACATAGTATATGGAGATTGATAAAAGCATACACCTTTACATAACCTTTTAGGGCAAGTCTATCCCTAAATAAACAAAATCGTAGGGGGTTCTTTGACTTTGTCACTGTCAAATGCCTTTTTCAAGTCCACCCAAAGAACTACACTTTGCTTATGGTCTTGAACAGCATCCTGTCTCTCGTGTGATGTAGTTTTTGAGATCTTCTGTTTTATAGAACTGACTGAAACCAGCAGTTGGAGTTTGCTGTTGACCAATTCCCCCCCCCCCCCCCATGTTGCCATCTGTAGCAGGTTCACTAGCTATGGAGATATTTCTCACACAAAGTAGTGACAAGTAGACTTTCTGAATGAAAGAATATTCACTGCTGAAGAATAGATTGAAATCGCTCGCAAATCTAGACTGTATGAAAGTACAGTCCCCAGAAATGATCTAGACTTCTAAACAGTGATGAGGCTAAGAAAGGTAAGGTTGGCAGCATTACTTTAGATAAAGATTACAGACCTAGTTATCCTGCTACAAATGCCTGCGAAGTAAATCATCCCCCAGTCTTACCCTTTCTCACAACAAAGAGATGGGAAGACGAATCATATAGTTACAGCCTTTCGCCATGTCACACACTAGCTATGTCTAATCTTATGTAAACTTATGACGGAGTCATTGGTTAAAAGTTTAAAGACTACATATATGATTTATTCAGATAACACAGGACATGGTCTCCATGGGAGGTTAACTGACAGAGTTGGGGTGTTGCATATACCCCTGATTAAGTTATTATACTAAAAGTCCTACTGATTCTATATACTTTGGTGGGTATAATCTATGAGCTAGTATACCTCTTTGAAAGTTAAATATCGACCTTTGACGTCTCCCTAGATTAATGTTAGATGGTAGTTGAGGTGTATGGCGGACGGGTGTTCTGCCACTTATCTGTCCCTGCAGCTGGCAGTCATGGTGCTCAAAGTCAGATTGTGCCTCCTCCTTCTCTAGAGACGATGGGTTGCACAGCTTTCCTCACTGGATTCTTGGTTTGCAGGGTTATGAGTTTACTTGATATTAAATGTTCGTATTTACTGTTTATCCCTGTTCAGGGTTTATATATTACTAGAGGTTGGTGCTCAGTGGCACTTAATTTCTTTAACAAAGTTATGCACCAATATTATGTGGCAAGTAAGCCAAGTAGACTATGTTTATGACAGTTTTGTTGGTACGTTGGTTGTTGTATTGTTGATGCAGCCAAGTGTAGTATATATCAGCGCTGGGTACAGTCTGCAATATTATAACAACCTCATGTGAATGTTCTGTCACAAATGGCCAATGTTATCGTTTCATTCAACTGGGCAGTGGACAGTCTCATCCATCCATCGTATGTATCTCACGTACACCTGATTTATACTCATACAAAATGTTATAGTCCAACTGGACTGAGATACATTCATCTCCTAAGAGAACGCACAATGTTATAGTCTAACTGGAGTGACATGCATTCATCTACTAAGAGAACTGAGTGCACGAGTACTGTGTAAACCACCCTTCCTCAAGCTCCATAGATTAAAGAAAAGTCTATTGTACAGCCTCCTGCAACATTCATAGTGATGCTGTAATAGGCTATTGAATGCCTTCACTCAAGATAGTAATATTAAGGTAGAGTTTGCCTAGACTGCCCACATTGGGTTTGCGTGACCTTCCCCACACGTGGCCCAGAAGTCCAAACAATGTGGAAAGTAGGCGCCTTTTGAATATTGGACATTCATTACTTTTACTCACAACTATCTTGCTTAAGTATCACTTTAATTATTATATAAAAAGTTATTAGTAATTTAGTAAGTTATTAATAAAAAGTATTAGTTAACTTGCTAGACATCTATCTGTTAAAGATCACATCTATCTGTTAAAGATCACATCTATCTGTTAAAGATTAACACTAGTTCCCTCCGAAATTATGAACTCGTGGTACAAATTAAACCTATGTGTTGATTTCCTAGTCCAGCGTGCGCCATGCAGTTTGCAACATTAGCCGTTCTTCATGCTTTCTGTATTTATGGTGCCCGATCTCCTACAGCGTGATTCCAATTCTTTTACATTTATTCTGGCCATAGTCCTGAACTTAATATAATTCTAGGATTAACTTTCTAGTCGCTCCCAAAAGTTGAATCTCACCACAATATCGGACATGGACAACAAATAATCATTAATTATATAATACTATTAATACACATACCCCGTTGTTCTTGCAATCATGCCTCTTGACTGTGGGGTTGTTGCTACTAGTCTATATGTTTTAATTAAATAAACGTGGCTTGTTAACCGTAAAATAATGTTGCTCAAAATGTGAATGCAGAGCTAGATTTCACTTGCATCTTTCCCCACAGCATTAGATTTAGAAATGAATGCTTTCAGACAGTCTCGCCTGGCCGGAAAGAGCTGGCCAGGTTTTTTGCTGCCCATCGGCCAAACCACTTGATTTGGCGGTAGACCAATACACTTACGATACTGGTTATAAAATCATAATATATCCTAAATACATAGTTTATAGACACAACAAAAAAGAGCTGGGTGGCCCGAGACCACGTCACGCCGTCACAAGTTAGAAAACAGGAAAAGTTCTCCATTTTATTTGGGCTTTATATCTGGAGCTATTCCTATGTATTTAGGATATTCCCGCATGTCTCAAGTCATCGAATATCATAACAAATATATACAGTCCAGACTAAATTTGTGTTCCTTGCTTTTTTTTCAGTTGTCGCTAATTCTAAATTTTGTTGAAAACAAGTGTCTGAATTTCACAGTTGCTAGAGAATTGACTATAGTGAGTTTAGTAACTGGTTTTGGCATCATTCTATCACATATTGCACCTGCATTTGTTTTTATATCGATAACATCCTGTCACAATAATAAGGTCTAAAAATCCATAATGGAAAGACAAAGCTAATGAGAATAAATAAATCAATAAATGAATGCAGGAATCATAGAACCAAACCAAGGCTCCTTCTGAGTACTTATGTAAATCTCGTATCTTGTAAAAGAGGTAGGCTGCTAATGTCATCCATGCAAGCTTGAATTACTGATATAATACTGCTGTTTATGGTCTACGAGGCATGATAAACCTTTAATTCTGTGGGGGGAGGGGGGATGTTGATGATATCGAAGGAAGATAATTTCAGTTCATGGTTACAATGATCTAGTGAAAATCATTATGAAATAAATGATATATACAAACAAGCCCACATATTTGGGAATACTTAAATATATAAGCATTGTTAGTACTATATCAGAGGGGTTTGTTTCGTTATAATCTAGCACTCTTAATTTTTCTGTGCTTCTTTATGTAACAAGTTTTACAGTAATTTCTGTAGCCAACATTTGTTTTACTGAATTTGTTTGGTTTGTTTATTTTATTTTAGCATTATGGAGGGAGGATGCTCTACTGGATTCAGACATGTTCCTCCTGAACAGTATGAAGGAAGATTGTTCCATTTTGGTCGAGATAAAACAGGCCATGTTGTTGTCAAAGAGGCAGGAATATATTGTTTAAGCCCTATGTTAATATTGGGCTTGCTCATATAAATAATTTATTCAGCAGGAAGTGGAAAGGAAGGTTATTCATTTTAATTATAATTATTTGGCGCTAATGGAAGAAACAAATTTCTTCGAGCAGGAAAAAATCCCCTGCAAAGTACATAACAAAGTAGATGCATACATCAACAACTAGCTACTGTAACGTCAAGTTTCCATTCTCTATGATCTTCTGAGGGGGATGGAGCACACATGGCTATGCCCAAAGTTCTATGACATCAGTGTTTGGCACACATTGTGACAAATTATGTACAATAATTTAACAGAATTTGTTGTTTTCTTGTCTTGCTAATATGAAATTTATGGAATTTCTATCGTTCAAATTATTTTAATTCTATCATGTGAAAAATGTATGATTCTGTGTTTGAAAATCCTGTTTGGCATAAATAGATCGTGTTGGCTGGAAAGCTGTACTAATCCAGTATCATTTTCATTGCCCTCACTTATCAGAATTCCAGCTGCACCTAAGTAGATTATGATTCCAGCCTTGGGGTCTTCTTCTCCACCAAGTCTGCTCTGCCTCCCCCATCTCCCTTTCCCTATAGCAAAGAGCATTTCTTCTCTGTTGATATTGTTTATGGTGTCCAATAACTCAACCATTTAATTTTTTGCTCTAGTTTCCATAGTCAGAAAAATTGCTTGAAAAATATTTACAGTTCTTTCTTTTATGTCTGCTTTGCTCTTCTATGGTTCTGGTTCAGTGATGAATCCAACTTGTTGTTATGATCTTTTATCTTTGTTAATGGGCAAGTAGCTCTCTAATTATTTTCCTTTGGTTAAGCACAGAGTGTTACTGGTGAAATTGAGTGGAAGACCTTTTCATGTCAACGTCATACAAGTTTATGCACCAACAGCGGACAGTAGTGATGACAGCATTGATGAATTTTATAATGATTTAGAGAATGCCTTCAAGAAATGCAAGAATTCTGAAGTAAATATCATAATGGGTGACTTGAATGCCAAAGTTGGAAATCAACAGGACGGATGCATAGTAGGCAAGTATGGACTAGGGGAACAGAATGAAAGAGGTTGCAGACTTGTACAGTGGGCAAAAGAGCATGATTTAATTATTGGAAACACCTGGTATCAACAGCACCCAAGGAGAATGTGTATATGGAGGAGTCCTGATCACAAGATCACAAATCAGATTGATTACATTCTCATCAACAGAAGATTTCGAAATGCCTTAAAAGTCGCAAAAATTATACCAAGCGCAGACTGCTACAGCGACCGTAGATTAATCTTAAGTAATATACATAAAACATTAAAGAAAGTCAAATATACACCAAGGAACACAAAATTTGATCTACGGGCACTGAAGAGTGAGGAGATAAAAGATAAATTCAATGTAGAGATAAAGAACAGGTTTGATGCATAGTCCGATATGGAAATATTATTTCAAGATGTCAACGACCAATAGGAAATATTAAAGAAATCAGTCAACCAGGCTGCAGAAATGGCCATCCCAAAAATAAAGATAATAGGACGCAAGAAATCCTTCTGCTGTGTGTCCACCGTGACGTGGCAGAGGGGCTTGCATGTTCGAATGACCCTAAGAGCTATGCCGAGGGTAGCACAGCTACTGGTAGGGTCACCCATATCGGACAGGTCAAGGGAGAGGAACCAGACTAAGAGACACACAAACCTGCTGCCTTGCAGGTAGACTGGGGACAGTCAAAAAGGCTAGGGAAAGCATCCTGAAAAATGCTTGTCGAAATCGGATGTACTGAGCCACAGGCTTGATAAAGCAGTGCTACGTAACTTAATTCATGATGTCACAAATTAAAATTAATCGTTATGGTGCTAATCCTGTGAAGTCCCATCAGGCAGTGATAGTGCCGGGCCCCCTGCCTCAAGGGGGTCCACCCATGACTACTGGTGGTCACCTTCCCCTGGAACACCGAGCTTCTACTCCAGAAGATGGTTTACCACTTCTACTCCAGACTTAGCTTTCTGCACAGGAGACATCCTTCAGCAGGTAGTGACCACAGACCAATCAAGCTTGTAATGAATATGGAGTATGTTCCACAGGAGCAAAAGCGTTTGCCCCGTTAGAATTACAAACGAGCAGATTGGGACAGATTTGCCATACTAACAGACAAATATTGTGAAAACATAAATACACGATATGGCAATATGAAGCACATGGTGGAAAGTCTAACCAGAACAATAATTCAGGGGGCCACTGAGTCTATTCCAAGAGGAGCGAGGAAAAATTACAAACCATACTAGACTGAAGAACTACAAATTTTGGAGGACAAAGTTGAAGATGCCAGGAAGACAGCAGAGAGAGAACAAACAACTGAAGCGAACATCTCTATCAAAGCCATATCAGCAAAATATAAAAGAACAGTAAATCAAACTAGAGATTGTTGGAGGGAAAAAGCAGAAAATTTTGACAGGGATGGAAACACTATGAAAATTAGTGAAAGCCATAAACAATGAAGGACTTAGAAACAAACAAATAACAATTAAACAAGGAAATGCCTTGCTTACAGGAAAAAAGGCTGCAAATGCACTAATGGAACCCTATGCCAGTGCAAACCACATTGATATTACAATCGAACGCAATCAAAGATAATCAGATACATCATAGTAATACAGAGACAGCAGCAGAATATATGATGGCAAGTCTAACACTGGAAGAAATGGAACAGGCAATGAATACCCTAAAAATGAAGAAATCACCAGGAAAGGATGGAATCACAAATGAAATGCTAATAGGACTAGGCACTAAGGCAAAAAAGAAACTACTAGCAGTCCTAAATTACAGCTGGAAGAGAGGAATAGTCCCACAGGCATGGAAGGAAGCTATACTAATACCAGTCCCAAAGAAAGGAAAAGACCAGGAAGAACCAAATGGGTATCGACCTATTAGTCTACTTAGCTGTGTAGGAAAATTAATGGAACTCATTATCAATGGCAGGCTAACATGGCATCTGGAAGAAAACCAACTCTTAACAACACACCAAGCAGGATTTAGAAAGTACAGATCCACTGACGATCAAATAACCTATATAGCTCAGGAAATAGAGAATGCTTTCCAAGAGAAAAAAGCACACACTAGCGACAGATTTAGAAAAAGCATTTGATAAAGTATGGAAGGAAGGACTGAACGTAAAACTGCAAAAAATGCATGTTTGCAGGAAAATGTACAAATGGATCAGCCACTGCCTTGAGAACAGAACTGCCAGGACAAACGTACATGGACAAACCAGCAAAATGATTCTGTTGGAGCAAGGTGTTCCCCCAAGGAGGAGTTCTTTCACCAACATTATTCCTAGCATATATAAATGACATCACAGAAAATTTTCCAGCCAGCGTACACAGAGTACACACATCCTCCTTTGCAGATGACCTAGCCATATGGACATCTGAAGAATATATTAGTACAGCTAACAGCAGAATACAGCAAGCCTTATTAGCGCTAGAGGACTGGTC
Source organism: Cepaea hortensis (assembly GCA_963921405.1). Classification (NCBI taxonomy): domain Eukaryota; kingdom Metazoa; phylum Mollusca; class Gastropoda; order Stylommatophora; family Helicidae; genus Cepaea; species Cepaea hortensis. Next base: position 184,248 of record CAWUFQ010000368.1, read on the forward strand.
AAAATCATGGCTAGTGAAGATAAGTGAGGAGGAAACAACATGCACAGTGTTCTCCCTCTCAAATAAACCTCAGCAACCTAAGCTGGTATTGAATGGAAAAATATAGCGCCATGAAGAAAATCCAAACTATCTAGGAGTCACCTTTGATCGTCACTTGACATGGAAGACACAGGTTGAGAAAATTCGAACAAGAGCATGGCAAAGAATGGCAATCATGAAAAAGCTTGCTGGTACAACGTGGGGAGCAGATGAGAAAGTTCTCAAGAAGTTATATACTGAACGGGTGAGGCCAGTACTGGAATATGGCATTGCAGCTTGGGCAACAGCAGCTAAGTCAAACTTTAACAAAATAAGTAGAGTCCAAAATCAAGGAATGCGAATCATAACTGGAAGCCTGAAGATAACGCCTATTAATGAACTAGAAAAGATCACTTGTTTACAACCAATGCAGGACAGAAGAGATAGCAGAGCCCAGCAAAAAGCAGAAAAATTTAGAATATTGGCAGACCACCCAATGTATAACAGGTTTAATGGTTTTGGAAAGGGAAGACTGAAGCGTAGCAACTTTGTAGAAACTGCAAAACAAAAGATTAGGGCAGATCCTATACTTAACATATCAGCATTCAAACCCATTTACAATACAGACAAGTTCCCAGTTTGGAGACAGCAGCAACTGCCTGAGATGATAGAAAACATTCCTAGTATTGAGAAAAAGAACACTCAGAATGAAATCTAAGGAAGAAAAATAACCCTAAACTACATAAAAGAACATTACCCATACTTGAAAATAAGTGCGGATGAGCAGCACACTCTGCATAAAGAAATATTCAGAGAAAAGGGCAACAGGCTAAAGAGGGGCAAATCAAGGATGGGTCGGGCGGAAGATTTAATCAGACAGGTCTGCAGTTCTACCAGTATCAACCCCAGCAAGGAATGTGTGCCTGTGCCTCCAGCTTTTAAGTGCACCTTCTCATGCATTATCACACTTGACAGACGGTGCAGAGAACAGAACCCTGCCGCTGTCAATACAGAGGTCAACGCGCTCATCAATGAACACGCAGACAACCCCAATGTGCTCATCTATACAGATGGATCAATTGTAAAGAAGCAGAGAAGTGCATGGGCATTTAAAGCTCGTTAGCGGGCCTAACCATTCAAGAATCCAGTGGTGCCCACACTATGCCCACGAGCAGCATGACGATGGAGGTAATGGCAGTAACACAGGCTTTCCTATGGCTAGAATCACAGCATTATACCAACGTGTGTGTACTAAGTGATTCAATGAGCATGATTCAGAAGGTCTGGATCTGTATGTAGACAGTTGTCTGAGACACTAAGGAAGTCTATTGTCCGTAAAGTCACCTTCATCTTCGTCCCGGGACATGCGGGAGTCGAGGGAAATGGACGAGCTGATAAACTAGCTGGCTCTGCACCCCCCGCAGATGGCCAGCCCATGAATCGTGCTGTTGTTATTAATGTCCTTAAAGACATGTCGAGAACAGAAAGAATTTGACGACAGTGAATCTACATCGCTGTCCAGGATGAAAGACTTGGCAGTAAGAATTAGCACGGCCAGACACAAGAGGTACATCGGGAAAACAAGGTGCCTCGTTAACCAACACAGAACTGGCACTATTAGCCACCGAACGCTGATGCATATGCTGGGGGGAGGATCTGAGCACTATGGACATGTCCGGAGTGCAATGAACATGCCCCAACTGATATATGATAACTGATAACATTACCCAAGCAACAATTGGACCCATGCATATACAGATGGATCAGCCAAAAATTCAATAGAAAGTGGAGGAGGAGGAATTCTCCTAAATTTAAAAATATTCAGTGGGGAAAAAAAACAGTCAGTGGCAACTGGAAAATTTTCAAGCAACTTCAGAGTGGAGGTAGAAGCTTTGAAAACTGCAGCAGAAATGCTCTTGATGGAGGAAAATAAAGAGAAGCAAATAGCTATCTTCACAGATGCAAAGTCAGCTGTCTCGATATGAAGAGCAATAATATCACAGAACTAGCTGACCTAAGAGCAGCACACCATGGTCTATGCCAGAAATCCAAAAAAGTTGTAATACAGTGGATCCCATCACATTGCAGTATACCTGGAAATGAAGTGACTGACAGACTAGCAAAAGAGGGTGGACGACTACCACAGCCCGACATAGACATAACCTATCGCGAGGCAAAGAGGTTTATAAAAAGCACTTATAGAACCAAATGTGAAGCAGAGCATCCAGGCCACCAGAAGGATTATGCATATTATAAACTCGACAGAAGAGAACAAGTAGCAATCATCAGACTCTGCACAGGATATGATAGGCTGAAATGCCACTTGTTCAATAAACTAAAGAGGAGATACCAATGAATGTAATTGTGGTACTCGTAATATGACAGCTAAACATTTGCTGCAGGGGTGCCCAATATATGCAGAACAGAGAAAGATATTTTGGCACACACCTGCTTCATTTGAGGACAAGGTCTATGGAGATATCAACAAGCTCAAGTTGACTGCAGCTTACTTTAACTACATTCAGGTTGACATCTAAAGGTGCATGAAGAAGTGTTTAGACTGGCACACCTCATACCACAGGTATATCGGTTACAAAAGCGTCCCAGAGGCATGAAATGGAATATTGCTTGGATAGCAAATCCATTACGTGGAAAGTCTGAATCGAAAGCTCACTGTGTGGGCTTCATAAAAGGTAGAAAAAGTGACTTAGTGACACGAAATGGATTATTGCTTGGATAGCAAATCCATTACGTGGAAAGTCTGAATCGAAAGCTCACCGTGTGGATGTCATCTGCAGACTGCATTCTTCTGGTTTCCGGAAGAACAGCCTATGGTGAACTGAAGGCCCAATATACAGAAATGAGACTAAGCAGCCATGTGCAGGATGTGACGATTCCTTGGGTGAGCCCAGTACCAGAGCACTGTGTGTCGGCTCTGCAAGTACGGAAGCCTCCTTGGATGGCGGGGAATGCCCATGGTCTGCCCCTGCCTTCCCTTGAGGGCTGACCAGGATGTCTTTTGGCTATTCTATATGGGCCAACTGGGATGGGGGATAACACCACAACAGTGAGAGTTAAACGTCCTAAGAAACCCCCGGAAAGGTTAACCCGGTCAACAAATGCCAGCAGAAGTCGGAAGAACGGCGCAAGAACGCAGCTCTGCTGTAAACAAGCACAACGCAATCACATCCGGAAAAAAAAACTCCGGGTGAATGCAGAAGAAGAAGAAGAAGAAGAAGAAGAAGAAGAAGAAGAAGAAGAAGAAGAAGAAGAAGAAGAAGAAGAAGAAGAAGAAGAAGAAGAAGAAGAAGAAGAAGAAGAAGAAGAAGAAGAAGACGCAAGAAATGGATGATGGAAGACATCTTAAAATTCATGGAAATATGAAGAAATAACAAAAATAACGAGGACAAGTGTGAAGAGATTCACAGGAAAATTAGGACGCTATGCAAAGAGGCAAAAGAAACATGGCTTGTGGAAAATTGTAAGGAAATTGAAAACCAGCACAGCACCTGGAATACCAAATTAATGCACAAAAGAATTAATGACATTACTAAATGAACACACTCATCAACGGGTTGCTTAAAAATTAAAGATGGCAAAATCATAATAGAAAAAGATAAGATTTTACATGCATGGTCAGATTATGTGAAAGATCTTTATGATGTTACAAGAGAAGAACAGTATGATGATCGGAATAATAATGAAGGACCGTCAATTTTGAAGATGAAAGCTCAGATTGCTCTTAACTATATGAAAACCGGCAAGACCCCGGGTACATATAACATCATAATAGAATTGTCTTAGAAGAATATGGAATAGACCAAGTCACCAGACTGCTGAAAGCAATACAGTCGAGTCCACTTATCCTTCTTTATCATTGTACTAGCTGACCCGCCCCGGCTTCGCCCAGCTCCTGGTGGGGAGCATCTCATTTAATTCATATAAGTAGTCATATAAGCTCCCGTTCCCGACTATCTGTCTGTCTGTCTGTCTGTCTATCTGTCTGTCTGTCTGACCCGGCCCGGCTTCACCCAGTCCCTGGTGGGGAGCATCTCATTTAATTCATATAAGTAGTCATATAAGCTCCCGTTCCCGTTCCTGACTGTCTGTCTGTCTGTCTGACCCGGCCCAGCTTCGCCCAGCCCCTGATGGGGAGCATCTCATTTAATTGATATAAGTAGTCATATAAGTTTCCGTTCCCGTCTGTCTGTCTGTCAACTCGGCCCATCAGTCTGTCTGTCTGTCTGTCTGTCTGTCTCTCTGTCTGTCTGTCCGTTCGTCCGTCCATCTCTCCCTCCGCCTATCCCACTCTCTCTATCTATCGGGTCAGATCTGTCTGTCTGTCTGTCTGTCTGTCTGTCTATCTATAGCCAGGGGACTTAACCTAAGATATAGCAATGCTACTAAAAGTTATGTCCCTTTATGTAAATTTTCTTATGTTAAGTCATGTAATTACAAAATTAAATTTTAGTAAGTAAATAGCTGATTGTACAGTACCAAACTATGACAGTTGGCTGCACGGGAATGAAAAGAAAACATGTAGAAAATTTCATCTCAATTGGATGGACCGTTATCGAACGCATCAAATACATCCCCACCCACACACATACATTCTATTTTATAGATATAGATAAAAAGTCCTGATAAGTCGAATTCGTGGTTAACTCGAATTTTGAGATTAGTCGAACATAAAAATGAATACCGACTTTATAAGTGTTCATGTTTAAGTCGAACTGTTCATTTCACACCCCAAAAAAAGTTGTTTTGCTAAAGAATTACCTTTAGTCAGCCCGGAGAACAACAATCGATACGGCACATATGATATCTCGCTACATGTCAACAATGGCGACTAGTGGATGAAAGCTTGCTGCTTTAACTTTAAAAAGAAAGATTGAGCTGTTGGAAGAGGTTGAACATAGTGGGAAGAAGAAAGTGAATATAGCTAGAGAATTAGGTATTCCAGCATTGACACTTTCTGGCATTTTAAAGCATAAAGACCGCTACAGAAAATTGTTTTTTCGAATGTCAATTCAGCGGTGACAGACAGCGAGCTAGAACTGCCGCGTGTGATTTTGTTGATGCTGCCCTTTTAAAATGGTTCACTGTGATTAGATCGGCAAATATACCAGTAAATGGGCCTTTACTTATTGCGAAAGCAGGAGAATTTGCACGTTTTGGAGGTCAGACAGACTTGAATTGTAGTGCTGGCTGGTTGGATCGTTTCAAAAAACGACATTGCATCACGTACAAGAATGTGTGTGGAGAGAAACAGTCAGTCGACGAAGCAACGACTTACCCATGGATAGAAGACGTTCTCAGACCTGCTTTAGTTAAATATAATTCTGCGGATGAGGATGACTGTGGGCTACAAGCACAACCTGTATCGCAGTCAGATATTTTGGCATGGATTGACAAAATTGACATTAACATTATGAAGACTGGATGTTCAGATGATGCAGTCTCACCATTGTGTGCCTTTAAACAGGCCATGGGAAGACATTTTTCACAAATCAAGATGCAAAGCAAAATCACAGACTTTTTCTTTAATTAATTTGGAATTTTTCTAAATTAAATATTTCAACATTTCTGATATTGTATTGCTATTTATTTGTTCACTAACTGTGTTTCCTAAGTGGTATAATCATTTTACTCAATGCTACTGCATGATATTAGTGTAAATTAGTGTAAATGTGTGCAGTCTGGATAAGTAGAATTTCTGATAAGTAGAACAAATTCCTTCAGCCCCTGTGACTTCTACTTATCCAGACTCCACTGTACATAATACTGGAGATATACCTCCTGAATTATATAATTCCATATTTATTGCAACATCGAAGTAATAAGGAGCCTTGGAATATGATCAACATCGAACAATTAGTATAATGAGCCACATCACGAAGATTTTGCTGTGAATTATCATGCAAAGTAGGAGAAGAACAATGTGGGTTTGTAGAAGGCAAGGGTACAGTAAATGCTGTGTATATACTGAGAACAGTAATTGAACATTCTATAGAAGTAAACAAAGATCTATATCTTTGCTTTATTGACTAGACAAAGGCTTTCAATAAAGTGACACATTTCGACATACTAAGTGTCATCAAGCGATGCTTCAGGCATTACGGGATAAACTTCTCTCGCACCACACAAAAAGATTTGTCAGTCGTACGAGAGGAATTGATTACACATTTTATTGCCACTGGCTCTTTACATTACATCAATGCACAAAAACGGTCGCTAATAAATCACACATGAATACACAGAATTGCCTATCACTAGTCGTTCCTAACCCTACTGCTAATTCTATCTACTCGGCTAAAGAAATACGCATCGACGCTAAGCGATGTGTTCCCTACGAAGTCCGTCCCCTGTCTGACGATTCTCCGCGTGCTCATTACACAGTACGCGGAGGGACCTTGTGCGTACTTCGGCTTTTGCGTGCTGCATCATTCAGCACGCTTAGAGTAGTGGCCTCTCTTGAGTTTCATTCTAGTTCTCCATGTCTATCACGTTGGCGTGACCAGAGTGCTTACTCTCTGGTTGACACCTCCGTGTCTCATGAGAGAACTATTTGATAGTTCCCCTTCCTATCTACTCCCTACACCTACCCTGCCCTCATGTAGGGGCACTGGGTTACCTCTAATCTACTTGAGGTAGACCACTCATTCAGGGTGGTCTTCCCTGAGTCTTTGACACACCCTCCCCTCCTGTGTTGCGTTACAAACTTTGACTCATGGTTGTGACGCAAGAGGTTTATAAAAAAATAGTGTATCTAATTTTTTTGTCAAAGACTACTGATAACTTGGTTCTGGGTAACTCAATAGACTTCTCCTGACTATTGTCACAATGTAGTATCACTTTACTTGGCTACTGGTGATCGCCACAAACTTGTCTGGTTGGCGTGAGCCCTCTTCTCAATCGCAATATTATATTAATTAGAGGTTTGTCTGAACCGGACCATTGTCTTATAAGACCTGCCCTCAAATAGCAAATTAACTCACTACCCATACAAAGTTGACTTTCTTAGGGTCAACACATGAATTGCTTCATGTCCCCCATATAATATTAAACAACCTTTGCACAAGCTGTGTGCGACAGGCTTTACCTCTCTCGCTTCCGCGTGTAAAGTTATCTTTCACTGTTAAGTTAGTGTTTCGTTGTCTATTGTGTCCCCTGACCCGGAGTTACCTCCCTTTGTTCTAAAAAATGTATGTAATTTACATGTTTGTTTTCCTGGTTGTTTGCGTGTTTGGATCTACCTAATAATATAATTTACCTTCTAACATGTGTGTCTGTCTATAATATGTATGTAAGTTAGTTTTCAAGTGCCATAATTCGGTTAAATGTGGCCACAAACAAGTGTATAACACTAATTCGTGACTACGTTTCCGTCTTATGAGACTTAAAATACTTCCTCTAAGGTCTACACTAAACTACACACAACACATACGAGACAGTATATTTCAACATTGAAAGCAAACGCTTGACGCAGACAAATAATAAAAAGTCGCGTTGAGCGGCAGAAAAAATCCGCTGGCTGTCCTCACTCTCCATTGTATATTTTCCATTTTCTCTCACTTTCACCCTTCTGTCACACATCTTTTATTCTCCCAATTATTTAAAAACCTTGAAGTGACACTGTACAAGTTCGGCTCAGTTTGACAAGAGTTGAGCTTAATGACTGTGCGTAACTTACTGCACGAGTCATGTATTTACAAAATATTTACATGGATGAAATAGGGTTGATAGTTTGTACCCTGCTATTATTAAACACTATATTCTACTGAAATACTAATACTACTTCCATAAATATATATATTTTAATTTGTTGTACAAAATCAATCTAATTTAAGGGAAGTAATCTAACTATCTAAAAAAAAATGAACATGATGTGAGATGACTTGTGTACCTTTCTGAAATGGGAAATGTGAAATGTAACAAAATTATAAATAATGTTTTAATGAAAAAATATGATTGATATTTTTACTCTACATGGTGTAAATGATGTATGTTAATCTGTATAATCCTTTTATCCTATAAGGTATAAACTAATTTTAATCTTAAATGATGAGGTTGTTAACGTGTTCATCAAGATGGAATGAAATAAAGTGAAATGAACTAACTGGTACTGTTCCTATCTAAACTTTTTATCCTAGTTTTTAATTAGCTGTTATTAAGTTTAAAGTAATATGCTAATCTACTTTTAAGCTACGTAAGTGGATAAATTAATGATTTATCTAAACTACAAAAAAACAACAAATCTATTATATTCCCTAAATCTAATCTAACTCTATATTAAAGTAACTAATCTAACTATAATTTACCACTATATTAAAAACGTTATAATACATATCACAATAACTAAATATATATTCATGGTATTTATCTACCTCAGGTAAGTGGTTGCCATAACGTTCAGAAATTGCTTTCGTTGGCATAGTTTATATATACACAATTGTCCTGGGCATATTAAATACACTACACAGTCATACTTGTGTCTTATGGGTATTCTTCCACTCGTAGAGTCCGCTGGTGTTGTAGACAAGTATATTCGTGTCTGTTCTTTATGCACTGTTCTGACACTGTTCTTCTCTGATTAGCACAGGTGATTCACCGGAAAACAAATGGAGCATAGTAAGTAACGAGCTGTCTATGTACACACGGTGATTCACTTGTCCTTGGAGCACAGTTCTTATCCTGCTGTCTACGGACACATGGTGGTTCACTGTTCTTAGCACACAGTCCTGATCATGATGTCTATGTATTACATAGGATATTTTACACAGGATATTTTAGGTGTACTAAATTATCATTTCTTACACTACCTTTTCATGTGGAATATCAGGTATTTCTACCTCAGATGGTCGACTAAGGGTATCAGCAAGAATGTTGTCCCTACCCTTAATATGCTCTATACTAAAAGTATAATTCTGTAATATTAATGACCACCTGTAGATGCGGTCGTTGCGATGCACCCCACTTTGTATGACCGTGATTGGGGAGTTATCAGTCTGGACCACGAAGTGATTACCCGCTAGAAATCGATGCAACTTCCTCACCGAATAGATGACGCTTAGGGCTTCCAACTCTGATATGGAATATCTGGACTCAGCAGGTGTGATCTTGCGGCTCACGTAGCAAATTGGATGGAAGATGCCATCATAAAACTGGCCTAGTACTGCAGCGATGGAAATCCTGCTGGCATCTGTCCTATGATAATAAACGAGCCTAGGATTAGGCAAACGGAGGATTGGTACATTACTAAATAGGATTTTCAATTTTGACAATGCAGAAATTAATAATGCATCTTTGACATCCAATTTTACTGATGCTTTTAAAACATTTGAAAATACACTTGTGATTTCCGCTAAGTTCGGTATGAACTTACTATAATAATTTACCAAACCCAAAAGGCTCCTGGCCTGCTTCTTTGTCGTAGGCATGGTCAGGTTCATAATTTTAGTAATAATTTTATTGTCAGTTTTTAGTTGTCCTTGTGAAATGACATGACCCAAAAAATCAATTTCTTGTAGGCCTAATTCAACTTTGCTCGGTTTGACAGTGAGACCGAAGAGTCGCAACCTATCGAAGACATGTCTGAGTTTCAATAAGTGTGTTGTCCAGTCATCTGTATGGACACAAATATCATCTATATATGTCACTGTATTCGTCACTCCATGTAGTAAATCTCTAGTTAAGCGTACGAAAGTGGCAGGAGCGTTACGAAGTCCGAAAGGAAGAAACCGACACTCGTAAAGACCTAAAGGTGTTGAGAACGCAGTAAGATGGATGGATTGAGTCTGCATAGGGACCTGCCAATATCCCTTAGTAAGGTCTAATTTAGAGAAGATTTTGGAGGTGGACATATCAAGAATAAGATCTTCGCAGGAAGGAATTGGTTCTGCGTCGATCTTAGTGACATTGTTGAGTTTCCTATAGTCCACACAGAGACGAATTGTGGAGTCTTTTTTCTTGACCAAGACGATTGGAAAGGAGTACTCAGATGTAGATGTTTGAATGATTCCACTAGCTTCTAAATTAAGAATTTCCTTATTTAGACTTTCTCTGTAGCTAAGTGGGATAGAGTACGGCCTGCATTTGATAGGCTTAGAGTCCGAAAGAAGAATGGAGTGCTCGATCCTGTCCGTCCTACCTGGAATGTCGGAAAATATGTCCTTATATTCCGTCACTAATTCTATTGTCTGTCGTCGTTGCTCTTCTGTTAGTCCCGTTTCTAACCGTATACAATCTAATGTCGCAGTCTTTTCTACAATTGGAACAGGTAGTTCCATCCCGTCGTCGTCTACCTGATTCAGTACGGTGGTGGTGCTAAGTGCGTTTTCTGTAAGCTCATTAAGTGTATGTATATTGTCGGCTTTGCCAGTCTCGCTAACTAGTGTAGTTGCGTTGTGTATGTCTGTCGTCTCATCCATAGGTGTGGGTGCATTGTGTTCGTCTGTCTCTAGTTCTGTCTCTTGTCGTGAAAAGTAGGGTTTCAACATGTTGATATGAAATATCTTTAAGTGTCCGTTTATCGATATTTCATAATCGACATCTGAAATTTTTCGTACCACTTTGAATGGCCCTTGCCATGAGGTCAATAATAAATTCCGTTTGTCTGGGAGTAAAAGCAGTATGTCTTGATCTAGTTCAAGATTAATAGTTCTCGCCCCTTTATTTGCGTATTGGCGGTAGATTTGACCCTTCCTCTCCAAAGCTGCCTTGGCTATGATACACGATTTCATAATTTTATCTCGTGTTTCTGTTACCATCTCATAAGGTGTTTTAGGGGTTGGAATTTCAATTGCATTAGTTACTAACTGATGGTAAATTGTTAGGGGTCCACGTGGGTTAGCCCCGTATACTAATTCAAACGGTGAGAAACCCGTGCTTGAATGGGGAATCTCCCGATAGGCGAACAGCACTGTTGGCAACAGTGTATCCCAATCAGCTGGGTTTTCTGCTGTCACCTTAGCCAGCATATGCTTTAGGTCTCCGTTAATTTTCTCTACTATTCCATTGCTGGCTGGATGATAAGCTGTTGTAAAATGCTGTTTAATGCCTAACATTTTCGTAAGGGCTTGCGTTGCAGCCGATATGAATTGGGTTCCACGGTCGGATAAGATGGTACGTGGAAATCCGAATCGTGAGAACAAGTTTAGAAATACATTGGCAACGTCTTTGGAGGTGATGTATTTCAAAGCTACTGCCTCAACCCACCTTGAACATAGGTCTACCATCGTCAAGATGAAGCGATTTCCTTTGCTGGACACCTGGTTTAGGGGTCCAACAATATCGACCGCCACACTCTCAAATGGCCTAGAGGCCAGTGTTGAAGGTTGTACTTCAGCTGTAGGATGTTTACCCTTACGTACTAGTTGTTGACAGACATTACATGAACGACAAAACACTTTTATGTCATTACAAAAACCCGGCCAGTAAAAATGAGCCTGAATTCTGGCCCTGGTTTTGTCGTATGCAAGGTGACCAGCAAACGGTGACTCGTGTGCAATCTTTAGCACAGTTTGGCGGTGTTGTACAGGTAACACCGTTTGCTGAATCTCATGGTTGCCAGTTGTATAATAACGAGTAAGAATACCATTATTAAGTCTAAAGAACCATGATGCGTTTTTTGTTACTTTGGCTTTTTCTTTTAATAGCTTTAGATATGGAGACACACTCGGATCAGCTTTTTGCTGGTCTATGAACTTTTGTCTGGTGGTATCATCCGTGCTAGTTGGTGATAGCAACAGTAGTCTTTCATCTTGTAGTGTGTCTTGGTGTTTAATAGTATCTGCTCTGGTTGTTGCATTAGCTGCATTTAATTTTTCCCATGCAGCTATATCTTCGTTAGTGCAATGTTTCAATTGGGGTAAGCATCCCAAAATTAAACCAGTACAAGGGTTATCTAAAATCGCACATGTAAAGGTACCAGAAAGGAAAGGAGTGTTAATACGGGCTCTTGCCAAAGGGTAAATTTCAATATTACCCGAAAAGGTTCGGCATTTGACTGAGTCACCTGTATAATCATTTGGATTCACCAGTTCCTTTCTAAGACCGATAAGAGTGCTCCCACTGTCCAGCAAACATTGGCATGGTATTTCGTTGACCATTGCATTGTGGAACACCAAATTGCCTCTGGAGGCTAATGCTGCATTTACACTCTCAGTGGAGAATGGTACTGTATGTCCACATTCTAATTTTCCGTCTGCATGAAATTGGTGACATCGCTCACAACTGTCAAAGCTTAATATATCGTTTACACAACAAACATCTTCAGATTGATTAAAAGGTAATTCATTCTCGACCTCACACTCAGTCTCACTCCCACTATCAGAAGATGTATCAATTAACATTGCACTGTTGGCCTTCATTCTTTGGTGGCCCAGGCACTTATTGGAATAATGCCCGTAGCTAGAACAGAAGAAGCATTTGACTGCACGCCTGTATGCAGTTCTCTTGTTTTGTTGTTTCTTAATGACCATCTCAAGATGTGTCGGATAGTTTGGTGATTTATCACACATAGAGTAAGTATCATGAAAAAGTTGGCAATACACACATTTAGGCAATTTTTGGTCTTTCTTGTCGACTCTCTGAAATGGTTTTTTATTGCTACGATAGCTTTTAGGTTGGTCCTTAACAAAAGAGACTATTTCAGAGTCGATATTTGATGTTTTAAAAATATCCCTATTTGAGGAAAAATATGCTGAGCCTTTCTTCTCAAATTGTTCTATGGTTTCGATGTCTGACTGCTGAAGGAATTTAGCGAAAGGAGATGGTATTGTGGATATGACTTTATCCATGGCTATTAAATTTTTAAGATTTCAAAGTCCTTTCCTATGTTTGCTGCGTTAAGCCATCTTTTAGCACGCTTTGGACATTCGAGACATAATCGATGAAAGTCTCACTTGGTTTTTGGTTTTAAGTTAGAAAATTGCACTTGATACCCAGGGGCATCAAGTAAAAAATGTTGCATTATCCTATCATGGATGTACTGATAGTTAGATCTAAGATCAGTTGGTATTGATTCAATCACTTTAAGGGGCTCACCACTGAGGTTCTTCATGTAAATCATAGCCCACATATCGATTGGTACTTGGTGGTATTTCAGCTGATATTCGACATTTTCTGTCCAAGCTGATATGGAATCTTCTTTACAGAATGGCTTAATAATATTTTTGTGTTTATTAAGTTTATTCTCTTCTTGTTGACTCTTTAATTTTGTAGCGGAGATCTCTAAGTGTGACTCTACTTCTATACCTTTCATCTTTAACTGTGTCTCTGATTCAACCTGTATTTGTTTTTCTTTCACTCTTGCCATGTCATCTATCTCTCTTTGCTTTAATTCTCTCTCCTGATCTAATTGTTTTTGCTTTAATTCTCTTTCCTGATCTAATTGTTTTTTCTTTAATTCTTTTTCCTGATCTAATTGTTTTTGTTTATCTCTAATTCCTTCTGTTTAATTTCCTTATCTTGTTCTAATTGTTTTTGCTTAGTTTCTTCAGTTAATTGTGCCTCTTTGTGTTTTATTTCTAATTCCTTTTGTTTTGTTATCTCAACTAGTTCTACAATCTCCTTTTGGTGTTGTCTTTCTTGTTCTCCAATTTCCTTCTGATGTTGTCTTTCTCGTGCACGTTCATCTCTCTCAGCATCTTTTGCTTCCCTAAATTTTTGATCAGCATATTGCTCTAATTCCTTTCCTGTGTATTCTAATTCCTTGCCTGCTTTTATGAAATCAGCTAAAGTTGCCATGTTGTTGGGTAATTAGCTAGAGTTGACAGGCACTTAAATATTTACTTAGGTTTATTAGATATGTTAAGTTTTTAAATCCCTGTGTACAAAAATTATACTATTAGATTACACCCTGAAAAATAGATCACAAAAAATATACTAATAGATCACAACCTGAAAAAGAGATGCATTATTAATCATATTGCATTCAAAATAATTTGGGTATACTCATCTTAACATTCCAGAAAATCAGGTACAATCATTTGGCACCCCAGGTCCAATCGTTCGGCACTTCGACGTACAGCTTGAGTTATTCTCATAAACAGCTCTTGTTACATGTGGTTTACAAGAGCATCAACAATTAACCATTTGTAAACGACATATGACTTTAGACAATTTTGTACAATCACATGCCCCCGGACAACACAATGTGGTATAATTAATAATAAATGTCAATGTCCTGTCTTCGTTCTAACGTCTTCTGCCTTCCCTAACTATTGCTGTTTAATTTATGGAAGTGCTGTGCAGACAGAGTCTTATTTGCATAGCGAAAGTAGTGCCATCGTGACGGTAACAAATAGAAAAGGTATACAAATAAATAAATAAATGCCTTGAAATAAATATAAAAGTAATAATAATGTTCAAATAAATAAATATATTCAATAAATAGCTTGTATAAACAAATAATATTTAATATAAGTCAAAGATTTAGGCGAGCAGCCGCTTGGCGATTTGTAAACAATCCGTCGCTGATTGCAAATGGCGTAAGGCAGCTGTTTGTCAGTCGCGATACGTCATAGGCGCAGCGCTATTTTTAGATTGGAAAAATCGATATTGTCGCCGGCTCATTTCTTGTGTATTGCTCCGCCGTAAATCATTTTTGACAAATACTCATAAATAAATCAGTAATTATAGAAATAAATGATACAAAACTACTATAATAATAATACTTACAAATCAAAAGAAAACATGTTCATAAGCACAAAACATTTCAATAAGCATAAATGAACGTTGATCGGTCACGATGGGCACAGCTCGCACTTTGTTCTAGTCTGCACACGCCATTATTCACTAACATAAACTAAACCCTGTGATTAACTGACAGTAATACTATTTTAGAGCCGTGGGTGAGTGTTTTAGCTTGAACAATTGTCCAAGCTACACTTCTGACACCACTTTTATCCTAGCCTGTCATCAAGCGATGCTTCAGGCATTACGGGATAAACTTCTCTCGCACCACACAAAAAGATTTATCAGTCGTACGAGAGGAATTGATTACACATTTTATTGCCACTGGCTCTTTACATTACATCAATGCACAAAAACGGTCGCTAATAAATCACACATGAATACACAGAATTGCCTATCACTAGTCGTTCCTAACCCTACTGCTAATTCTATCTACTCGGCTAAAGAAATACGCATCGACGCTAAGCGATGTGTTCAATACGAAGTCCGTCCCCTGTCTGACGATTCTCCGCGTGCTCATTACACAGTACGCGGAGGGACCTTGCCACTTTCGTACGCTTAACTAGAGATTTACTACATGGAGTGACGAATACAGTGACATATATAGATGATATTTGTGTCCATACAGATGACTGGACAACACACTTATTGAAACTCAGAAATGTCTTCGATAGGTTGCGACTCTTCGGTCTCACTGTCAAACCGAGCAAAGTTGAATTAGGCCTACAAGAAATTAATTTTTTGGGTCATGTCATTTCACAAGGACAACTAAAAACTGACAATAAAATTATTACTAAAATTATGAACCTGACCATGCCTACGACAAAGAAGCAGGCCAGGAGCCTTTTGGGTTTGGTAAATTATTATAGTAAGTTCATACCGAACTTAGCGGAAATCACAAGTGTATTTTCAAATGTTTTAAAAGCATCAGTAAAATTGGATGTCAAAGATGCATTATTAATTTCTGCATTGTCAAAATTGAAAATCCTATTTAGTAATGTACCAATCCTCCATTTGCCTAATCCTAGGCTCGTTTATTATCTTAGGACAGATGCCAGCAGGATTTCCATCGCTGCAGTACTAGGCCAGTTTTATGATGGCATCTTCCATCCAATTTGCTACGTGAGCCGCAAGATCACACCTGCTGAGTCCAGATATTCCATATCAGAGTTGGAAGCCCTAAGCGTCATCTATTCGGTGAGGAAGTTGCATCGATTTCTAGCGGGTAATCACTTCGTGGTCCAGACTGATAACTCCCCAATCACGGTCATACAAAGTGAGGTGCACCGCAACGACCGCATCTACAGGTGGTCATTAATATTACAGAATTATACTTTTAGTATAGAGCATATTAAGGGTAGGGACAACATTCTTGCTGATACCCTTAGTCGACCATCTGAGGTAGAAATACCTGATATTCCACATGAAAAGGTAGTGTAAGAAATGATAATTTAGTACACCTAAAATATCCTGTGTAAAATATCCTATGTAATACATAGACATCATGATCAGGACTGTGTGCTAAGAACAGTGAACCACCATGTGTCCGTAGACAGCAGGATAAGAACTGTGCTCCAAGGACAAGTGAATCACCGTGTGTACATAGACAGCTCGTTACTTACTATGCTCCATTTGTTTTCCGGTGAATCACCTGTGCTAATCAGAGAAGAACAGTGTCAGAACAGTGCATAAAGAACAGACACGAATATTCTTGTCTACAACACCAGCGGACTCTACGAGTGGAAGAATACCCATAAGACACAAGTATGACTGTGTAGTGTATTTAATATGCCCAGGACAATTGTGTATATATATATAAACTATGCCAACGAAAGCAATTTCTGAACGTTATGGCAACCACTTACCTGAGGTAGATAAATACCATGAATATATATTTAGTTATTGTGATATGTATTATAACGTTTTTAATATAGTGGTAAATTATAGTTAGATTAGTTACTTTAATATAGAGTTAGATTAGATTTAGGGAATATAATAGATTTGTTGTTTTTTTGTAGTTTAGATAAATCATTAATTTATCCACTTACGTAGCTTAAAAGTAGATTAGCATATTACTTTAAACTTAATAACAGCTAATTAAAAACTAGGATAAAAAGTTTAGATAGGAACAGTACCAGTTAGTTCATTTCACTTTATTTCATTCCATCTTGATGAACACGTTAACAACCTCATCATTTAAGATTAAAATTAGTTTATACCTTATAGGATAAAAGGATTATACAGATGAACATACATCATTTACACCATGTAGAGTAAAAATATCAATCATATTTTTTCATTAAAACATTATGCATCATTCAGCACGCTTAGAATAGTGGCCTCTCTTGAGTTTCATTCTAGTTCTCCATGTCTATCACGTTGGCGTGACCAGAGTGCTTACTCTCTGGTTGACACCTCCGTGTCTCATGAGAGAACTATTTGATAGTTCCCCTTCCTATCTACTCCCTACACCTACCCTGCCCTCATGTAGGGGCACTGGGTTACCTCTAATCTACTTGAGGTAGACCACTCATTCAGGGTGGTCTTCCCTGAGTCTTTGACACTAAGGATGTTTGAAAATCTACAAATTGATGGAAAAGACCTTAGACTTGTAAAAAGCATATATTGGAAACAACAAGCTAGCATCAGAATTGATAATGATGTCAATATCAGCCTATTAAAAGAGGTGTGAGACAGGCTGTGTAATGTCACCAGATTTGTGTCCCCTGTACAGTGAAAATATGTTCAGAAATATAGAAGATATGGAAGGAATCAACATTGGGGGACGATACATCAATAACATTAGATGTGCAGATGATACAGTCTTGATTGCAGACAATGAACAGGACCTGCAACATTTAGTAGATGCGGTTGTTCACAGACAGTGAACAACTAGGGTTAGAATTGAAGAGTAAAAAGACACAGATTATAGTTGTCACTGGGAAGAAGGAAATACCACAATGTGATGTACGAATAAATGGGCATATTCTTATGCAAGTGAATCGGTACTGTTATCTGGGAGCAGTCATAACATCTGAGATGCCTTGAAGAGATAAGAACAATAATTGCCATTGCGAAGGTAGCCTTTTGCAAGATGAAAAACATACTGACCAATAAAAAGATATCAATTGAAACGAGAAAAATAGTGTTGAAGTGCTACATAGAATCTGTACTTTTGTATGGATGTGAAGTGTGGACAATGAGCAGTCAAGCTGAAAAACATCTAATCGCTGTGAAAATGTGGTTTCTGAGGAAAATGCAAAGAATACCATGGACAGACAGAAAAACCAATGAACAAGTCCTTCAAGAAACATATGAAGATTGTAAACTGATTAGAGTCATTAGACATAGGCAGTCAAAATGTTTTGGGCATGTTATGAGAAGAAATGACTTGGAGAACTTAGTGACAACTGGAAAGATCGAAGGGAAGAGACCAAGGGGCAAACTGAGAAGTAAATACCTGGATGACTTGGCCATGTGGCATAGTCGAGAAAGGAACACAGAGCTGATCCATGACTCTGGTGATTGAGTGAGATGGCAAAACATGACCGCCCAAGCTTATCAGCTTGGCACATGATGGATGGATGGTTAAGCACATTTCACAATTCCCCAATACACCGAGTTGAGGGTTTGGAATCAGCCCAGACTACATGGAAGTAGACTGCCTTGAGTCGTTTTTGATTGTATGATCATCAGTCATTCAGAAAATAATAGCAAACTATTGAACATAAAATTTGTCTAGTAAAAAGCAAACAGCAAAAAAATGCTGAGGTTGATTGTGAGTTCTGTAAAGGACATGGAACTAACTTTTGACTTGGGCCTGATACTCCATTATTTTTATTTTCATCTACTTATTCTTCTTGTTGTAGAAAGCCTCAGATATGAATAGTACTTTCCTGACTTCTGGATAAGTGATGGTTCATTGTCATCTTTAGAATCAGTACGTTTCTTTTCAATTTTTGAGCAGATTATGTCCACTGCTGCTTACTAGTCCCTCACAGCTTCAGAAAGAATGTAACCAGATAGATCCCATCCCACCTGGAAAGCCTGGTTCTGTAAGCCTGATTCCTCACAGCCAATATGCACTACTTGAAGATGTTGTTGACTTGATTGTCCAGCCTTACAGAATATAGTTGTAATTTACAAATAAAGAGTGATCAATTGTTGCAGTTACTCTTTCTTATTGTACGATGTAGAAATGAATAATGAGTAAACAATATGAGACTAAAATTTAAGTTTTCGAAATATGGTTATATAAATTTATAAGTGGGATGTCGTCACAAACAAACAAACAAAAAACAAACAAAAATGTATTACAAAAACTGGAATTGGGGAAAATATTGAACGAGATTGGGATCATACAGTTGAAGTACTTCGTTCAAATGGAGACACGGAACTCCTGTGTAACTTGTGTATACTTTCATAAACTACATTTTTACTAGCTTTTTTTATGGGAGCAGATTTTGGGTCGCCAGTCTCCTTGGCTTAGGGCTTATGGACGCGATTCGTAAGCCCGCTTGCCCACGTTAAAAAAAAAGCTGCAACCAATTTGGCAGCAGACTGCGTTGTGCTGGGTTTTACCGTGTTGGTATGAAAGCTGGTTGTTTAGAAAGCAATGGCAAACTACTGAACGTAAACTTGCCAAAACATCAACAACAGAAGCAAAATGCTGGTTTTGACAGCAATGTCCTGTAAATAGGATATGCAAAAAAAAAAAAAAAAAAAAAGATTTTGGGTCATTATTAGTGATAATAATAAGTGATAGATAGACTTAGTGACAGCTGGCAAGATCGAAGGGAACAGACCAAGAGGAAGACAGAGAGGAAAATACCTGGATGGCTTGGCCACATGGCATGGACGAGACAGGAACACTGAGCTGATCCACGACTCTGGTGATCGATTGAAATGGCGAATCATGACCGCCCACGCTTTCCGGCATGGCACATGATTGATTGATTGATTAGTGATAGTCATTTGTAGTTAATTGCTTCAAATCCACTTATAACTGAACATTCTATCACTTGTCAACACACATATTACCAGAAATGACATGAAATACTGGAATTAAATAGGAGCCATACAATATACTCAATATACACTTGTAGAGTCTCAATTACTAAGCCACTCTAAGTAGCATTTAGTAAATGTGGGTACATTTTAGCCACTTAAGTGGCGCATGGCTTACTGAAAGTTAAAGGATGTGCTTGAGAGAACAGAGGGTGTGGAGCATGTGCAAAAGGAAGACAGCTTTACATGAGGGCAGACATCAAGAGATGGTCTAGAAAAAAATCAACGTTTTGAAGTAGAACTAGGGTGTTCAAGACTCACTACAGCCATCCATCAAGACAGAGGCAACACTTGATTGATGGTTTGTGATTTTTCTATAATCGCAAATATGTTGAACATTAATAATTAAAATATACTAACATCTCAATATCATATACTGAGTCTTTAGCAGAGCATCTTTGTCATTACAACTCGCTGGAAAGATTCACCAGTTCCCCTGCCTCATGCATTTCGGTGCCCACAGTGTTGTTAGTGTCATAATGAGGATAGTTAACGTGATAGTTTATTCTTGTTTTTCACATCCACATAGCTTTGGGCAACATCATCAGCCTTTAACAACCTTTCAGTTTGCTAGCATGAGTATCCTACTCTATGGCACTTTAGCTGAAACAAAGAGCACCCCATAGTTGTCTACTTATCTCGGAAGATACTCAGTCACTTATTGCATGCTTATTGCATGTTCTCTATCCAACTGATTCTCAACATACATAACATAACAAATTTACCAGTTTCAGTGTTGTTTAAAGACCATTCCATTTTCAGATTCCTCGTGTTGCTTCTCTAGTCTCTGAAGGTGATGTTTACATCCTTGACCTTGGTCTCAAGATTTACCAGTACAATGGTGAGGATTCTAGTCCTATGGAAAGGGCAAAGGTAAAAATAAAACATATCTTTTGCCTTTTCTGATTTTTTCCTGTACACCTATATTATATTTCAATATAACTAATAAATGGGTATTTTAATGTATATTTACCATCAGTAAGAAGCAGAGCAGACAGAACATCTGTAATATATCTGACTTCATTCTAAATTAGAAATCTATTCTAAATCATTGCCTACCCAATTGCACAGACATGATATAGAGCAAAGGCTGTTAATACTTCAGTTCCAAGGACTGGTACTTTCACCATCGAGTATACCCTGGTCATCTTCACTGTCAGCCCTACACAGATGGGAAGACTTAAACATATGCAAAATAAAGCCTTGGGCATTATTTAGGGCTGTAGGAGAGACACCTGCTGTTCGCCAATGTGATACCTCTTTGACCATGAATCACCGGATAAAAATCTGGAGGGCTCTGCATACTTAAAATTAAATGCAGATGAGCAACAGCCTCTGCATCAAGCTATATTCAAAAACAAGGGTGACAGGCTACAGGAGGGCAAATCAAGGATAGGTCGGCCAGGAGATGTTGTCAGGCAGTCTGCAGTCTTATCCATATCAACCCCAGCGAGGAATGGGTGCTTAATTGCCCATTCTGCTTCATTGTCATGCTCGACAGAAGGTGCAGAGAGCAGAATCCTGTTGCTGCCCATGCAGAGGTCAATGCGCTCATCAGTGAACATTCAGATGATTCCGATGTGCTTATCTGTACAGATGGCTCTGTTGTACAGCAGCAGAGAAGTTCATGGGTATTGACAGCCCGTTCAGTGGGTCGAATCATTCAAGAAGCCAGTTATGCCTCTCAGTGAGTTAGGAGCAGGACAATGGAGGTGATAGCAATAACACAGGCTTTCATGTGGCAAGAATCACAGAATTATACCAACGTTTATGCACTATGTGATTCAATTAGCATGATCTGAAAGGTTGAGGCGGGTTCTGTACAAGGACAGTGGACTGAATGACTGTGGAGGTCTATTGAACATAGTCACCTTCATCTTCATTCCAGGACATGTAGGAGTTAAGGGAAATGAACTAGTTGAAAAACTTGCTGGTTCTGCTATCCTGCAGATGGCGAGCCCATAGATCGTACCAATGTTATTAAGGCTCCTAGAAAGGTGTTGAGCATGGACTACCATGTCAGTGAATCCACATCATTGTCCAGAATCTGAGACTCGGGGGAAAGAATTGGCAAGGTCAGAAACGAGAGGCACGTCTGGAGAATGAGGGGCCTTGTCACCTGACACACTATTAGCTGATGGGGGATCTGAGCAAACTTCACAGTGGAGTGACAGAATGGAAAAAGAGCAAGCAACAAAAAAGTGATAGAATGTGCTTAATGGAGGCCAGCAAATGCCAGAAATGTCGTGGAGAAAAATCCAGCTAGAGAATAAAAGAGTAACCATTTTAAGAGTATGCTGGAAGAAGCCAAGGATAAACTAAACAGTGTCTGAATTTGGAATTTGGTGCAAGTGAGATCTATACAAGATCTGCCAGGAATATCTGTTGCTGGGTATAATGTAAACAATGTGTGTTATGCTGATGATTTTGGTTGGTGAAAATGAAATGCACTTCCAAGAAATAATAGATATAATTGCAACAGAAAGTCAAAACAAAGAACTTAGCCTGAATAATAGAAAAACACACGTAAATGTTTTTTTCAAAGAAAAATTGTATATAATTATGTCAAAGTGCATGGAACCAATCCAAGTCAACCCAAGCCTGTATTTAAAAAACATATATATATGTATATATATATAAAACATATGTACACATATATAAAACAGATGGAAAATGTATTAGGAAAGATAAATGTAGAGCAACCTAAGCAAAGACAGCATTTAACAAGATTAGAATAGTCTCTGCAATTTATCTTTGTCAATTGAGGTGAGGACAGAGTTTTTAAGAGCTATATTGAGCCAGTCCTGATGTATTGAAGAATCATGAACAATTAGCAGACAAGTGAGGAATTATGTTGAGATTTAAGAGATGTGGTTTTATAGAAGACTTGCTGACCCGGCCCGGCTTCGCCCAGTCCCTGGCGGGGATCTATCTATCTATCTGTCTGTCTGCCTGCCTGCCTGCCTGCCTGCCCATCCGTCTCTCCCTCCGTCTATCCCTCTCTATCTATCCATCCATCCATCCATCCATCATTGCCTTAATGCTGCTGACTCCCTTATTAAGCCGTATCGCTATCCCGCTGCTTAATATATCTGAATCAACAGTAAGTCAATCTCACGGCTCAACTGATCAACAGCAAATAATCATAAATGAATTGGAGCCGAACGGGTAACGAATAATAAGTGAATTCTCGCACTGAAGATCAGAAATCACAGCTGCTTTATTTTCACAGCTGACAAGTTACAGTCACAATGTCGATGCCTCTCTAAAGAGCCTGTGACGCCAGGCCGGCAATAGAAGTAATTAAATAACATCTGACATATTAACATACTAACCATTTCTTCTCAGCCCTGAATCACCTTCATTCTTCCGTTATTCTGTCCATCATTTCTGACGCTGTTCGATCAATCTGTCTAGGTTTATCAGGCTCTCAGTCAACGGCGACATGCTCTTCCATCAAGCCACTGTTAGCCACCACTTCATCCTTATAATAACCACTTTGCCATTTCTAATCTTAGAACACAGTTTGTCCTTGTCAACTCCATCGGAAAAAACCTTTCTTGTTGTTCACCAACGTCAGAGTGACGATTCCCCATTTATTCCCAGTCTCCTAGATATCCGTAAGCTTTTGGGCTTCAGGATTCTCTACCTATTATTACTGACGTCAACCGCGGGCATCTGCTTCTTGGCAATCATCCATCCATCCATCTAGAGGACCCGGCCCAGCTTCGCCCTATCCCTGCCGGGGATCAATCAATCAATCAGTCTGTCTGTCTGTCTGTTTGTGTTCGGCCCTTTCCCGTTCCCGTTAAAAATATAGATAAAATAGAAGAATAGATAGTTAGATTGATAGTAGAATATATGATTGGACTAAAAAGGGCAACGTGAAAGTACTGAAAGTAAACTTACCAAGATATCACAAACAGCCAATAAATGGTGGGCTGTGGGTTGACTGTAGAGTACTGCACGGGATATGCAACTAACTTTCTCTCACAAAAAAATTACATTTTTTTTTAACGAACGAAAATCTTTATTTGCAAAGGGTTAAGAATTGGGCATGCAGGCCCATCCTACATTCTGCCCTTCTTCTCTATTTCCTCTCATACATTCTTTCATTCAACTTTCTTTCAATCTCTTATGAAGCAATTCTTTGACAACAAAAGAACAGTAAGCATTAAAACGCATGGAAAATAATCAATAATACATGACTCGTTGAGGTAATGTTTAACATGGGCATCATAAATACCCAACCTGGGTGTAAGTGCCATACATATGGGAATGTTTAAAAAAAAATGATATTTTTTTTATTTTTTTTTATTTTTGGGTTTGGCGGTCATCCCAGACTAGCTGGTTCCCCGCCTCCCCTGTTTTTGGCGTGGACCCTTAGTCCCACTGTGAGCTATTGCCCACAGTGGTCCACCGGGCCCACATTTAAAGTGATGCTTATGTGAGGTTTTTTTTCTGTTCTTTTTGGATCTTTATAAACCTCTTTGCCTCATTATAGGTTATGTCTATGTCAGGCTGTGGTAGCCGTCCGCCCTCTTTTGCTAGTCTGTCAGCCTCTTCATTTCCAGGTATACTGCAATGTGATGGGATCCACTTTATTACAACTTTTTTGGATTTCTGGCATAGACCATGGAGTGCTGCTCTTGGGTCAGATAGTTCTGTGCTGTGCTTGCTCTTCAGTATTGAGACAGCTGACTTTGCATCTGTGAAGATAGCTATTTGCTTCTCTTTATTTTTCCTCCATCAAGAGCATTTCTGCTGCAGTTTTCAAAGCCTCTACCTCCGCTTTTAAGTTACTTGAAAATTTTCCAGTTGCCACTGACTGTGTTTTTTTTTCCACTCCATTTTTTAAATTTAGGAGAATTCCGCCTCCTCCATTTTCTATTGAATTTTTGGCTGATCCATCTGTATATGCATGGGTCCAATTGCCGCTTCGGTAATGTTCTTTTATGTAGTTTAGGGTTATTTTTCTTCTTTTGGTTTCATTCTGAGTGTTCTTTTTCTCATTACCAGGAATGTTTTCTATCATCTCAGGCAGTTGCTGCTGTCTCCAAGCTGGGAACTTGTGTGCATTGTAAATGGGTTTGACTGTTGATATGTTAAGTAGGGATCTGCCCTAATCTTTTGTTTTGCAGTTTCTACAAAGTTGCTACGCTTCAGTCTACGCTTCAGTCTTCCCTTTCCAAAACCATTAAACCTGTTATACATAGGGTGGTCTGTCAATATTCTAAATTTTTCTGCTTTTTTGCTGGGCTCTGCTATCTCTTCTGTCCTGCATTGGTTGTAAGCAAGTGATCTTTTCTAGTTCATTAATAGGCGTTGTCTTCAGGCTTCCAGTTATGATTCGCATTCCTTGATTTTGGACTCTACTTATTTTGTTAAAGCGTGACTTAGCTGCTGTTGCCCAAGCTGCAATGCCATATTCCAGTACTGGCCTCACCCGTCCAGTATATAACTACTTGAGAATTTTCTCATCTGCTCCCCACGTTGTACCATCAAGCTTTTTCATGATTGCCATTCTTTGCAGTGCTTTTGTTCGATTTTCCTCAACCTGTGTCTTCCATGTCATGCGACGATCAAAGGTGACTCCTAGATAGTTTGGATTTTCTTCATGGCGCAATATTTTTCCATTCAATACCAGCTTAGGTTGCTGAGTTTTATTTGAGAGGGAGAACACTTTGCATGTTGTTTTGTCCTCACTTATCTTCACTAGCCATGATTTTGATCTATCCTCAAGCGATAATAAGGCTTGCTGTATTCTGCTGTTAGTTGTACTGATATATTCTTCAGATGTCCATATGGCTAGGTCATCTGCAAAGGAGGATGTGTGTACTCGGGCTTGAAAATTCTCCGTGATGTCATTTATATATGCTAGGAATAATGTTGGTGAAAGAACTCCTCCTTGGGGGACACCTTGCTCCAACAGCATCATTTTGCTGGTTTGTCCTTGTACTTTTGTTCTGGCAGTTCTGTTCTCAAGGTAGTGGCTGATCCATTTATACATTTTCCCACAAACATGCATTTTTTGCAGTTTTTCTTTCAGTCCTTCCTTCCATACTTTATCAAATGCTTTTTCTAAATCTATCCAGACCGCTAGTTTGTGCTTTTTCTCTTGGAAGGCATCCTCTATTTCCTGAGCTATATAGGTTATTTGATCTTCAGTGGATCTGTACTTTCTAAATCCTGCTTGGTGTGGTGTTAAGAGTTGGTGTCCTTCCAGATGCCATGTTAGCCTGCCATTGATAGTGCGTTTCATTAATTTTTCCAACACAGCTAAGTAGACTGATAGGTCGATAGCCATTTGGTTCTTCCAGGTCTTTTCCTTTCTTTGGGACTGGTATTAATATAGCTTCCTTCCATGCCTGTGGGACTATTCCTCTCTTCCAGCTGTAATTTAGGACTGCTAGTAGTTTCTTTTTTGCCTTGGTGCCTAGTCCTATTAGCATTTCATTTGTGATTCCATCCTTTCCTGGTGATTTCTTCTTTTTTAGGGTATTCATTGCCTGTTCCATTTCTACCATTGTTATATTTCCCATCATATAGTCTGCTGCTGTCTCTGTATTACTATGATGAGTCTGTTTGTCTTTGATTGCTTTCTTCTGCTCGGTTGTAATATCAATGTGGTTTGCACTGGCATAGTGTTCCATTAGTGCATTTGCAGCCTTTTTTCTCTGTAAGCAAGGCATTTCCTTATTTAATTGTTATTTGCTTGTTTCTAAGTCCTTCATTGTTCATGGCTTTCACTAGTTTCCATAGTTTGTTTCCATCCCTGTCAAAATTCATGTTTTCTGTTGTTTCCCTCCAACAATCTCTTGTTGTTTGATTTACTGTTCTTTTATATTTTGCTGAGATGGCTTTGAGAGAGATGTTCAGTTGTTTGTTTTCCCTCTGCTGACTTCCTGGCATCTTAAACTTTGTCCTCCAAAATTTGTAGTTCTTCAGTTCAGTATGGTTTGTAATTTTTCCTCGCTCCTCCTGCAATAGACTCAGTGGCCGCCTGTATTATTGCTCTGTTTAGACTTTCTACCATTTGCTTCATGTTGCCATATCGTGTATTTATGTTTTCACAATATTTGTCTGTTAGTATGGCAAATCTGCCCCAATCTGCTCGTTTGTAATTCCAGCGGGGAAAATGCTTTTGCTCCTGTGGAACAGACTCCCTATTCATTACAAGCTTTATTGGTCTGTGGTCACTACCTGCTAATTGGTCAAGCACATGGCGATCGATTTTGTGGAGGATGTCTCCTGTGCAGAAAGCTAAGTCTGGAGTAGAAGTGGTAAACCATCTTCTGGAGTAGAAGCTCGGTGTGTCATCCACTTTGTTGAGTAGATGGAGATTTGAGTCTATTTCCCAGTTCTCCGCTTCATTTCCTCTTTTGTCAGTATCTGGGTATCCCTATCTTTCGGAATTGCTATTAAAGTCTCAGACAATAAAGCAGTTTGTGTCAGTTATTTTCATGTTTGAGAGTATAAGGTCCTTAACTGCTAAGCTATACAGATTGTAAATTCTTATTTTCACGTCCTTTATCATTATTTCAACACCTATAATTTCCGTTTGGTTGTCAGAGATCACAGATACTTCGCCGCTGGGTATTGTATTTCGTGTAAGTATTAGAACTCCTCCTTTGTGTCCTTCACGGTCGAAACGTGTGGCCTGATATCCTCTGACTGAGAATTTGCGATTGGCGTTGAGGTGTCTCCTGAATGCATACCACATCTAATCTATCTTCATGAAGACGCTTTGTTAGGGAGATTTTATGGTTATAAACTCCTTCGGCATTCCACTGTAGAATGTTGAGTGTCCGGGGTGTTTAGTAAATAGCTCTTAACCTACTCCTCTGTGACTTGACTTTACAGCACAGGGGAAGGTGACCACCAGTAGTCATGGCTGGACCCCCTCGAGGCAGGGGGTCCCGCACTATCACCGCCTGATGGGACTTCGCGGGATTAGCACCATAACGATTATTATTAATTTGTGACATCATGAATTAAGTTACGTTTCACTGCTTTGTCAAGCCTTTGGCTCAGTACATCCGATTTCGACAAGCATTTTTCAGGGTGCTTTCCCTAGCCTTTGACTGTCCCCTGTCTACCTACAAGGCAGCAGGTTTGTGTGTCGCTTGGTCTGGTCCCTCTCCCTTGACCTGTCCGACATGGGTGACCCTAGTAGGAGCTGTGCTACCTTCGGCATAGCTCTTGGGGTCATTGGAACACACAAACCCCTCTACCTCGTCACGAAGGACACACAGCAGAGGGGCCCAAATAATACTAGGGACACTGCCAGAGTACCAACAGGAAAGTACTGCCATAACTATGATGCTGAAATTGAGGCAATCAAAATAGCAACAGAGAAATTACTAAATACCAGCCATTGTCCACAACGTGTTGTGCTATTGGCAGATACAAAATCAATACTCGAGGCGCTCCTGTCTGGGAAATTGCCAGTACTAAGGACACTACTTTCTGAACTTAGCAGTCAGCATAAGGTTACCATACAATGGATACCATTCCACTGTGGAATACCCAGAAACAGCAGAGCTGATCGATTGGCTAAGGAAGGAGCAAAAGATAAACAGCCTGATGTGCCCATTACATACCACCAAAAGAAAAGAATGATCAAATCGGTCAGAAAGCCACCAAAACCTGCTCAATATGACTACCACATTATGGACAGGCCAGAACAAGTCATTATTCTTCGCCTCAGAGCAGGACACAATAGATTACATAACCGCATGTATAAAAATTCAAGATTGGTGATCAGCCATGTGCACATGTGGATTGGCGTCGCAGACAGCAGAGCACACACTCCAAGACTGCCCAAAATAAACATATCTAGGCAAGTCTTCTGGCCTAGAGAGACAACAGTGGAAGATAAACTTTATGGACCGCTGAGTGAACTATAAAAGACAGTTAAATTCATAAAAGTTATAGACATATTTCAAGCAAACGAAAGAAGAAGATTAAAGTTTGCATGATGTGAAATGTGAAAGTATTGACCCGAAAGAAACAAATAATGTTGAGCAGATCTGGTAAACAGAGTCTTAGAGAGCAGTTATCAGAGTGCCATGAATGAAATTAAAGGTATGCAGAAACCTAAACACCCACGGGAACTGACAAATACTGTATTAAGAGCAAGTTGGCAAGTCTTGAGAGCAATTGGACAAGTTGTGAAAGCTTGTGGACAAGTTGTGAGAGCAAGAAAAAAGGTCTGATAGCAAGTGGGCAATTTGTGAGAGCAATTGGACAAGTTGTGATAGCAAGTGGGCAAGTTGTGAGAGCAAGTTGATAAGTCAGAGAAAGGGGACAATTTGTCAGAGCAAGTGAGCAAGTTGTCAGAACAAGGCGACAAGTTGTGAGAGCAAGAGGACAAGTCAAAGCAAGTGGACAAATTGTAAGAGAAGTGGACAAGTTGTGAGAGCAAGTGGACAAGTTGTCAGAGCAAGTGGACACGTTTTCAGAACAAGTGGGCAAGTTGTGAAAGCAAATGGGCAAATTGTGAAAGCAAGTGGACACGTTGTAAGACCATGTGGGCAAGTTGAGAGAGAAAGTGTACAAGTTGTTAGAGCAAGTGGACACGTTGTGAGAGCAAATGGACAAGTTGTTAGAACAAGTGGGCAAGTTGTGAGAGTTATTGGACAAGCTGTGACAGCAAGCGTACAATTTGTGAGAGCACGTGGACAAATTGTCAGAGCAAGGGGACAGGTTGTGAGAGCGATTAGTCAAGTTTTGAACAAAGTGGGCAAGTTGTAAGAGCAATTTATGAGAGCAAGCGGGCAAGTTGTGGGAACAAGTGGGCAAGTTGTGAGAGCAAGTTGTGAGAGCAAGTGGGCAAGTTGTGAGAGCAAGTTGAGAACAAATGGGCAAGTTGTGAGAGCAAGTTAGCAAGTTGTGATATCAAGTGGGCAAGCTATGAGATGACGTGGACAAGTTTAGAGAGCAATTTATAAGAGTAAGTGGACACGTTTTGAGAGCAAGTGGACAAGTTGTGATAGCATGTTGTGAGATCAAGTGGACAAGTTGCGAGGGCAAGTTGTAAGAGCAAGTAGACAAGTTGTGAGAGCAGGTGGACAACTTGTAAGAGCAAGTGGACACGATATAATAGTAAGTGAACAAGCTATGAGAACAAGTTGACAAGCTATGAGAGCAAGTTGTAAGAGCAAGTGGGAAAGCTATGAGAGGAAGTGGACAAGTTGTGAGAGCGATTAGTCAAGTTTTGAACAAAGTGGGCAAGTTGTAAGAGCAATTTATGAGAGCAAGCGGGCAAGTTGTTAGAGCAAGTTGACAAGTTATGAGAGCAAGTTGTGAGAGAAATGGACAAGTTATGAGAGGAAGTTGTGAGAGCAAGTGGACAGGATGTGAGAGCAAGTGGACAAGCTATGAGAGCAAGTGTACAAGCTATGAGAGCAAGTGTACAAGCTATGTGAGCAAGTTGTGCAACATGATGATATTAATGATTAATATATGTTTCCATGTATATAGTTTCATGCGTGGCACTTTGATCAATGCTCTCTAAGACTCTATTTACCAGATCTTTTTGACATTTTTCTTTCACGACAATGGGGATCGTAAGTTAGCGAAATCGATTAAAGGTATCATATTATAGAATCGAAGACTGGTCATGCTGGCACAGTGCTATCTCACCCGCTGTTAATATGGACAGCTGTAATTATACTTGTCAAGGTGATATTTGAGCTGCAAATCACGGATAACGATTTCTGGTCTGCTACTTGTCACCTGATCAACGAGAGTGTTCAGCTCAACTTTCTGGACAATGCAGCTTGGTTTGGCTTCCAGAAATATGACCTCGACAGAATTCCTGTTGTGTGTTATTTGGGGATGTACGTGGTGATCCTGGCCATAATAGTCTTTAAGCTCATCATCAGGAATTACTGGAAACAGTATTACGCTAACCAGCCTGTCTGCAAATTTCGTAGGGGAATATTCTTTCCCAAAATCATGTTTTAACCCGGACGAAAGTGTCATGTCCTGTACCATATTTTTTGCAAATATTTTTTCTATGATTTTGGCCTCTAGTGCTGCTACATCACGACAGCCATCGTTATCAGTATCCGTGTGGACTGTGTGGCCTTTACACCCAAATACTTGCAGTCCTGCACATGTCGTTGCAACAGGATGACCCATAAGCATGTCCTCACTGTTGGGTAATCCCCTACGTCGGTCAAGGTTATAAGGGTAGTTTCCTGTTTAGACTATTTATAGGCTGGGGAACCCGTTTGAATACGGTGATTCTAAACGTTTCCAGAAGGATCCAGAAAGTGCGTGGTTGAGTTCCGAGATTGTCACAATCACGTAAGACATCATTCAACCTGAGAAGCACGGGAAACTGGAAATTCTCCGTGCCACACCAGGAGATCGTATGTCGAGTGGACTACAGAACGTAGCGGATGAACTGAATAGCTTCAGTCGCCAACCTGATGTCCACCAGAACAGGTGCAGATTCAGCTCTGTGAAATAATTGTCTACAAGGTGCTGGATGGGGCCCGACAACTAGAGAACAGAGATCTGCTGAAACTATCTGAATAAGGTAAATGCAATAGTCCGTAGTATTTATTTGTACCGCCCGCATACTGCGGAAATACACGAAACCGTCGCGCTGTTGTTTCCGCCAAGCACATGAATAATGTATTCACGTTATTAAGCCGAATGGATTTAGGTCTCAGGCCTAGTAGTAACTGCGTGTGTAGGCAAGCTCTAGCAATGTTGTGTGTTTAGGATGTGAAAGTCCGTCAGACAGGCGCCGTGTTACAGAATATATTTAAGATTCGTGTGTTAATAGCATTCACATGTATTTGTTAATGAAGTAGAATTTCTAGGGATTTACCACTGCTACAAAGGAGTGTCTGTTTATCAATATGGTAAGATTTGCATAACATGTATAATTAATTACCTGTTTATTGATAGAATAACTAGGGATGTGTTAATTCTACAAGGACGTGCAGTGAAATTATTACTATGTGCTGTGGCAGTGCTAGTTGGATTACCACGACGAATTATGAAGTAATTACCATGATTATAGTAGTAGTTTATTGCATGTGGAATCGTGATGTTGCTACTTACGTAAGCCGACTGACCGACTGGTGATGATACGATGCGTCGCAACCGATGGCGTTTGCGTTTGTAATGACGAGCGGAGCGTCCATTGATCTGCTGTACCCATCTCCCAAAGCCCAATCATGCTGGTAGTAGGGATACATCTACTAGGGGAGGGAGATAAAGGGGATATCATTGCTAATTGGATGGAATGGCCTAATTCGCCATGGACACCGTTTACTCTTTTTCCACAGCGGAGCTGGGGTAAGGGAACGAACGAGGTGGCTTGCCATCAAACATATGAGGTGGAACTACACACTCATGACTCTTCGGGAAGAAGGGCCACCCAAGAGGAGTTCTACATGCTCGGGGACAGGGAACCCAGAGCAAAACCTTTCACTTCTTTTATAATTTACTAGCTTCGCCCAGTCCCTGGCGGGGAACTATCTATCTATCTATCTATCTATCTATCTATCTATCTATCTATCTATCGATCTATCTATCTATCTATCTATCTATCTATGTGCCTGCCTGCCTGCCTGCCTGCCTGCCTGCCTGCCTGCCTGTCTGTCTGTCTGTCTGTCTGTCTGTCTGCCTGCCTGCATGCCTACACGCCTGCCTGCCTGCCTACACGCCTGCCTGCCTGTCTACCCGTCCGTCTATCCCTCCGTCTATCCCTCCCTCTCTATCTATCTATTTATCTATCTATCTATCTATCTATCTATCTATCTATCTATCTATCTATCTATCTATCTGTCTGTCTGTCTGTCTGTCTGTCTGTCTGTCTGTCTACCTATCTATCTATCTATCTATCTATCTATCTTATCTATCTATCTATCCATTCATCCATCCATTCATCCATCTACAGGACCCGACCCGGCTTCGCCCAGCCCCTGACGGGGATCTATCTATCTATCTATCTATCTATCTATCTATCTATCTATCTATCTATCTATCTATCTATCTATCTGCCTGCCTGCCTGTCTGCCTGCCCGTCTGTCCGTCTGTCTATCCCTCCGTCTATCCCTATCTATCTATCTATCTATCTATCTATCTATCTATCTATCTATCTATCTATCTATCTATCTATCTATCTATCTATCCATCCATCCATCCATCCACTCATCTATCTATCTATCTTCGGCGTACATATAGCAAAGGGACGTAACTTTGTATATGTATATCTGATGCATGTGTTGAAAGTAATGTGCAAATAAGGTACAGTTGTAGCCGAGTGCATTCACCGCCCTACTACTCTTTTCATGATTTGTTTATCCGATGGTGATTTTGATGAACCACTATGGAATAGTTTGGACCAGCTCGATCCAGTGAATTTCATGATGCTGAGTAATATTTTCACACTGGGAGCGATCCGAGGAATGCAAGAGTCACCACAAACCTTTGACATGAGTTATGTTATTTCACGGCCTGTCCAGCCGGACGCCGTCTTGATAAGTCTGATGAGTGAAGTTTGCAGGTCCAATTGTGATCTATACTGAAGCTTCTACGACTACCTGAACTTAATTGACTCCAGGTGAAACATGCGCTATGGCTTGAGGTATTGACTTTTTGTGTTAGAGAACTTTTCAGTATTACAGGTGAATGTTCTTAAATGAACCGTCAGAGTCTTGCTATGAAGATGGCACCACCTAGATTGTTTTGGACCCAGCCGGGTCTGAGGGACTTTGAACTCTGAGAGCTGTCACGCTCTGAGGCTGTTCTGTTAATAGTACTTCGCAGAGACATTGTTACAGTGGCAGGACACCACACTTTGATGCTATTCTGCTACTCTTACTTCGCACAGACTTTGTTTCAGTGGCAAGATGCCACGCTTTAATATTGCGATGCTGATATTGTGTTTCAGGAACATAGTTGCCGTTGAAATGAGCTACGACGCTCTAGTGTGCCGAGGGTCAGTACACTACATTGACAGTCTTAGTATAGAGAGCAGCCAAGTTCCACTAGTATACTGCTGTTGAGGTTTTATCAGAGACTTTGTTGTGTTGCGGAGCTATCATGCTCCAGTCTTGTGCAGTAGGACGATTATCCAGAGGGGGCGCCTAGGGCTCTAGGGTTGCCCAGATCAACCAGTTGTGAGTATCCAGTGGTGATTGGTTTCGTCATCGAGAGATGACATCATTGAATCGTGCAGTTGTGAGTCTCTACTATCGGCCATTCCGACATATCACGGTGGACTTGGAGGAAGTTGACTGGGTTTACACTTCAGAAGTCTACTACGCCGGAAGTTAGCCGGGTGAGTACACGGCAACGACTAGATTGGTGCACGGAATGATCTTACATGCTGGCTGATGAGATTGGATCATCTCTAGTTCTTCGCTCCTCTCTTCCTTAGCTCTGTAAATAGCCATACTTCTATCCAGGCTTTTCAGCCTTCCAACTCTGAATTATTTTGTAAATAAATTATTGGCTTTTGTTACCATGTTTTGTTGTGATTGTACGACTGTTGTCTTGTCCCTGTGGGTGGGTATCCATAGGTGGGAAGGGAAGGACAGGTGTAGTCCCGGCTCGGTAGGGGCCTGGTGGATGGAAAATCCTATTGAGTTGGTCAGAGCAGTGTGGGGGATATAACTACCTGTGCATTACCTGTCCAAGCCCCGGCGGTCTTGTTACAGTCGTCTCGACATATAGTTGCCAATCCTGTGGCCGTTCTAAAAGCGTACCCTGGCTATCTGTTTGGCCGTTCAGTTTTTGTTGGTCCTAGGATTCCCCTGCATTTCCGGCATTACCTATCTCTGGTCCCAACATATGGGTGCCTCCAATTTAACCTCATGCGTTGGCTGTAGTTGCTGGAATATTACTCCTCCCAGATCTAATAAGCTTATACGTTCATTATTATAGAGATCTTAACTTTCATCTACGGAACACCCTTGGGCAAGTTCGATCAGGATTACGTCCCAAGTTCAAGGTGTATCCCTCGTGCCGAGGACCTGCATGGCTGTGCGGAGCCCAAGCGTTAACGGGGGTAGTCAAGTTGATGCAGGGGCGATGCTTCGCTTATGGACATTCTTGTTCCGGGCCCCCTCCTCAGCATGAGGGCAGTACTGAGGTGACCTTTTATGAACCCACACATACATTACACTACCTATGATACTAAATTTTATTTCTCAGAATCAACGCTGAAGTTACAAAGTACGTGCTCTGCGCTTGGTTTCATCTTCAGCAGTCAGTGTAGATGGTGTGAGGCGAAGAAAGCGAGGGAAATGGGGAGAGAAGAAGGCATAGAAATAGAAGGGTGGGGTCAGTTGGATAAGGGGGAGGGAAAGCACAGACATAGGATTCAAATATATAAGCGTGAGCAATTGGAATTGTCGCAGTGTCAGGCAGAGAAGGCCTGTACTAGAGGAGCTGATTTATAACTTTGATGTCATCGTGCTGCAAGAATTGGATGTAGAAGATTACCAGTGCCATGGATATGTTAGCCTCATTAATCCAACTAGACAGGGGAGACTTGGCAGAGTCTGCTAGTGAAGAAGGGATTAAAACATGAGGATCTGGACCTAAGTCAGTGGAATAACAATGCCAGCGAGGCGTTAGGTATAAGGTTGGAGGTTGGGGTTCTAAGCTGGAACTTAATAAATGTAGATGCCGCGGTAAAATTCTTGTGTCACAAAGGAACGATGGGAGAGGGATAGTTCTGGGGGAAACCGACAAGGAAATGCCATTGCAGAAGCCACGGTGGATTCAAAAGTAGTCTGCACAAACGATTGGGGGGGGGGGGGAACGAGAATGTGAATGGGGTCTGGTGATGCAGACATGGTTAATGACCTGGCATTTGTTACTCAGTCAAGATTTTTTGGATGTAAAATGGACTGCCCTGGGTGATCATGGGCGTGACCATCTACCCTGTTCAGTATTGACTGCTAAGTCCAGCAAGACCAAGGCTGTGAGAGCACGCAAGCCCTTTTAATACGAGAGGTAAATTATCCTTTTCGTACGCCTCTGAAATGGGGCATTCAGTGTAACTAGCAAACCTATATACGTGCAGCCTCCATGGTGGACCTCCGAGGTTGAACGGGCATGGAGACCAAAGAGAGCGGCAGTTAAACAGATACAGAAAATGCGGCGGACACCCCGCAGCTTACAAAAGGAAATGGATAAAGCTTCGCAAGGAAAGAAATATAAGGCGGGGGAATTAAGCGATGTGCAGCAGAGGCTGAAAGAACGAAATGAGCAGGTCCGTGCGATAGATTTTCTCAGTATGATGTAAGTCTTCGAAATGCTGCCCCTTAAATGCTTTTTTTCCTTTAAAAATGCCGCCCCTTTATGCCGCCCCCTCACGGTGCCGCCTCTTTGTGTCAACACGGCACAGCTCTGAAAATGTGAACACTTTTTGAATGAGACTGGAGAAGATAAGACACTGGGAAAGTTTTGGAAATTGCACAGACAGATGCAAAGGAAAGACAAGTCATGTCACAGTGGATACAATATACAGAGATATAAGCACGTCTTTGATAACAGACAAAGAGAAAGAAGAAGCTTTCCAGCAGAGATTTACAGCACAGACATATCAGAATGATGGGGACATCAGAGACTCAATTAGAGAAGATCTATCAGGTACCATTAACGATATTTCTGATTTGATTTTATTTGAAGTTGATTTGACAGACGATATTTTCTTATATTGTGCTTCGAAAAGACACAATAACTACAACCCATAACTGTAGTGAATGTTACTGATCAGGCTAATTCGCGCTGTAAATGTTCGTCCACGGTGGATGCATGTGAACACATGGTTATTTCCGCCATCATGCACCATTTTATGTCTCACACACTCGGTGTGTGTCTTATCTGCAATCATTTTCTCCTTTGTCTTTATTCCATTTCTGATATTTGCCCTCCATGCAACACTTCAGCAGCGACTTCTTCCCATTGTGCATTATCAATGCCTGTATCAGTCATGTCCCGCTTACACACATCTTTGTATCGTAGTAGAGGCCGACTCTGAGATCTCTTACCCATCTGTAATCTGTAATTCACCCCCCCCCCCCCAAAAAAAAAAAGAAAAAAAAAGAAAGAAAGATGTCCTTTAGTATTATATCATCATCCATCCTCCTTACGTGTCCTATCCATCTAAGTCAGAGGTTCCCAAACCACGGTCTGCGGGCCACTTGTAGCCCGCCAGCTATCAGAAAGTGGCACGCGAGGCCTCGAGCAGTCATTTTCCGCAATGACCGTTATAATTTTTTTTTTTTTAAACAAGCAACGTTCCAGACTCACCAACAGTAACCTTGCTGCGCTTATGACTTTGGGCACGACAGATTTGTGCCCAGACATTCATAAACTGGCATCTTTACTTTAAAAAACTTGTTAAGACGAACAGTTACAATCGTAAATTAATTATACTAATAGCAATTTTCGAAACTAATTTAAAATTTAAGTTAAGAAAGGTAAGAATGATATTGCACGACTTTTATAATTGTATAACGTTGTGGCCCGCTTAACTAACGAAAATAGTAGATATGGCTCTCTGCTTGAAAAGCTTGGGAACTACTGATCCAAGTCTACGAAGACTGAGCATAGAACAAACCGTCACACAACCTGATCTTTCCAATACTTCAGTGGTTGTGATTTTGTCTTGCCGCTTAATACCAAGTATTCTTCGCAGACACCAGTAGTTATATAGGGGCTATAGGCACCAAAAATTTGTGGTGCGCGTGGTGCGCACCACGTGGTGCAAGTGGTGCTGGCACCACGTGTTGCCGTGTGGTGTCTGGTGGTGGTGTGGTGCTGGGAGTATGTGGTGCCTGTGGAGTGTGTCTTTGGGTTGTTAAGCTCGTTGTTTTTGGCGGGTAAAATTTTAAAAAATGTACTAAGGATTGGGAGGAGCGGGGTCGTCATGTGTGATGGGTTCTTCATGTGTGTGACCGGGTGGAGCGGAAGGAGCCGGCGTAAATAGTAAGCGCAAAGAAGGTGGTGCCCGGTGGTGCGACGTGTATAGTGACGTCATCAATCCCTCGTAGTTGTATGTTTGGGCTGTTAAGGTCAAATTTTTGGTGGGAAAGTATGGTCAAAGGGTGGCGGGGGGATTAGGGGTGAGGTCTCCGCACTCCCTTGTCGTACCTTTACCGTGTTAAGATCGCTGTTTTGGCAGGAAAAGTATGTTTTAAATTTATTTTTCTATTGGAAGTAAAAGATATTGGTTAATAGTGGTCTTCAGTGGTCGGGGCTTAAAATATATTATCAAACGGTGTTAGCTCATTAAATGAAAAGCTTAAAAAGAGTAAAGATGGCCGCTAGTACGTGTTGTAGTGGTATGGCTTAGTGATATTTGATGTTAAGGGGTGGGTGAGTGAAAGGGTATCTCGATGAGTGCTTCCAAACAATATCATCATTCGGTATCAGATCGTTAAAGAAACAAGTAAAGATGGTCGTCGGTGTCCTCCGCGGGTACCGGGTTCGAGTTCCAGTGGGGAGGTCTAGTGGTAGAAGAAACATTGATAATGGTTTGGTACTTAGTTGTGATGGCGATAGCTGGTGGTAGTAACCAGGCTATGTGTAGCGGAGGAGAGGTGTTGTGTTGGTTGAAGCTTTGTTGGTGCTCCAGACGAGGTGACAGGTTCGAATCTCGGTGCTGTGCCACTGGTAAGGGTAATAGGCGTCAGCGTGTGGGGTGTCTAGCTGGTCATACGGGTTAGGATTAGGGCCGCCTTTTCCATCCATTTCAAGCTGTGTCCACAAGTCCGAGGGAAAAACAGGCATCCGACTTCACAGCTTAACTTAACATAACAAGTTGGAGAACATAAGATACCCATACACGACGCCATCTGTGACAAACCATTAATATTCATCTGTATATATGACTAATCCTGGGGGGATTATCTCCGTCGATAGAAAGGGGTTAGGAAAGTAATAATACTCGTCATATCTTCAGGGAGGGGATTATAACATATGTCGTCTAACCCCATGGTATATCTCCGGTAATATTAGGTGGTCGGAAAACCAATATCACTAGGGACACACTTCTCATAATCGCGACCAATGGCTTAAAGACGTAACCGATATTGCAGACACAGCTGTGTGCAGACTAATCTACCAGGTCACGTGGTCTAAGCCATATCGACATAAACGGGGTATAAATGCTAAGGAATATTCACTGTACAAAGCAGTTTCTACCAGCCGATCAGATCGCGGAAACCAGACAGGACAACCTCTTGTTACGAGTCCACAGCTGCAGATATCGTGTATAAAAGACGACCAGCCTATGTCATATAGAAGTATCGCTCTCTGACAGCACCAAAAACAGATCTCACAATGTGGAACGTCGCTAATGGTAAGTTGGACGATGATAAATCTTTCACAGCTTCGTTATGATTCTTCATGTCGACACGTCGTTAACCTAACAATACTAGTATAATTCAGGGGGATATATAGACCTAGACGCATATAACAGCTGAGGAAACAACAAAATAGGTTCGTAACAGTTCATATTAGGCTGTGTCGAAATGATGTGAACATAGCGTTACGGTGGTACCTTAATATACACTAGTAGTATTGGGTAGTCGTATGGGAAGTCAGAATTGTATCTGGTGGGGTCTACATGCCCATGTTCGCTATGATTTTACGGTCTTTTAAAATTGAGGGAGTCATGTCCGATCCAGAGCTAATAATGATATTATGTGTTCCCTGTACAGATGGTAGAGTACCTTATTCTTATCTATGTTTTACAGGTACGGATGACCAGGAAGTCCTAATTGGGAAACTGTGAGGTCTATTAAGAGCGGAACCACACAGCGATTGCCTGGACTGTGCTATTCGCAATGTCCAGCAAGCCCAGCCACGCATGGATTCGTTTATGGAGTCTTGTGCTAAAAGTGATAGCTTTTATGATCTAGTAAAGTGTCGACTGCAGTCTGTACTACAACAACACTTTACCAAAGAGGAAATAATCACGCTAAGCCTCAGTAGAATTGAGGCCTGTCTCCACGAATATAACGACGAACACGCTACTCCCGAGCCCTCTCCAACCAACAGCGAACGTCCATCGCCACCAGCATCACCGATCCCCTTATCGTTCAGTCAATCCACACTGATGGATGGGTGGTAAACGGCTACATTTAGGTCGTCAATAACTGAACAAATCTCAATCTGAAGAAGCTAAGGGTGGGTGTGTGGAGTGTTTATATATAAATATTCATCGTTGTATTGTTCTGTCTTCTCATGGTGTGTCTTATAGGGGTGGCTACAGAGTGGTATACGATGGACGTTCGCTGTTGGTTGGAGAGGGCTCGGCAAAGGAGAACTGCAGGCAGAACGACAGAAGGGCAATGGAAGATACGAAGGTACAATATCTATGTAAGCAGGTTAGTGTTGAGTATCAATGAGTTCCTGTAAATAGAACTAGGTCCCGCTTGGCAACAACAAGCACCTAGGTACGGATAGAATTGATAGAAAATCTCAAACTGACTGTGAGAACTTATTAAATGTTATTACGTATCAACATCTTCAGCATGGCCGTTATCTTCAAAGTCATTTACCTTGCTGTTCCAGCGTTGAACATTTGTTCATTTTGCTTTTACGATTGTGGTGTCGAGCCAGACATTTAATTGACACACTATTTGCTCAGTTGCGTTCAACAGTTTATGAACACGCCGGACTTGTAGTGTGGCAGCCTTGGGTGCATCGTTTTCCGGGAGTGCCAACAGAAAATATTACTAACTAGCCACTCATTCACATCCGCCATTTGCCACTTATTTGCACTGGCCAGGAAACCATCGGAACCCAATCACAAAAGTAATTATCTACATATTTGTTAGTCAAGTCAGGAATCGTGTCTACCACCAGTCTGCATCAAGTTTATATAGACATGAAACATACCATTTACACGTGGATATAGGTACTAGAGGAGATATAGAGATGGAACATACACAGTAGACTGTCCCTTCCACACACTTCCTTTTCTCCACATGATCCACTCAAGACATTTTTCCACACCAACTCTTCCCTCCACAAGACTCCCTCGCGTCACCTTCACTATTTCACCAATTTCTGCACGTGACATTTATGATGCCGTTAAGCTGTGAAGTCGGATGCCTGTTTTTCCCTCGGACTTGTGGACACAGCTTGAAATGGATGGAAAATGCGGCCCTAATCCTAACCCTTATGACCAGCTAGACACCCCACACGCTGACGCCTATTACCCTTACCAGTGGCACAGCACCGAGATTCGAACCTGTCACCTCGTCTGGAGCACCAACAAAGCTTCAATCAACACAACACCTCTCCTTCGCTACACATAGCCTGGTTACTACCACCAGCTATCGCCATCACAACTAAGTACCAAACCATTATCAATATTTCTTCTACCACTAGACCTCCCCACTGGAACTCGAACCCGGTACCCGCGGAGGACACCGACGACCATCTTTACTTGTTTATTTAACGATCTCATACCGAATGATGATATTGTTTGGAAGCACTCATCGAGATACCCTTTCACTCACCCATCCCTTAACATCAAATATCACTAAGCCATACCACTACAACACGTACTAGCAGCCATCTTTACTCTTTTTAAGGTTTTCATTTAATGAGCTAACACCGTTTGATAATATATTTTAAGCCCCGACCACTGAAGACCACTATTAACCAATATCTTTTACTTCCAATAGAAAAAAAATAAATTAAAACATACTTTCCCTGCCAAAACAGCGATCTTAACACGGTAAAGGTACGATAAGGGGGTGCGGAGACCTCACCCCTAATCCCCCCGCCACCCTTAGACCATACTTTCCCACTAAAAATTCGACCTTAACAGCCCAAACATACAACTACGAGGGATTGATGATGTCACTATACACGTCGCACCACAGGGCACCACCTTCTTTGCGCTTACTATTTACGCCGACTCCTTCCGCTCCACCCGGTCACACACATGAAGAACCCATCACACATGACGACCCAGCTCTTCCCAATCCTTAGTACATTTTTTAAAATTTTACCCGCCAAAAACAACGAGCTTAACAACCCAAAGACACACTCCACAGACACCACATACTCCCAGCACCACACCACCACCAGACACCACACGGCACCACGTGGTGCCAGCACCACTCGCACCACGTGGTGCGCACCACGCGCACCACAAATTTTTGGTAACTACAGCCCCGATAAACTACTGACACCGCATATGAAAGCCGTTTAAACGTTTCTCTTGATGTGAGTAAGTCGACAAGGCTTCACTTCCATAAAGAAGAGTATTTAGGACACAGGCTTGATAGACAATTACTTTTGTTTTGGCAGAAAGCTTCCTATTCTCCCAGACTCTTTTTGTTAACCTGTTCATTGTTGTTGCTGCCTTACCAATCCTGATGTTGATTTCCTGTTTACCTCTGATCCTAGATATGTAAAATGGCCTACTATCTCCAGTTCGGCGTCGTCATTAAAGATTGATGGTACCCCATATGCACCTTGTGACATATGTGTCTTCTTTATGCTAATTGTTAAACCAAATTCAGAACAAGCATTGGAGGATACAGGTAGTAGACATTGTAATTCTTCCTCAGAGTGGGTCGTAATCATCATCTGTAAAAAGCAATTCTCTTATCAGTACCCTCCTAATTTTGGTATTGGCCTTCAATCTCTGAGCATTGTAGAGGCCGCCATCTGAGCGTGAGTGAATGTATATACCACCATCCTGATCACGAAA
Source organism: Cepaea hortensis (assembly GCA_963921405.1). Classification (NCBI taxonomy): domain Eukaryota; kingdom Metazoa; phylum Mollusca; class Gastropoda; order Stylommatophora; family Helicidae; genus Cepaea; species Cepaea hortensis. The sequence goes on from CAWUFQ010000368.1 coordinate 226,753, forward strand.
GGCATATTTCAGTAGAAGTGAAAAGTATATTCCAAAGAGGGTGGGAGCTAGTCCATTCATTCATTCAGTAGCATGTCCTTTGCAGAACCTCGCTCCCATAACAAACTTACGGAAAATCTCTCGATCATAAGCAAGATGTCCCACGTCTGATACACCCATCTGGATATCATCCACCACGTCCTGCACCCACCTTCTCTTTGGCCTTCCTCTTCCTCTCTTCCCAGGCATATACCCCTCCATTATTGTTCTCTCCAAACTTTCGTGACGTTTCAAGTGACCAAAATATTTCAATTTTCGTCGTTTTCTCGTCTTTAATGGCCAACCTTCTTCAATATTCAGCTCTTGAAGTATGGATGCATTTGTTCTTGTCTTTACCGAAGATATTCTTAGAACTCGTCTATAACATTTATATTCAGAGGCATTTATGCGCTGTTCAGCTTGTTTAGTAAGTGTCCAGGTCTCACAGGCGTATGTTGCAATGGGAAAGATCCATGCTCTTAAAAATCTAATTTTTGTAGTTCTGTCTGTCCCACTCCATAATTTATTTAGTTGTTTTAGTCTTTGAAGAGCAATTGATAGTCGTCGTTTAATTTCTTTCATTGTGTCACCGTTGTTGGTAACCAATGACCCAAGATATTCAAAAGTGTCCACCAACTCTAATTTTTCCTCATTAACGTATATTTCTTTCTCCGTAGTAGTTTTATCTGTATGCATTATCTTTGTTTTTGCTATGTTAAGATATAAGTTGTGATTTTCACTATTCAATTGGGTTGAGGCTATTAGGTTTTCTATACCATTCTGTGTTGTGGATAGCAATACTGTATCATCAGCATACCGAATCTCTGGTATGTCATGACCACCGATATTTAGGGCATAATATAGCTAGTATATAGCCTTGTTTAACTCCACTCTTGATTTCAAACTCTTCTTAAGTTGCACCATCAAACTTGGTCATACCCTTCATCCCTGTGTGGAACGATTCCACAATGGACAAAAGAGTTGGTGGGCAGCCAATCTTCCTTAGTGCCTTGAACAGACCCTCACGACTGACCACATCAAATGCTTTTGTAAGGTCGATGAAGGCAATAAACAGTTGTTGATTCTGTTCACGGCATTTTTCTTGCATTTGTCGCAATGAGAATATCATATCCATGGTAGACCGGTTCTGTCGGAAGCATTTTCGTGATTCGGGGTAGACTTGATCTCATCGGACTTAGTCTGCGCAGAACAATTCTGGCAAATATTTTCCCAACAATACACGGAAGTGAGATACCCCTATAGTTGTTACAGCCGCTCCGATCGCTCTTGTTCTTGTACAGTGTTATCATGCTTGAATCTTTGAAATCATGTAGGACTTGTCCTTCTCTCCAGCATAGCTCTACTAGATGTTGGATCTGTAGAGTGAGTGAGTCTTGTCCACTCCTCATAGCCTCTATTGGAATCCCATCCTTACCTGGAGCCTTGCCAGATGCAAGTTCATTTATAGCACACCTAACTGCTGTTATGGTGTTAAGTGTATCCAGGTGGTTAAGAGTTGGCAGGGTCTCTATGGCTTTGAGGGCATCATCCGCTAGTTTGGTTTCACTTGAGTAAAGCTCCAAATAGTGCTCTACCTATCTATCCATCTGCTGTTTCTTATCAGTAATGATTTCTCCAGTCAAGGTTTTCAGTGGGGCACTTGCTTTGATCATTGGACCACAGGCTTTCTTTATCCCTTCATACATGCTTTTGATGTTTCCCTTATGACTTGCATTTTGAATGGACTCACCTAAGTCGATCCAATAGTCATTTGCACAATGCCTTTTGCACATCCTTCCTAGCTTTCTCCAGCCAACTGAGTGTTAGGCGCTGTTCTTTCCTGGTTTCTTAAGAGAGCTAACTTCTTTTTATCAATCAAGGGCTGCAGCATATGGTTGTTTGCCGCAGACCAGTCCTGCCTCTTATGATCCACAGTGCCGTAAACCCCTACTGCTGTTTTATAAAGAGTTTTCTTAAGTTTACCCCACTTTTCACTGGCTGTAAAGTTTTCTGATATATCAGAGAAAGTGTCTCCAAGTTGCTATTGGAACTCAAAGCACTTATCAGGGTCATGGGTGTTTATAATATTAATTCTGAGACTAGATTTGTGTTTAGCTATGTAGATTCCCTTTGGTTTCAGTCTAACCCTTGCAACAACCAAAGAATGACCCGTATCACAGTCAGCACAATGGCCGGATCTTGGATGTTTCCAAGTGACCTTATGCAGCTTTTTTGTTTTAAAAAAGGAGTTTTTAATACATAGGCCATTTCTGGTACAATGATCCAGCAGCCTTTGCCCATTTTCATTCAAGCGACCGATGTTGTATTTTCCAAGGCACAGAGGCCATGAACTCGAGTCCTTGCCACACGAGCATTAAAATAACCGAGCATATAAATGTAGTCGGATTCTAGAACTGCCTTGATCACAGAGTATAACTCGTCATAGAACAAATCCTTCGTATCATCAGAGGAAGTGAGTGTCGGTGCATATGCAGTGATAATGGTGACAAAACCACAAGAGGTTAAAGTCGCTTAAAAGTTCACTGCACCGGGTTTTATCCCATATGGCTCGGTCTCTTTCCGCAGCGCGGAAAGCGTCGCACCAAGCACTAACTCCGTAGCTCTAGCGATGACCCTCAGGAGTCTCCAAAAAATTTAACTCATGAACCGAAGGACGCGGCCCGGAATCGAACCCACAACCTTCGGAGCCCGAGTCAAACGGCTTGACCACTTTGCCACAGAGACTCCACAAGCGGTTGCCAAGCGCATGGATAATAGTCTTTCAGTACCTCCAGCTGGAATTTCAATCATTTCCAGTAGCGAATTCTTCACTGCAAAGCCCACACCATGTTGCCTTTATTTCTGCCTGCCCTCTACCCTTAAAAACAGTGTAAATGTTTTCCCAGAGTGACTCTTCCTCAGCGAAGCGAGTCTCCTGCAGGCCAGCAATATCAATGTTAAGACAGCAATATCAATGAGTTCGGTATCAATCACAGCCGTTTTTCTCACATCGTCAATATTCGTCAGGTCAGTCGAAAATCTTGGACACATGGTTCTTACGTTCCAGGTTGCAAGCCGTAGCTTGAGGTGTTTATTTTTCTTGTTAGTAGTACCTGGTGAATTGGGTTTACAGCCTGCGATTCAGATTTTGTCCTAGCCCCAAGCACCCATTGAAGCTGTGGCGGATCAGCACCCAATAGGCCGGGGGATGCCCAGCTTGAGGCGAGAGGTAGCTGATCAGTGACACCTGTAGGTGTCTCCCACCATCAGAAGCAACCCGTGGCGCCCCATGTCTACGTCAATTGACAAGGACTTATATCCCGTAACTGCTACCTCTCGCTTTGATTCCGAGACCGGTTAAGACCAGAGATGGAGTCATACCTCTCCATAGCACAAAGTCTGGGCTAAAACATAGAGATCATGTGTTTCCTATGCAGCATGATCCCTCTCTCGGCCTTCCTAGTTCAATCTAGAGGAAAGATAACACTAATACATCTGGAACAAGACAAGCTACAGAAGCTGCCGGATCAGCAAAGCAATACTCTAACTGTCCGCCTATTGGAGCTTCGATCCTAGACCAGCTGCCAACCAAGGCTTAGGGCCAAGTCTGCCCTGCTATGACATGTTATCTTTTAACGATATTTACTGTGAAGATATAATACAACTGGAAGATATAAAAATATATATATTGAAAAAAAGAAAAACACCGTACCAGGGCCCGATGGGGTTAGTTATGCCCACATGAGAGATATGAGTGGTGGATAACTTCTGGAGATGGCTGCTTGCTTTAACCTGAGCACCTGATCAGTATTTTTTCAATATCCCAGGATTGGGTGCACAGCTATTTAACACCACTTCCTAAACCAGGCAAAAATATTTCGAAACTAAATGGGTTCAGGATTATCACCCTACAGGGACGCAGAGGTGTTTCCAAGGCACCAGAGCCGGGTTATATACTGGCCAAGACCTATTGACGCGTCCTCGTCGAGCGTCCTGGGCAACAGGTCCCTTCGGGGTCCTGGCTGAAGTCAATAGGATCGCCGATTCCTCCGAAGTCGGAGAGTGTCTGCCTGTATGGCGAGGAACCACTAGTCTGCACACCAATAAGCCAGACATGGGACAACGGATACTCACGCAAACCTCAGGTCCTGTATGACATCACACTGATGTTGGACAATAGGATGCCTTCATCCGACATACAGGACTTTGCGTTGGAGCTCAAGCCAATGAACACAAGCAAGCAAGCATCACCCTACAGAATACTTTTAGCAAGGTGCTGGAGAAGATCGTTGCTGTTAAGCTTCAGGAATATTAAGAAAGGGGAAAGCTCCTCCCGAAAGGTATGAGAAGTTACCGGCCAGGAAAGATAATTGAGCACTTTTGCCTATGATGTTTCTGAAGGGTTCTGAAACAGACTGAAGATGGCCGTGGCAGCACTCGATCTCGAAGACGCATACAACAATATGCTATTTTTATGTACGCTCTCGTGGAGATGAGAATCTGTCCTTGATTGATGAACTGAATTGCAGCTGTTTTGTATTCTCGTTGAGTGGCTCTCAGGCAGGATACATGGACCTATGAGCTATGTAGCATAGACTCCGGACTACAATAAAGGTAAGCAATTTCGCATGTGCTTGTCAATGTGTATACGATCAAGATTGCAAGCCTCGAAGCACCAGAGGCTCTGGAAGGATACTAACATTTGCAAATGATGTTCTCGCATACAGGCAGGGGGGGGGGGGGGAGACATAAATCAAACAGCTCAATAGCTGCAGATGACACGAGACAAAGTGATGGATTGATGCATGGAGATGAATGCTGTCATTAACTCAGAAAAGGCATCTGTCTTGTTGTGCTCTCTGGACAAAAGGATTGTTACCGCTGTCCTCCCAAGCCTCACAATAAATGGCAGAAATTTGAACAGAGACTGCAGACTGAAGCACATGGGAATCATTTTTGATAGAAGTCTTTCCTTTAGCGATCATGTTGATGTGGTGGTTACAGAGTATCAGAAGGGGCTCAAAGCACTGAAGTGTATTGCGGCAAGGGACCAGGAGCAGACAACGTTATTCACACTTTTCAGCACTTGATCATTTATGTGGTAGAGTATGGACTAGGAATGCTCACTGTCTCAAAGAGTCAGCTAGTGAAACTAGAGCGCACACAGAATGAAGCCATGAAGGTGATTCTTCTTCTTCTTCTTCTTCTTCTTCTTCTTCTTCTTCTTCTTCTTCTTCTTCTTCTTCTTCTTCTTCTTCTTCTTCTTCTTCTTCTTCTTCTTCTTCTTCTTCTGCGTTCATCCGAGTGTTTTTTTCCCCATACGTAATTGCGTTGGGTCTGTTTACAGCAGAGCTGCGATACTGCACCTATAGCCGGCACATCGGACTTCACCTGGCGTTTGTTGATCAGGTTAACATTCCCGGGTATTTGGAAGGACATTCCACTCTCACTCGGACGTTATTGTGTTGTGCCCGTTTACAGCATATCTGCGATACTGGCCCTTCAGACCTACAATTCCGACTTCGGCGGGCATTTGTTGACCTTGTTAACCTTCCCGGTTGTTTCGAAGGACATTCGTTTCGCACTTTTGTCACTTATCGAGACCATGTCGAATGATCGTTCAAAAATTGCCCTCTCAAATCACGACTCCGGCTTCGCGCTGCGGTAACATTCTCGAAACACCTGTATCGCTAACTTGCGTCAGCTGGGAAGTTCCCGATTGGGTGCACCCCACACAGCCATCCGAGACAACGAAAATCAGACGCGGGACTGATCTTGCAAACCACACCAGCCTTCACAGGGTGATTCTGGGGTGCACATCTTGTCAGGTACATACTAAAGTGCAGAACAACTTCGATTAACCGTCATCGTCGGGACCAGTGTTGTGACGGATAGCCGAATGGACGGATAACAGAAAATACTTAATACATATGTACAGTAACGCGATTTCACTGCGGGCATGGGAAGAAAATGAAAATAACATCCTTTAAAAGTGAATAATACATACATATTGTATTTAATTTTACAAAACGATCAATATAAACTTCAATATAAGAGTAGCAATGCAGAGAAATGTATTGTAATACTATAACCTACGTTACTTTAAAATAATCCGTCATTTCCTTCTGTGTCTTTGAGGCTCGAGCTTTCTGCGCGGCGATGTTCCGTATCTTACGCAGAAGTAGGATCTGTGTTGCATTTTCCTCCTCTTGCATTTCAAACCAGTCGATGTACTTTGATAACATTGTTTCTGCTTCTGAATGGCTAGTTCTAGGTTTTTGGGAACTGATCCTTCGTGGTCATAAATTTCTTCTTCGTCAGTGGTAGTTACACTAGAAACAATTTCATCATCGTTCAAAACTTCTTCTGGCGTAATGTTTTTCACTGTTTAGTCCTAAATTGTTGCACAGTTGCACAACTTCGTCAACACTACCAGTCTTCTTCTTCTGCGTTCATCCGGAGATTTTTTTTTTCGGACGTGATTGCGTTGTGCCTGTTTACAGCAGAGCTGCATTCTTGCGCCGTTAGGCCGACACATCTCACGTCTGAGGGTATTTGTTGACCGGGTAAACCTTACCGGGGGTTTCTTAGGACGTTTCACTCTCAATGTTGTGGTGTTATCCCCCATCCCAGCTGGCTCATTTAGAACAGCCGAAGATATCCTGGTTGTCTCAATGTGCCTGTCCGCTAAACGCAACTGGAGCAAACACAAAAAGCATCATCGAAAAGTCGGAACTTGATAACAGAACTCAGAACAGCATACTCAAGTGAAGCGAACGATTTTCCAGACGTTTATTTTCTGCCACCGGTAACAGGATTAAAACTCTGGCAGAAAAGCAGGCTGATCCCTAACCACAGGATCGGCACCTACTCAAATACATCCACCCCTGAGCTCCCAAACCAGCTCGTCGCCCTTGAAGCCTTCCTATCCATTCTTCAGCTCAATTTCTTAGATACTAAATTCAGTCTAGGTGGATTTCCATTCCCGATCCATTCACCGTTGTCGCCTCAATAAATTCCTCTCCGGAGTCCCAGCTGTTTCATCCTGAAATCACGGCCTCCAGGTGTCACCTTCACAGCGAGCCTTCATAAACACATCTTGTCCGTATCACGAAGTCCCAGCGTCTCCCGTTGCTGTCCAATTACGTTCTCCACATTCTCCTTGGATTCCTTTGTTGACGTTCACTTTCGTGTCCGAGTGGGTTTTCCCTATATGATTTTCTACCGCCTATTCCGATGACGTCATTCTGTCTAAACGCCATGTGGCAGTGGTAAGCCCTCAAGGGAAGGCAAAGGCAGACCATGGGCATTCCCCGCAATCCAAGGAGGCTTCTATAATTGCAGAGCCGACACATAGCGCTCTGGTACTGGGCTCACCCAAGGAATCTTCACGTCCTGCATATGGCTGCTTAGCCTCACTTCTGTATATTGGGACTTCCAGTCACTACAGCTGTTCCTCCGGAAACCAGAAGAATGCAGTCTGCAGATGACATCTACACAGTGAGCTTTCGATTTGGACTTTCCATGTAATGGATTTGCGATCCAAGCAATATTCCATTTCGTGCTACCGGGACGCTTTTTCCACCCTTGATGACGCCCACACAATGAGCTTTTGATTCGGACTTTCCACGTAATGGGTTTGCTAGCCAAGCAATATTCCATTTCACGCCTCTAGGACGCGTTTGCTATCGACATACCTGTGGTATGCAGTGTGGGAGTCTAAGTACTTCTTCATACACCTTTAGATGTCAACCTGAATGTAGTTAAAGTAAGCTGCGATCAACTTGAGCTTGTTGATATCGCTATAGAGCTTGTCCTCAAATGAAGCAGGCGTGGACTAAAATATCTTTCTCTATTCTGCATATATTGGGCACTCCTGTAGCAAATGTTTAGCTGTCATTTTACCAGTTCCACAATTACATGGTATCTCCTATCTTTAGTTTATTGAACTAGTGTTATTTCAGCCTGTTATGTTCTGTGCGGAGTCTGAAGATTGTCACTTGTTCACTTTTGTCGAGTTTGTAATATGCATCATCTCTCTGGTGGCCTGGATGCTCTGATTCCCATTTGGTTCTATAAGTGCTTTTTATAAACCTCTTTGCCTCATTATAGGTTATGTCTATATCAGGCTGTGGTAGTCGTCCGCCCTCTTTTGCCAGTCTGTCAGCCTCTTAATTTCCAGGTATACTGCAATGTGATGGGATCCACTGTATTACAATTTGTTTGTATTTCTGACATAGTCCATGGAGTGCTGCTCTTAGGTCTGCTAGTTCTGTATTGGTTTTGCTCTTCAGTATTGAGACAGCTGACTTTGCATCTGTGAAGATAGCTGTTTGCTTTTCTTTATTTTCCTCTTTCAAGACTGAGGCAGTGACGAGTGACGAGGGGATCTGGCTGACGCTCGCCGCTCAGAGGAAAGGCGAGACGGACATATAATCAGATTGCTACTGGAACTATTATTGTTGGAATTCTTCGCTGGCTGCTGAGGATGGGGACGGCGCGCTTATGGGAATGCCCCGAATGCTGTGATGTCGGTTCCTAAATCAATCAATCAATCAATCAATCAATCATTATTTTCCTCCATCAAGAGTATTTCTGCTGCAGTTTTCAAAGCCTCTACCTCTGCTTTGTAGTTACTTGAAATTTCTCCAGTTGCCACTGTGTGTTTTTTTCACTCCATTTTTTTAAATTTAGGAGAATTCCTCCTCCTCCAATTTCTATTGAATGTTGGCTGATCCATCTGTATATGCATGGGTCCAATTGCTACTTGGGTATTGTTCTTTTATGTAGTTTAGGGTTATTTTTCTTCTTTCTGTTTCATTCTGAGTGTTCTTTTTCTCAATACTAGGAATCTTTTCTATCATCTCATGCAGTTGCTGCTGTCTCCTAACTGGAAACTTGTGTGCATTGTAAATGGGTTTGACTGTTAATATGATAAGTATAGGATCTGCCCTAATCTTTCGTTTTGCTGTTCCTGCAAAGTTGCTACGCTTCTGTCTTCCCTTTCCAAAACCAATAAACCTTTTATACGTGGAGTGATCTGCCAATCTTCTAAATTGTTCTGCTTGTTGTTGGGCGCTACTATCTCTTCTATCCTCCATTGGTTGTAAACAAGTGATCTTTTCTAGTTCTTTAATAGGCGTTGTCTTCAGGCTTCCGGTTATGATCTGCATTCCTTGATTTTGGACTCTACTTATTTTGTTAAAATTTGACTTCGCTGCTGTTGCCCAAGCTGCGATGCCATATTCCAATACTGGCTTCACCCGTCCAGTGTATAACTTTTTGTGAACTTTCTCATCTGCTCCCCACGCTGTACCAGCAAGCTTTTTCGTGATTGCCATTCTTTGCCTTGCTCTTGTTCGATTTTTCTCAACCTGTGTTCTCCATGTCAGGCGACGATCAAAGGTAACTCCTATATCAGTGGTTCTCACCATTTTTTGGCCCGTGCCCCCCTCCCCTTCACAATATTTTCAGGACGTCATTCCCCCCCCCCCACTTCGTATTTCCTCCCTAAAATCCCCCCCCCCGCCCCTACACAGTATACATAATAATGGAAGCTAAATTTAATAGCACATACTAAAACAAGTCTAGACGTCTACATAAAACGTGATTTGCTTACGTTATAAAATGAATTTCAGACGGTTGAGACGTACAGAACCGTAAACTATGACGGGAAAAACAATATCAAGTAATCGGTTCTTGTATTAACGCGATCTTGAAATAATCGTAATCTCCCCCCCCCCCCAGAAACCCTAAAATTCCCCCTGGGTGAGGGGGGGGAGAATTCCCCACCGGTTGAGAACCACTGTCCTAGATAGCTTAGATTTTCAGCATGGCGCAAAATTTTTCTATTCAATACCAGCTTGGGGTGCTGAGTTTTATTTGAGAGTGAGAACACTGTGCATGTTGTTTTCTCCTCACTTATCTTTACTAGCCATGATTTTGACCAGTCCTCTAGAGCTAATAAGGCTTGCTGTATTCTGCTGTTAGCTGTACTAATATATTCTTCAGATGTCCATATGGCTAGGTCATCTGCAAAGGAGGATGTGTGTACTCTGGCTGGAAAATTTTCTGTGATGTCATTTATGTATGCTAGGAATAATGTTGGTGAAAGAACTTCTCCTTGGGGGACACCTTACTCCAACAGCATCTTTTTGCTGGTTTGTCCTTGTACTTTTGTCCTCGAAGTTCTGTTCTCGGGGTAGTGGCTGATCCATTTGTACATTTTCCCACAAACATGCATTTTTTGCAGTTTTACTTTCAGTACACTACCAGTCTCAGTTCCTTCAGTTCAATATGTTCAGACAAGAGTTTATTCCACTCATTCTTTAGGTTAGACACTGTAAGGTCAGCCCATGCAGTAGCAACATTGAAAATAGCGTCTTTTTGTTGAAACTCACGCATATTTTTGTAAAGACTACGACGGATAACAGAAATTGTCGGTTAAACAAGTGACGGTTGATCGAACTTTTACTGTAATTATATAAATCCTTCAAGCTGAAATAGAACTGTGTGCGCGCTTGCGGTTGGCCAGCTTTTGACTGGTGGTAAAAACTCCGCCGGGGAGCAAGCACGACAGGAGGCTTCTGATCGTTAGAAATAGTCCCCCTTCGCTGCATTTTTCGGCCTCTACCTTCTTTACACTCTCAGGGGGCAGGTCCGTCCAGGTCATGACTCCTGGACGTCTTTCTCCTGTTGTATGCATTTATTGAGATGTTTCTCTTGTCTCGTGACGTTATAATCTTCTGAAGAAATTGTGTTGAGGTTGTTCTTCTTGAGAGACGGTCTGAGAGACTGGGTTTCTTCTATTTGTTTTGTTGTTGTTGTTTTTTTGTCAGTCGTCGCAGGTTTTTTCTTGTTGGACATATTCTGTCGGCTCTCATAGATGTGAAATACCGGTGAGGCGATATTCCTGTTTTTAGGCTTTCCCTTAAGCAACCTTAATCGACAATCATGTACCGCAATTTTACACCCCAGCTTGATTTATCCATCCAATCGCGGTTGTTGTGGTAGGTGACGTTTCAGAAATTCAAAACAATGTTTTCCCGTATTGAATTTGAGTAACGAAGACACAAACAATAGACTGCACAATTTATGGCCTGGTATATTTTGCCGCATCTCGTCAGGTACATACTACAGAAATCACATACCATAAACTAATTAGATAAATCCTTCAAGCTGAAATAGAACTGAATGTGCACTTGAGGTTTGAATTATTTTATATTGTTTCGCTACATGCCGTCGGTGACGCGAACACCTCATACACCGCTTTGTAAACACAGCTGCAGACCACATTACGCTTGTTTTCATACAATGGTATGAGCTTCGGGCGTTCAGATATCATTGGCAGACTACTGAATCTGCCTAGTAAACCTCAAACAGCCAAAACTTCTGGGGTTGCGTGCGACGTCTCAATCAATCAGGTACCGTCTCCACAATGAAGGTTGGCTACAATGGATCTCCAACACGGTCTGTCTCTCGCCTTGACTGTACATTCTGTCAGGCTGATGTTCGTCCATCTCTTGATGTTATCTTCCCACTTGTATCGTTGTCTACCTCTTGCTCGCTTGCCCTCAACCTTGCCTTCTAGTATGATTTTTATTTCACTTGCCTCCTCTTTATTTCTGTCATCAACTCTCTCTTCATTCCCAGTTTGTCTAGAACCTCTGCATTTGATTGTTTTTGTTTCCGTGAAATACGACATATTCGTCTTTTTATCCACCCTTGATGACGCATCTCCAGGTCTTCTATGCGAATACACGTAGCATTCGACAATTCTCATTTTTAAAGCGTTATTAATCTCTCTAGATGTTAATACTGATGTCATGCTGTTGAAAGCATTTTTGGCAATTCCTATTCTCTTTTTGATTTCTATTTCCTTCTGCCATCATCTGTTATTATATGTCCAAGATAGGAGAAACTTGTTACTTGTTCTAGTATCTCCCCGTTTACTGTAATGTTCATTGATGACCTTTCCTTTTCACTGCTTATTAAAATTATCATAGTTTTTGTGTTTTGGATGTTAATATCTAAACCACATTCTGCAATGTGCAGAATGTTATCTTATCAGGACCTGCAGCCTTTCCTTCTTTCATCTTTTTAATAGCCTTTTCTATTTCAGCCTTTAATATGTTTGGTCCATCTTGAGTATTATACAATGTTGGTCTATTGACCCCGTTGTCCCAGAATAAATCTTCTGTGTACTCTGACCATCTTTTATTATGTCAGTGTTATTAATTATAATTCCCGATTTTTCCCACTGATACAACCGTTTCCTGTTATATTATTTTTCTTCTTTGTAAATCTTTTTATATGTTCATGTAATTCTTTTGAGTTGTGTTTTATTTCCAGATCCTCTTTTTCTTTGCATTATTTCTGCAACCACTCTTCTTTGTAGGCTAGCGGGGTAGAGGTATCCCCTATCAAAGGAGATGTAAGACGCCTCCTTTCCTCCATTAGTCTACGGGACACCCTTGGGCAAGGTGGACTGCCCGTTTAGCCCCCCAATCAGGGTTACGTGAAGCCATGGAAGCAGGTGGTGAATAGAGTGTGAGAGCAGCCGACAGATTGTTGTTGATTATGACCATGCACTCTGCGGCGATAGGCAGATGATCTCATCAGTAGAGACAATGGCTATGGCCACCGACTAGTACAGTCATTGCCCAGAACGAAAGCAATGGCAAACTACCTTCTGCAAAACTTGTCAAGAAACGTTAACAACCATGAAAGAACACATAATAAGAAAGAGATCTGGTGGCGAGACCCCCAGGTCAGGTAGATCAGATAACACTGGGGAAGAGTGTGACACAGGGACCAGTACTAGTAATCGTGATGGTGGAGTTAATTCTGACTGTGTTACCAAGGAAATCCCCTGTGTCAGACTAAGAAAATGAGTGAGAATTGGAACGTGGAATGTGAGAAGTCTTATGAGGGGAAGCCTTAAGTAGTATGTGATGAGATGTGTGAGAGGTTTATTCAAATTTTAGGAATTAGTGAACATCGTGGAAAGGCAAGGAGATTTTACAACTGAAAATGGAAGTCTTTTCATTTATTCTGGTAGAGACGTCGGAGGCCAGATTGGAGTGGCATTTTGTTTAGATAAAATAACTGCAAAAGCTTCAAAGGGATATAACGCAGTTAGTGATAGAATCCTCACTATTAGACTTAAAAGCCGTCCAAAAAAAAAACACAACTCTCATACAGATAGATACTTCAACAGCAGAGGAGGACGACATTGAAGACGTTACAACACACTACAAGACACGTTAAATAATATTGGTCATAATGACATAGCAGTAATAATTGGAGATTTTTATGCAAAAGTAGGTACAGGAAGAGCTGAAAATGAGAGACACGCTTTAGGAAAATTTGGATTGGGAATAGAAACGATGCATGTGACAAATTAATTGAATTTTGCACAGAAAATGAGTTAACGATAGCCAACACACTCTTTAAACAACACCCAAGGAGACTCTTCACATGGAAGTCCCCGGACAGCATTACCAAAAAACCAGATAGATTATATTTTAATACAAAGAAGATGGAGATCAAGCATAACATCTGCAAAAACCCTACGAAGTCAGACTGTGATACAGATCATCAGTTATTAGAAGCAGATTTGAAATTAAAACTCAAAAAGCTTACCCGAGGACCAACGCCACTTCATTTTGATCTCACAAAAATACCAGATGCATACAACGTAGAAGTTAGGAATCGTTTTGGGGTCTTGATGTCTGTACAAGAGGAAATGACACCTGATGAACTGACAGTACAAGCTAGAGATATCCTGATAACTGCAGCTAAAGATTTAATTCCGACCAAGAAAAAAGCAGCTTAAGCCATGAATTACGTCGAACACATTAGAATTAATAAAACAACGAAGGGAACTGAAAAGGAAAAGAGATGAATCCAATAACAACAGGATGAAGTATAAATATTTAACTCGAGAAATAGGAAAGAACACAAGAAAGAACAAAAATCAATATATACAAGATTGATGTACCAGAATAGAGCAATATCATAAGACTGGAAGAGATTACGAAATGTTCAAAGAAATGAAGTTATTGACAAGAAATATTCAACCTCAATTGAATGTTATCTGTGACAAGATGGGAAATACCTTAACACAGTGTTTCCCAACCTTTTTTGTGCTATGCCCCACCTAAGCCTTTCTAAAATTCTTATCCCCCCCCCCCCAAAAAAAAAAAAAAAAAAAAAAAAAACATATACATAATTTTTAATATTCAAAAATTGAAATGTTCACTTAAGAAACTTGAATGATAGGTTTTAGGATGAAATCACTAGGAAATTATTGAGCAAACACGGTAAGTAAATTTTCAAAACATATAACTGAGAACTGAAATTCAAGTACAAAATAATTTTAATGAAAATTTTTCTATATTATTTTAATTATTAGTAATTATTTATTATTTAAATTTAGTGAGATCCTTGTGCTTGATGCTTGCTGCAAAGAGATTTTATGTCAGGTTCCAATTTAGTTAACTTCAGTCTCAAGTCTCCCCGTTTTGTTATATCCAGCCGATTTCTTTTGTTTTTAAGCAGCAAATCATTTATGGCACTAAATCCGTATTCAGCTAAATATGAAGATGGAAACGTTAACAATAGTTCTCTTGCACATTTGGTTGCATTTGGATATTTGATTTCGGTTTCCTCACAAAGCCATGCCATCGCTCCTTTTATATTAAATAAAGTTTTAACTGACTCATGATTTTGCATTTCTGCGAGTTCTTCTTGATACTGCATGTTTGAAATATCAGACAAATCCACTAAGATTGGCTGCATCATCCAAGTTGGAAAATCAATCTGTTTCAAATCAGCCGATAAAATTTTCAGATGATCGACAATAACATATATAGGGTATCAATCACTTCACATTTTTGGAGCCAATGAAACTTTACAAAATTTTTGTTGTAAATATATGTCAATAAAGGTAATGAAACCAAATATCTTTGCTTTTGCATCGACAAGAGTTTTATTTGTTCCTTGGAGTTTAAAAAAAAAATATATTTAGTTTTTCAAAGATATCGGCTAAATAACTCACAAATGCCTTACCATCGACCGTTAACAGATTTTTCATTTAGGTTTGTCGATTAAAAAATCACTAAGAGTATCAAATAGTTCCATAACTCTTTTCAAGCAGTTCCCTTTCGTGAGCCATCTTACTTCAGTGTGAAGTATGTCTCACATGGTCTTCATTTTGTTCTTCACAAAATAACGTGAAGAGTCGTTCACATTTGGCACTAGCTTTAATGGCATTGATACACTTTATAACTAAATTTAGTACTTCATTTAGAACAGGCAAAATGTTTTTAGCTGCCAGGTTTTCCCTGTGAATAACACAATGCACAAGAAACATTTCTGGATTATCATCTGTCATCAATTTTAATGGAATGATTATAATATATGGAGGAAACACCCAAAATAAACATGAATTAGGAACAGGATTTGTCATCAAAAAAGAGTTATGGGGGAACGTTCTAAACTTTAAAGCTGTTAATGACAGGATTAGTAAATTACGAATAAAAGGTAAATGGAAAAATATAACGATGATTAATGTACATGCACCTACTGAAGAGAAAGAAGATGATATTAAAGAAGACTTTTATAATGATCTGAAAGATGTCATAGAAGAAACCCCCAAACAGGACTTCCTGATTGTGCTGGGAGAATTCAACGCAACAATAGGTAGAGAGCAAATTCATAAAAAAAAGTTGCCGGTATGGAAAGCCTACATACAACTTCAAATGATAATGGATGGAGAGTCATCAACCTAGCAGAAGCCAAAGAACTGCAGATCAGCAGTATCAGACTGCAAAGAAAGGATATACATAAACAAACTTGGAAATCATGTGACAAGAGAACCTATAATCAAATAGATCACATTTTAATTAACAACAAAAATGCATCAAACATACAACAAGTTAGAAGCTATAGAGGAGCTGAGTGCCACAGCGACCACTTCCTCGTTGCGGCAAAATTTAAAATAAAACTTAAGAGAGCTTTCTATGCTAAACTACAAAGGTTACACCCAACATATAACAGAGAAAAACTACAAGAAATTACAATCAAAGAGAAATTTGCAGATGAAATCAAATGTAAACTTGAAATTCTACAAAACCTGTTGGAGGAAAGCGTTGACCAAACTTGGTTGAACATCAAGAATACAATTCAATCTACCGCAGAAGAATGTCTCGGTGTGTTAACCACGCATAGAAAGAACAGATGGTTCAATCCAAAATGTGAAGAAGCAGTCATTAGGAAAAATAATGCCAGACAGCTATGGCTGAATGACATCAAAAACATCCAAAAGGAAGAGCAATATAGAAATGAATGTAAAGAGGCTACAAAAATAGTTCGACAGCAGAAGCGAGAATATATGAGTAATATAATCAAAGATATGGAAACTAATCACCAGAAAAACGAACCCAGAAAGTTTTTTAAAGAACTGAAGTCAATGAAACGAAGGCACCAACACAACACATATGGTTTAAAAGACAAAAATGGGAATATGATAAATACCAATGAGGAAATGTGCAACACATGGAAAGAATACTTTGTTGAATTACTAAATTGTGAAGCTCCAAGTAACACTTTCCCACAGGAAGAGGTTCTAACGTGTGAACCACAAATTGAAGAAATCCTATATGTAATCACACGACTTAAAAACAATAAGGCAACTGGGGCTGATGGAATTGCCGTTGAATTTATAAAGGCGAGTGGCCATGCATTACATCTAAAGCTATACGAACTAATAATAAAAATCTGGAGGACTGAAGAATTACCCCATGACTGGAAAGAGTCATTATTGATACCTATCTTTAAGAAAGGAGACAAGTTCCAGTGTGAAAATTATAGAGGAATATCACTACTGTCCATAAGCTATAAGATACTATCCGCAGTATTACTAAATAGACTAAAACCATATTCAGAAGACATATTAGGTGACTACCAGGCGGGTTTTAGACAAAACAGATCAACAATAGATCAGATATTTATCTTACGACAAATAGCCGAGAAAAATTGGGAATATAAAAGAGATCTCCATAACATTTTTGTGGATTTTAAAAAGGCTTATGATAGTGTCCATAGGAATAGTCTATGGAATGCTATGCGGGAATTTAGAATACCTAGGAAGTTAATCAACATGACCAGACTATGCATGGAAGATACTTATAATATAGTAACATATAAAGGCAGGACATCAGACCCTTTCCAAATAACATCTGGCTTGAAACAGGGTGATGCACTATCGCCGCTACTCTTCAATCTGGCTCTAGAGAAAGTTGTAAGGAGGGTAAAGGAGGAATGTGATATTGGAGGAACATCCAAGCTGCTTGGTTATGCAGTTGATATAGATATTATAGGGGAAAATGAACAAAATACATTGAAAATATTGACTCACTTAAAGGAAAAAGCCCAACAGATAGGGCTGGTTATCAACCAAGATAACCCCTCTGCTGTGTGTCCACCGTGACGAGGTAGAGGGGCTTGTGCGTCCCTATGCCGACGGTAGCACAGCTACTGGTAGGGCCACCCATGTCGGACAGGTCAAGGGAGAGGGACCAGACGAAGAGACACACAAACCTGCTGCCTTGTAGGTAGACTGGGGACAGTCAAAGGCTAGGGAAAGCACCCCGAATAAATGCTTGTCGAAATCGGATGTACTGAGCCACAGGCTTGACAAAGCAGTGCAACGTAAATCCTGCTGCCTTGTAGGTAGACTGGGGACAGTCAAAGGCTAGGGAAAGCATCCCGAATAAATGCTTGTCGAAATTGGATGTACTGAGCCACAGGCTTGACAAAGCAGTGAAACGTAACTTAATTTATGATGTCACAAATCAAAATTAATCGTTATGGTGCTAATCCCGTGAAGGCACAGAGGAGTAGGTTAAGAGCTATTGACCAAATACCCCGGACACTCAACATACTACAGTGGAATGCCGAAGGAGTTTATAAGAAGAAAGACTCCCTAACACAGCGTCTTCATAAAGATAGAATAGATGTGGTATGCATTCAAGAGACACACCTCAACGCCAATCACAAATTCTCAGTCAGAGGATATCAGGCCACACGTTTCGACCGCGAAGGACACAAAGGAGGAGTTCTCATACTTACACGAAATACAATACCTTGCAGCGAAGTATCTGTGATCTCTGACAACCAAACAGAAATTATAGGTGTTGATATAATGATAAAGGACGTGAAAATAAGAATCTACAATCTGTATAGCCCAGCAGATAAGGACCTTACACTCTCAAACATGAAAATAACTGACACAAACTGCATTATTGTCGGAGACTTTAATAGCCGTTCAGAAAGATGGGGATACCCAAATACTGACAAAAGAGGAGATGAATTGGAGGACTGGGAAATAGACTCAAATCTCCATCTACTCAACAAAGCGGATGACACACCGAGCTTCTACTCCAGAAGATGGCTTACCACTTCTACTCCAGACTTAGCTTTCTGCACAGGAGACATCCTCCACAAAATCGATCGCCATGTGCTGGACCAATTAGCAGGTAGTGACCACAGACCAATCAAGCTTGTAATGAATATGGAGTATGTTCCACGGGAGCAAAAGCTCTTGCCCCGCTGAAATTACAAACGAGCAGATTGTGACAGATTTGCCATACTAACAGACAAATATTGTGAAAACATAAATACACGATATGGCAACATAAAGCAAATGGTGGAAAGTCTAAACAGAGCGATAATACAGGCAGCCACTGAGTCCATTTCAAGAGGAGCAAGGAAAAATTACAAACCATACTGAACTGAAGAACTACAAATTTTGGAGGACAAAGTTTAAGATGCCAGGAAGACAGCAGAGGGAAAACAAACAACTGAACATCTCTCTCAAAGCCATCTCAGCAAAATATAAAAGAACAGTAAATCAAACAACAAGAGATTGTTGGAGGGAAACAACAGAAAACATGAATTTTGACAGGGATGGAAACAAACTATGGAAACTAGTGAAAGCCATGAACAATGAAGGACCTAGAAACAAACAAATAACAATTAAACAAGGAAATGCCTTGCTTACAGGAAAAAAGGCTGCAAATGCACTAATGGAACACTATGCAAATGCAAACCACATTGATATTACAACCGAACAGAAGAAAGCAATCAAAGACAAACAGATACATCATAGAAATACAGAGACAGCAGCAGAACATATGATGGCAAATCTAACAATGGAAGAAATGGAACAGGCAATGAATACCCTAAAAATGAAGAAATCACCAGGAAGGGATGGAATCACAAATGAAATGCTAATAGGACTAGGTACCAAGGCAAAGAAGAAACTACTAGCAGTCCTAAATAACAGCTGGAAGAGAGGAATAGTCCCACAGGCATGGAAGGAAGCTATACTAATACCAGTCCCAAAGAAAGGAAAAGACCTGGAAGAACCAAATGGCTATCGGCCTATCAGTCTACTTAGCTGTGTATGAAAATTAATGGAACGCATTATCAATGGCAGGCTAACATGGCATCTGGAAGAAAACCAACTCTTAACACCACACCAAGCAGGATTCAGAAAGTACAGATCCACTGAAGATCAAATAACCTATATAGCTCAGGAAATAGAGGATGCCTTCCAAGAGAAAAAGCACACACTAGCAGTCTGGATAGATTTAGAAAAAGAATTGATAAAGTATGGAAGGAAGGACTGAAAGTAAAATTTCAAAAAATGCATGTTTGTGGAAAAATGTATAAATGGATCAGCCACTACCTTGAGAACAGAGCTGCCAGGACAAAAATACAAGGACAAACAAGCAAAATGATGCTGTTGGAGCAAGATGTCCCCCAAGGAGGAGTTCTTTCACCAACATTATTCCTAGCATATATAAATGACATCACAGAAAATTTTCCAGCCAGAGTACACACATCGTCCTTTGCAGATGACCTAGCCATATGGACATCTCAAGAATATATTAGTACAGCTAACAGCAGAATACAGCAAGCCTTATTAGCGCTAGAGGACTGGTCAAAATCATGGCTAGTGAAGATAAGTGAGGAGAAAACAACATGCACAGTATTCTCCCTCTCAAATAAAACTCAGCAACCTAAGCTGGTATTGAATGGAAAAATATTGCGCCATGAAGAAAATCCAAACTATCTAGGAGTCACCTTTGATCGTCGCCTGACATGGAAGACACAGGTTGAGAAAAATCGAACAAGAGCAATGCAGAGAATGGCAATCATGAAAAAGCTTGCTGGTACAACGTGGGGAGCAGATGAGAAAGTTCTCAAGAAGTTATATACTGGACGGGTGAGGCCAGTACTGGAATATGGCATTGCAGCTTGGGCAACAGCAGCAAAGTCAAACTTTAACAAAATAAGTAGAGTCCAAAACCAAGGAATTCGAATCATAACTGGAAGCCTGAAGACAACGCCTATTAATGAACTAGAAAAGATCACTTTTTTACAACCAATGCAGGACAGAAGAGATAGCAGAGCCCAGTAACAAGCAGAAAAATTTAGAAGATTGACAGACCACCCTATGTATAACAGGTTTAATGGTTTTGGAAAAGGAAGACTGAAGCGTAGCAACTTTGTAGAAACTGCAAAGCGAAAGATTAGGGCAGATCCCATGCTTAACATATCAACAGTCAAGCCCATTTACAATGCACACAACTTCCCAGCTTGGAGACAGCAGAAACTACCTGAGATGATAGAAAACATTCTTGGTATTGAGAAACAGAACACTCAGAATAAAACCGAAAGAAGAAAAATAACCCTCAACTACATAAAAGAACATTACCCAAGCAGAAATTGGACCCATGCATATACAGATGGATCACCCAAAGATTCAATTAAAAATGGAGGAGGAGGAATTCTCCTTAATTTAAAAAATGGAGTCAGTGGCAACTGGAAAATTTTCAAGTAACTTCAAAGCGGAGGTAGAGGCTTTGAAAACTGCAGTAGAAATGCTCTTGATAGAGGAAAATAAAGAGAAGCAAATAGCTATCTTCACAGATGCAAAGTCAGCTGTCTCAATACTGAAGAGCAAAAACAGCACAGAACTAGCTGACCTAAGAGCAGCACTCCATGGTCTATGCCAGAAATCCAAAAAAGTTGTAATACAGTGGATCCCATCACATTGCAGTATACCTGGAAATGAAGAGGCTGACAGACTAGCAAAAGAGGGTGGACGATTACCACAGCCTGACATAGACATAACCTATAATGAGGCAAAAAGGTTTATAAAAAGCACTTATAGAACCAAATGGGAATCAGAGCATCCAGGCCACCAGAAAGATGATGCATATTACAAACTCGACCGAAGAGAACAAGTAGCAATCTTCAGACTCCGCACAGGGCATAACAGGCTGAAACACCACTTGTTCAATAAACTAAAGATAGGAGATACCGATGAATGTAACTGTGGAACTGGTAAAATGACAGCTAAACATTTGCTGCAGGAGTGCCCAATATATGCAGAACAGAGAAAGATATTTTGGCCCACGCTTGCTTCATTTGAGGACAAGCTCTATGGAGATATCAACAAGCTCAAGTTGACTACAGCTTACTTTAACTACATTCAGGTTGACATCAAAAGGTGCATGAAGATGTATTTAGATTGCCACACTTCATACCACAGGTATGTCGGTTACAAAAGCGTCTCAGAGGCATGAAATGGAATATTGCTTGGATAGCACATCCATTACGTGGAAAGTCCGAATCACAAGCTCACTGTGTGGGCTTCGTAAATGGTGGAAAAAGTGTCCTAGTGACACGAAATGAAATATTGCTTGGATAGCAAATCCATTACGTGAAAAGTCTGAATCGAAAGCTCACTGTGTGGGCTTCATAAAAGGTGGAAAAAGTGTCCTAGTGGCACGAAATGGAATATTGCTTTGATAGCAAAATTATGTGGAAAGTCTTAATCGAAAGCTCACTGTGTGGATGTCATCTGCGGACTGCATTCTTCTGGTTTCCAGAGGAACAGCCTATGGTGAACGGAAGGCCCAATATACGGAAGTGAGGCTAAGCAGCCATGTGCAGGACGTGACGATTCCTTGGGTGAGCCCAGTACCAGAGCGCTGTGTGATGGCTCTGCAAGTATGGAAGCCGCCTTGGATGGCGGGGAATGCCCATGGTCTGCCCCTGCCTTCCCTTGAGGGTTGACCAGGATGTCTTTGGCTGTTCTATATGGGCCAGCTAGGATGGGGGATAACACCACAACAGTGAGATTCAAACGTCCTAAGAAACCCCAGGGAAGGTTAACCTGGTCAACAAATGCCCGCAGAAGTCGGATGTGTCGGCCTAACGGCGCAAGAACGCAGCTCTGCTGTAAACAGGCACAACGCAGTCACATCCGGAAAAAAAATCCGGATGAACGCAGAAGAAGAAGAACCAAGATAAGACAGAATATATGGTAATTTCAAGAGAAGAAATGGCTAAAATCTCTGGCCACATACAAATAGATAATATGACCATTAAAAGAACGGAAACATACAAATACCTGGGTACAATCTTCAACTGCTCCAACATCATAAGGGACGAAATACAAACTAGAATCAATTCTGGAAATAAGATATACTATGCACTACAACATCTACTAAAATCAAAGGCGCTATCTCGCAACACCAAGATCACAATATACAAAACACTGATCAGACCAGTTGTGCTGTATGGCTCTGAAACCTGGAGTACAACGAAAGGAGACGAAGTCTTGCTACAAACCTTTGAGAACAAAGTTTTAAGACGCATCTTTGGACCCATTAGGGATACACAAAGTGGAGAGGGGAAAAGAAGAAGTAACAAAGACATTTATGATCTGTTTAATTCCCCGCTAATCACTGGTATCTTGAAGGCTAATAGATTACAATGGCTGGGGCATATAGAAAGAATGGAAGATAATAGGGAAACAAAACTCGCTTACTCTCAGGAAATAAATGACCGTAGACCCCGAGGTAGACCAAGAAGACGGTGGAAAGATAATATATATATATACAGACCTACAAGCACTTGGAATCAACGACTGGCAAGAGAAGGTCAACCAGAGAGACGAATGGAGACGGATTGTATCTGCAGCAAAAAAACCTCAATGGCTCGGAACGCTGAGGAAGAAGAAGATCAATTTTAAGCCCGTGTGTTGCCGGGGCCCATACGGGAAAGCAAAGAATAGTAACACTGTTGCCTACCATGCATGTCGTAAGAGGCGACTAAGGAGGCTATGGTTTCGTCGCCCTGCTAATGAGTGAGTGCGTGGCGCGACACTGTGAGCTATGAATTTCACGTAGAAATGCTTTTCATCTGTCCGCGGTTGTTTTTAGCGTGAACTGCATGTTCGAAATGATGACGGCCGGCTGTTGCTGGATTGACTGGTTTGCCTTTTCAGCTCACGAGTGCATTTTACAGGAGCCTCCTGGGAGTCGCTGTAGCTACGGAGTTCGTGCTTTGTGCGGCGCTTTCGGTGGGTCGCTCTGCGGAAAGAGACCGATCCATATGGGATAAAACCCGGATCAATAAAGTCTTTCTGGTGACTGCCGTTTCCTTCGACGATGAACTGTATTTTTCGTGGAGGACTTTTGTGTTGGCATTCTGGCGACGGCATTATGCACAGTGTATCTGTGCGGGCTGTTGGCTTGCTGACACTTCTGTCTATTCCATTGTTCACATGGAGCAGTGAGGAGCATTTTGTGTGATATTCACTGGCACAGGAACGGAGCAATATGGGGACAATCCGTTGCCGTGAAGTTGGAACCGCGACTAACTAACTATCAATTTTAAGCAACCATTTTTCTTCCCCATCATATTAGGAGCACCATTTGCATGCAGCACAAGATGTTATATTTTTCATTTATATATTACTTGCTGACCCGGCCCGGCTTCGCCCAGACCCTGATGGGGAGCATCTCATTTAATTCATATAAGTAGTCATATAAGCTCCCGTTCCCGTTCCCGACTATCTGTCTGTCTGTCTGTCTGTCTGTCTGTCTGTCTGTCTGTCTGACCCGGCCCGGCTTCGCCCAGCTCCTGATGGGGAGCATCTCATTTAATTCATATAAGTAGTCATATAAGTTCCCGTTCCCGACTATCTGTCTGTCTGTCTATCTGTCTGTCTGTCTGTTCGTCCGTCCGTCCGTCCCTCTCTGTCTGTCTGTCTGCCTGTCTGTCTAATCATTTATTGGTTGCAGTTAGAACAACCTTAGATAAACGAAGACCAACTTACAAAAAGCATTAGAAAGAGCACTTGAAAGATCTTTACATCTTCCCCCAACAATTAACTTGGGTAAATGGAGCGGCGGCAGCAGCAGCAGCAGAAGAAGAAAAAGGAGGAGTAGGAGGAGGGAGGAGGAAGAAGGAAGAAGGAGGTGGAGGAGGGAGGAGGAGGGAGGAGGAGTAGGAGGGGGGAGGAGGGATTAGAAGGAGGAGGGAGGAGGGGAGGGAGGAGGAGGAGGGAAGAGGAGGAGGAAGAGGGAGGAGGAGGGAGGAGAGAGGAGGAGGGAGGAGGAGGAAGAGGGAGGAGGAGGGATTAGGAGGGAGGAGGAGGAAGAGGAGGAAGAGGGAGGAGGAAGAGAGAGGAGGAGGGAGGAGGAGGGAGGAGGAGGAAGAGGGAGGAGGAGGAGGGAGAAGGAGGGAGGAGGAGAGAGGAGGAGGAGAGAGAGAGGGAGGAGGGAGAGGGAGGAGGAGGGAGAGGAAGGAGGAGGGAGGAGGAGGGAGGAGGAGTGATGAGGCGGAGGGAGAAGGAGGAGGGAGGAGGAGGAAGGAGGAAGAGGGAAAAGGAGGAGGGAGGAGGAAGAGGGAAAAGGAAGAGGGAGGAGGAGGAGGAGTAGGGAGGATGAGGAAGAGGGAGGAGGAGGTGGAGTGAGGAGGAGGAGGGAGGAGGAGGGAGGAGGTAGAGGGAGGAGGAGGAGGGAGGAGGAGACAGGAGGAGGAGAGGGAGGAGGAGGGAGGAGAGGGAGGAGGAGGGAGGAGAGGGAGAAGGGAGGAGGAGGGGGAGAAGGGAGGAGGAGGGAGGATGAGGGAGGAGGAGGGAGGAGGAGGAAGAAGAGAGGAGGAGAAGAGAGGAGGAGAAGGGAGGAGGATGAGGGAGGAGGAGGGAGGAGGAGGAAGAAGAGAGGAGGAGAAGAGAGGAGGAGAAGGGAGGAGGAGGAGGGAGGAGGAGTGATTAGGAGGAGGAGGAGGGAGGAGGAGAGCGAGGAGGAGGGGGAGGAGGTAGGAGGAGGGAGGAGGAGGAAGAGGGAGGAGGAGGGAGGAGGAGGAAGAGGATGGAGGAGGAGGAGAGAGAGGGAGGAGGGGGAGGGGAGGCGGAAAAGGGTAGAAGGAGGAGGAGGGGAGGAGGATTATAACGCATATGCCTGTAGTTAACTGTCTGTCTGTCTGTCTATCTGACTGTCTGTCTGTCTGAGCCGGCCCGGCTTCATCCAGTCCCTGGTGGGGTGCATCTCATTTAATTCATATAAGTAGTCATATAAGCTCCCGTTCCCGACTATCTGTCTGTCTGTCTGTCTATCTATCTGACCCGGCATGGCTTCGCCCAGCTCCTGGCGGGGAGCGTCTCATTAAATTCATACAACAAAAAAAAAGTAACTTAAAAGAATGTCCTTCCACACACCATCCATTATTTTTAATGAAAACTGTTTCTAATCACCTACATGACTGTAGATAACTTCTTAAGCATAAAAAGATGAGTTACAATGTTATGCATTATGCATTATTTTTATGAAAACTTTGAAAATGCCTTAAAGATTGTATCATTATTTATTATAACTCATATGCCTGTATATAACTATAGACAAAGAGTTTATAAATCTTTGAAAACGATGCAACAATATGACTATAAGGTATACAGAAATGTTATTAAAAGTTATGCCCCTTGAAATAACTTTTCTAGAGTTAAGTCCCCTTGCTATATAGAAATTATAATGAAAAATTAAATAATATTAAGTAAGCAGCCGATTTTACACTAAATAAATATCACAGTTGGCAGCGCGAGAATGAAAGGAAGACGTGTAGAAAATTTCATCTCAATCGGATGGACCGTTCGCGAACGCATAAAGGACATACATACATACATACGGAGATTGCCTTTTATATATAAGATTGGACAATAAGCAGTCATTGGTATAATATTGGACAATGAGCAGTCAAGCTGAAAAACATCTGACGGCTGTAGTAATGTGGTTTCTGAGGAGAATGCAAAGAATACCATGGACAGATAGAAAAACCAATGACCAAGTATTACTGGAAACAAATGAAAATCGTAAATTGATTAGAGAAATTAGACGTAGACAAAATTTTTTGGACATGTTATGAGAAGAAATGAATTGGAGAACTTGGTGACAACTGGCAAGATCGAAGGAACAGACCAAGGGGAAGACCGACAAGTAAATACCTGGATGACTTGGCTACATGGCATGGTCGAGACAGGAACAATGAGCTGATCCGCGACTCTGGTGATCGTGTGAAATGGCGAGTCATGACCGTCCACGCTTTCCGGCATGGCACATGATGGATGGAGATTATTGACATCTAAGTAATTTTTTTAGCTTTCTATATATACCTTCGGAGGTAGTGGTGCTTTCTAATGATTTACAGAACATCATTTCTTCAGCAAAATCACCTTTATCAATACAACTTATGTTAGTTATAAGTACGGCCTCACTGTCTCTCAAAGTTAATTCATCCATTTGCACCGAGAATTTTCTTGTTTTCAGCTTTTCAACAAGTTGTATTTCAATCTCCTCACTCATTTCGTCTATTCTTCTACTAACACTATTGTTACTTTGTGGCATAGCTTTACAGTCTTTGTCATCTTTTTCCAGAACCGTTTTAAGAAATGCTGATATTGATGGTTTGATTAAATTCTCCCCTATAGTATGACTTTTCCCAGATTTAGCGATGAGTAATGAAATTTGATAACTAGCCTCAAGATTACGATTAATAGTTGCATTATGAGCAGTAAATATAGACTTTAATGTTACTCTTTTTTCAAAATTTTTCTATAAAGTTTGAAAGTAATTCAATTCTGAATCAATATGAGCATTATGTTTCGCCTTGAAATGTGTCTCAAGATGACCTCGTTTCATTGATTCGTTGGTCAAGCATTGTTGGCATAAAAGACAAAAAGGTGACCGCTCATCGTGGACAGTGGATATGAAACCAAATTTTAAATATTCCTCCGAATACTGGCAAATTTTTTTCTTGCATGCACCACTCATTTCACTATGGGCTGAAATAAATAAATATAAGATCAATTAAAAACAAACAAATATAATATGAACTGGAGTAAACGTAGACTAAAAATGCATATTTAAATATGTATGGCACATTTACCCCCACACACACACACACACACACACACACACACACACACACACACGCACGCACGCACGCACGCACGCACGCACGCACGCACACACACACTTTTTCATTTGACAAATATTTCTGGAAAATGATGCTTCTAAAACTGAAATTAATAAAAATTACCAATTGAATTTACATACCATTTATATATCACTTATATTTATCCAATGTATATATGTTTTAAAACAACGAGACTTTTACAACAATGCGGATTTTTACGGACGCTTATTTCAAATTAACACCAACGGTGAATGCCGGCTGCCTGTCCGAGGGGTTAGCAGCTTTCTCCGTTAACCCCGAATACTCTCGTGGTCGACGTGAGCGCACGAGAATTAGAAGTGGTTCGAATCGCGCCAATGACTTATGAGAGTATGGTGCCGGTCGCTCAGAAAGTCGTGGCGTGATGATGAGCGTAAATGTAGCCTAGGAATCAACATACAGCTGAAAGATGCTGGTGTTGACCGCAATATCCTGAAACAGGGTGGAAACGCGAAAAAATACAAACAACCAACGGTGAATGCTGAGCGTTACTGCGAAACACTGCAGAAACTGAGATCCCGGCACTAAGCATTTCGCACCATTCAGATCAAATAGCGCAAAATGCTTAGTACCAGCCCAGTATAACCAGTAGTTCAACTCTAATGTCTAATAATGAAATCACAGCTACTAACATGGCGGACAGATCTGACTTACACTGGACGTTTACCCAGCTCGAGTAGCGACTGAGAGTCGCCATACGGATAACTTAAACTCTGGACGAGTCCATTTTCGAATTGCTCCCCTGAACAATCGATTGCCCCCCTGAACAATCGAATTGCCTCCCTGTGGGCGTGGGGCCCCACGTTGGGAAACACTGATCTAGACCAACAAGCAGCGATTAGAATTGATGGCGAGACATCAGATTGGTTTAACACCAAGCAAGGAGTCCGTCAGGGATGTGTGCTGCCCACCTATTTGTTTAATATGTACGCCGAAAATATAATGAGAAATGTAAGAGATGATATAAACATGATGCCCTAAATATCGGTGGTCATGACATACCAGAGATTCGGTATGCTGATGATACAGTAGTGCTATCCACAACACTGAATGGTATAGAAATCCTAATAACCTCAACCCAATTGAATAGTGAAAATCACATTTATATCTTAACATAGCAAAAACAAAGATAATGCATACAGATAAAACTACTATGGAGAAAGAAATATATGTTAATGAGGAAAAATTGGAGGTAGTGGAAAATTTTGAATATCTTGGGTCTCTGATTATCAACAACGGTGACACAATGAAAGAAATTAAACGACGACTATCAATTGCTCTTCAAAGACTAAAAACAACTAAATAAATTATGGAGTAGGACAGGCAGAATTACAAAAATTAGATTTTTAAGAGCATGCATCTTTCCCATTGCAACATACACCTGTAACTGGACACTTACTAAACAAGTTGAACAGCGCATAAATACCTTTGAATATAAATATTATAGTCGAGTTCTACGATTATCTTGGGTAAAGAAAAGAACAAATGCATCCATACTTCAAAAGCTGATTATTGAAGAAGGTTGGCTATTAAAGGCGATAAAACAAAGAAAATTGAAATATGTTGGTCACTTGAAACGTCACGAAAGTGGAGAGAACAATAATGAAGGGGTATATGCCTGGGAAGAGAGGAAGAGGACGGCCAAAGAGAAGTTTGGTGCAGAATGTGGCGGATGATCTCCACATGGGAGTATCGGACGCGGCACATCTTGCTTATGATCGAGAGGTTTTCCGGAAGGCTGTTATGGGAGCGAGGTTCTGCAAAGGACATGCTACTGAATGAATGAATGGCTCTTCTTTGGCAACTCTGCACTTGTGACGTATTTCTCTATCTATTAATATATACTCTGGAGTGTTCTGGAGTATGGGGACGGAGCGCTTTGGGAATGCCCCGAATGATGTGATGTCGATTCTTAAATCAATCAATCAATCAATCAATCAATGCCGATATATCTACTTGAGGTGTCTTCGATGTCCCTATTCCTGAGTTTTTAAGATTTATTTGCAATTTTAATTATTATGATCAGAGTTGATATCAGCACCAGGGTATGTTTTGACATTTTTAACATTGTTTTAAAATCGATTTCTAATCATAATTTAGTCAGTTTGGTTTCTTTTTCTATCTTCAGGGCTTTTCCACGGATACAATTTCCCAGGTTTATGTTGGAAAACTGTGTTACAAACAAGATTGTTTTCTTCACAGAACTGTATCAGCCGGTCTCCTCTGTCGTTTCTGTTTCCCATACCATATTGCCCTACTATCTGCTTATATTTATTTTCCACAACTTTTGCGTTCATGTCTCCCTTGACAATTTAGACCTCTGATTTATTTTACAACTTTCAGTGTTTGTTGTAGGTCATCATAATATTCTTCTAGCTGTTCATCACTATAATCAGTTGTTGGAGCTTATGTCTGAAAAATTACTATGTTGAACGGTCTTGTCTTACTTTTGAGAAGTATCATCCTACCTTTATGAGTCCAGAATCCAATAATATTTTTCTCTATATTTCGTTTTACTAACATTCTTACTCCTCTCTCGTGATGATCTCCTCCTGAGTTAATGAATATGTAATCTTCTCTCCTTATATAACTTGTATCTGTCCGTCTTGTTTCAGATAGCCTAAAATATCTAAAGTCATGTTTTTTGCTTCGACAATAAGGTTGTCAAACTTCCCCCCTGCTTGACACTGGGTGCGTACGTTCCACGTACCTATTCTTAGACTTCTCCTTCTACTTTTCAGGTAGGTGTTGTCAGAATGCACCCTTTCAAACGAATTTGGGATGCATTCGTCATTATGCACTTCCTTATTCACTATTGGAGTTGTCTCTTCCCTGAGAATATTTACAACAGGCTCATCTCCAGGGGGCCAAGAATTACCCGTATCGTTGTTTTCTAGTAGTTGAATTACCACTCCTGTCTTTGGGATATTACGTGGTGAGGTCCCAATCTCTTCCACGATGGTCAACCATGTTCACTATCGTGTCCTGAACACGCCTCATGTGTGCCACACATTCTGCTGTTTCGCTTTTGAAGCCGTTGATCTATTTAAATTCATCCGCCTTCTTCACCGTTCCAGTCTGATGTGTACTAGAAATGGACATTCCCTTAACCCCTACTTCACTCATGTAGTTTAGCCAGTCAGCCAAGACTGTTGCCCGTGGTGTGGCCACCGCAGTACACAAGCGGTATTCGTGGAGCCATACATGAGCTAGGTAAAGAGATGGGAACAAAATTGGATCCTGGTCTATCCCTTGGGATATGGCTGCCGTTGCCACTCACTGTAAGGTACTACCACTTTCTCTTTACTCTACACCACGCAAGTATCTAATCATAACTAAAAAGAGTAGTTTCCCCTTGATCAAGGTGTCTAACCTACTTTTTGCAGACATGACATTGGCATCTTGCCGTCTTGACAGACGATAGTTTGTGCTTTAAAAAGGCATAATAACTTTTAACTATGGCGGTAGCGAGTGTGACTGATAAGGCCAATTTGCGCTGTAAATGTCCGTTCACAGTGGGTGCATGTGAACACGTGGTCATTTCCACCATCATGCACCATCTTACGTCTCAAACGCTTGGTGTGTGACTTTTCTGCAATAATTTTCTCCTTTGACTTTATTCCATCTCTCTCCATAGCACAAAGCCTGGGCTAAAATATAGAGATCATGTGTTGCCCATGCAGCATGATCCCTCTCTCGGCCTGCCTAGTTCACTCCAGAGGAAAGGTAACACCCCTACATCTGGAACAAGACAAGCTGCAGAAGCTGCCG
Source organism: Cepaea hortensis (assembly GCA_963921405.1). Lineage (NCBI taxonomy): Eukaryota > Metazoa > Mollusca > Gastropoda > Stylommatophora > Helicidae > Cepaea > Cepaea hortensis. The sequence goes on from CAWUFQ010000368.1 coordinate 257,923, forward strand.
GATCAGCAAAGCAATGCTCTAACTGTCCGCCTGTCGGAGCTTCGATCCTAGACCAGTCGCCAACCAAGGCTTAGGGCCTGGTCTGCCCTGCCATGACAATTTTGTCTTTAGCTTGCATTTCCTCGCACCAGGGTAAGGCTTGTACCCTCCCAATTGCGCTCTTCCGCCCGAAGCCGTTGGCACAATGTGGGGTGTCGGGTTTGGTAAGCGCCGCCCAACGTTCGGCGCTAACAGAAACCAGGTAGTACCGTCTACTGTTATACGGTAGCTCAGTCATATCTGACTAAGACCTGACTGCCACTTTTTGCAGAAACAAGGTAAGAAATACCCAAAGTCCAAAGTCTATCTTAAGTCACTTTAAAGTCGATCTAGAAACTCAGTTTATGCTACAAGGTTTAGCATATTAGATAATCAATTTTGTTATTAAATCTTGAAGATATTTATTTATATGCTATAAAATTGGCCACATGACAATGTAAACCAAGAAGATGCTAGTTTGGGACTTATTGACTACTATATTAATATTGTCAATCATCTCCATTTCCGGGTTGCCATCTTTTCTTATTGGTTGTCTTTTTTTTCTTTTAGTGGAGTGATTATAGGATTAAGCTTAGTTAAAAGAATATCTTATAGAGGTGAGTTGAGTTAGCTTTGAACATGCCAGTAGAAGTGTACGCATACTGTTGGTCTCATACATTCATTGCTGATCGAGTAACTGGACGACCGGATAGCGTGGCACGATCATGATGAAAAGAAAAAGTTTTCAGAAAAGTTTGAAAAGTAAAGTAAACAAATTATCGGTCCGGCAGGTTAGTTAGTTGCATACCCTTTACAGGACGTCGCAGTCAACTCCAACATTTTTTGGCTGTTCATGATTTCTTGACAGGTTTACGTCCGGTAGTTTGGCATTGCTTCCTGAACGACTGGCACTCATAACTTTGTATGAATGAATCACCCCCCCCCCCCCAACACGATTACAAGAAACAAAAATGGACGTTGTGGCTAAAGCCTTCGTCAGCACAGAACAAACAAACATAAACAGACACACAACTACACGAGAAACACTACATGAAAATACAAAGATTGATTACTTGCTTGCTTTGCGTTCGCTGGCTGTGAACTCCAGAGTGAAGTCCTGTTTGTTGGATGAAGACATCCTGTTGTCCAACATCAGTGTGATGTCGTATCGGTCTGAGGTTTGCGTGAGTATCTGTTGTCTCATGTCTGGCTTATTAGTGGTTCCTTGCCGTGCAGGCAGATAATCTCCGACTTTGGAAGAACAAAGATTACTTATCTAAAGCCTGGTTTGTTCGAATGCACCTTAAGCGCTTACCGTTAGTTGTGAATGGAAAGAACCGGATGTATGGTTTAGATGGGCGACAGGGATTGGCTTAGCCACCCTGTAGGAGGGATAGGGGGACGCCCATGTGAGCAAACGGTGAAAAGCGGATTAGCAGTGAACTACAGCCGGCTCTATGGTGAAGGTGTAGTACGCACTCCGCATACTGCATAGGAACACAACGGCAGGCGCTTGGAATACACTCCACCCTGTGTTGGTTTGCATAGAATGGCATGAGTGCTGGTCGCTCAGAAAGCAATGACAAGCCACAGAACGCAAACTTGCCAAGAAATCACAAATGGCAAAAGTAATGTTGGGGTTGATTGCTACGTCATGTAAATGATATGCTCCCACGTTTTTCTAGTGGACTGTACAACTTCGGGGATGGAAAATGGGGGAGGGGAGGTTGGAAGTTAAATGAAACTATGTTGGACATTGAGGCCGTGCGGGGAGAGTTAACCCAACTGGAAGATGAGGCGGTTTTCCAATGTCTTACGGTCACATTCGTGAGATGCACACTGTTTGAGTGCTGTGACCTGTATGTCTGATACGCCACAGTGGTCAGAACTGTTAAAGTGTGTGGATACCAGTTTCTGGGCACCATTGTTAATATCAGATAGGTGCTGTCTAAATCTGTCAGCAAGACATAGACCTGTTTCTCGAATATATCCCATGTCGCAACGTGTGAAGATGTTTGCATAGATAACGTTGCGACTCGTGCATGAGAAATCCTCACGAATGTGGTAAGTGGTCTTAGGGAATGCCAGACTCTGTGACTGAAGTACATGTGGGCAGGTCTTACAATCACGAAGACAAGTCATCGTACCAGGAAGAGCCTGTTGAGGTTGGGGTAGACTGCTATGGACCAGCACGGAACCAACGCAAGGCGGTCGGTCTGCTTCCAAATCTCCCGCAGCTGTTTTGAACGCGGTACCGGTATACCGTATGCGTATAATGGATTACGAATTGCATAAGTAACCCTGTCACCACAGAGCCGGCAAATATCTGGCAGGTATCGTAAAAGTCAAATTTAAGAAAAAAGAAAAATGAGAATGCATAATCTTGTAAATTCCAATCCAGGAGTACCTTAATGGAGTTTGTACATCCAACCTAAGCACTCAGCAGAGATGTCAACTTGTAAAGACTTTACAGTAAAGTCTTTACAAGTTGGTTTCCGGTTTGGGCCAAGATGGCGGGACGTGTTTTCTTCTAGCTTTGCTTAAGGCGGTTGATTGACGGCTTGACAATCCGTCATCATAAAACTTCCCGTTGTTTCAGAATCAGTTTTCTGGCTCTAAATGTTAGACGCTTCGTTCAAACTTGTTAAACTCCAAGGATATTCTCTAATTGGTTATTGGAACATTAAAATCAGGTGTGTAGTGTGTGGTGCTATGAACGGATACAATCTGGATATTCTCGACGTGTTTTTCTTCTGACTTGGCTAAAAACGGTCCGTCAAACCATTTCCCGCTGTTTTCAGAACCAGTTTTTTGGATTTTATGTTATGATGTATCGCTCCGACGACATAGTGCTTTTGAGTTCAACACACCCAGATGCCCAAGAGAAAATAAACCATCTCCAAAATGTTTCAGGATAAATTGGTCTCCAAATTAACACCACAAAAACAAAAACTATTGATCTTACCAACAGTTCAGACGACACTAAATTAAGCAACCATGTTCTTGAAAAAGTCAACAGCTTCACATACCTAGGAAGCAAAATAACATCTACAGGGGACTCAACACCAGAAACATTATCTAGAATCTCACTGGCATCTGGTGCCTTCAATAAACTGTTAAACTTCTGGAAGTCAAAGTCACTCAGCCAACATACGAAACTTAAAATCTTCAATTCTTGTGTGATTCCAGTGCTAACGTATGGATGTGAGAGTGAGAAATCAACGGTAGCTTTAGATAAAAAATTAAACAATTTTAAGAACAAATGTCTTAGAAGAATTCTAAACATCCAGTGGACAGATTTCAAAACCAATGCGCAAATAAGACAAGAGACTAAGCAAGATACTGTATCCAATTTTATAAGAAAACGCCGTTGGAACTACATCAGCCATGTACTCAGAATGGACAAGACAAGACTCCCCTACCAAGCCCTCATATGGTCACCAGTAGGGAAAAGAAAACGGGGAAGACCAAGAGAGACCCTGCATAGAACCATCATCAGAGAAGGCTAAGTGAACATCCAAGATCTACAACAAGTAGCAGCGAACCGCCAGACATGGAGAGCCATGACTTCTGCCCTATGCGCCGACTTAGGCTCAAGAGGAAAGACTAACTAACTAACTAACTTTACAAGTTGACATCTCTGCTTAGGTTGGACGTAAATTTTACTAACTTTCATGTTGAGGAATATTGCTGCTAAAAAAAATTAAAATAGATTGCTTATGTGTCTAATTTCAAACTAATTTTTTTCTTTAATTTTAGTTAGGATTGAATAATGATTCTTGATACTAATACTCCTCCATTATGTTCTCAACAGAACACTGAATATTAATAATTGAAACTTATGTCACAGAGGCAACAACATTTGATTATAAATTCTAAAATGTAAAAGTTATTTTATAGGCTGATCATGATAAATATTCTCAGATACACTGCTCTTGCTCTGAGGGATGTGCTCTTGCTCTGAGGGATGAGACAGTACAAGTTCTACATCTTAATTGAGAGATTGGTTGGTTTCAATGTTAACCATATTTCAGAGACTTGTCCCACTCTAGGCCCTCAGAGCAGGACTTAAGCTAGTGTGATTGTCATCTATCTAATAGGAAATTTTCTTCAAGGTTATTCAGAAGCCTGTTACTGACGATTCCATTGATTTCCAGGGCAACGACTTTAGTAGTAGGTTCTTATTCTTGTCACCTTTATTGTGCCCTCTTCATAGAAATATGCAAGAACATTTGCAGCCTGTGAGCCAGTCTGGGATCTTCTATTGTCTTAAATAAACAATATCCCTTGGCATTTGTTCACTTTATTCACCACATGCCATAATTTTGAAGTATCCTTTTCCATGGTAAAAGATGCAGTGTGTTTCCCTCCATCTGGATCCAGTTTTTCTTTTGTAAATATAACTTGCTGCCTGTTTTGTTTTATGTTGTTTGTTAATAGTCAGAATGTGTGGTTCAACCATAGTAATGGTATTGTTGCATCTTTTTCTCTGGGTTGATCTTTTATTTCTCATAGAGTGGATACCGGCTAATTTTAAGAATTATTCTTTTAACAAAAGTGTGGAAGAGAGCTGGTGACCAGATGTTATTGTATTGCGATCTACTATATGTGAAAGCACTTCATAAATCCTTTGGCATTATCTGTCATGCAGCTGTCTTAATTTGTAATATTAAAAGATATCCTTTTGTGTGAAATTGGAACAAGTTAATAAATTTGTCATATAGACCTTTTAATAGGATAGTATGACTTTTGTTTCAGGTGCTGATTATTTCATAGACATATGGTATGATGGGACTACAATTACTTTTCGTGTCAGTTTTGTTCTTTGGTTCAGTCCACATGCAGGGTAAGCTCTCGTTGCTAGCTGTATATTTTAAAATTTAGTCTCTACTATAATTCTGTGCTGAAACAAAGGCATGTAGCTGTTTTCCTTTAGTAAAATGTATATTTATTGATGCTACAGACACATTTCCCTACTTTATCAGTCATTGATGTTATGCTTAGTGATATCCTTATTGTGTTTACCAAGACACCTAATTTACTTACCACTTGTTAATTCTAAATGTACAATGATTATGTCATACTATTTGATGTTTTCATTATAAAATGTTACACATCATGATTCTACAGCATACTATGGTATAAATCTTATTATGATAATATTATGCTAGACAAAGATGACAAAAATGAAATCCGAAAGTACCCAAAACTTGGTTGGTTATATTTGCATACTATTTTCAATGTTGTCTTTGAGGGTTTTTTGCTGCTAACACTTCTATCCCTCCTGCTAGGCCATCTGAATGTTGTTTTTAATTTGGCCTATTGACTTTTCAATTTCTTAAATTTTTTTTTCTGTGTATTTTTCAAGGCTGCTGACTTTATTAGCTCTGCTAATTGAAATTGAACAATTGAAATTACTGTGTGAATACATGCGCTGTATATTTCAGCTTGAAGGATTTATCTAATTACTCTAGTTTATTTTGTGTGATTTTTGCAGTATGTACCTGATGAGATGCAGCAAAATATGCCAGGCAATAAATCATGCAATCTATTGTTATTGTCTTCATTATTCAAGCTCAGCTCTTGTTGTTTACGTCTGCTTTTTTATTTTCCCAAAATTTGTAAATGTTTCAGGCACTATCCTTGCTTTATGTTTGTATTTATTTTTCCAAGGACTTCTATGCATGATTCATTTCAAATGTTTATAACTTGTTCCCAGCAGTTATTTGTACTGACCTCATCTACTAACTGTTGTTGGATATGGTTCTTATAAGATACTGCGACCATAAATTATTCTTAATTTCTTTATTTCTGATATTTCCTACATTGTATTGTTTTCAATACCTTTAAGATGTTACATATCTCTGTGGTATGAAAGGAGAACAATTATACTTGAGACAGACTCCTGGCCCTGAACAAGTCGAGGGTCTCCTAATGGTGGCTCAATAAATTCAGTAGAAGCTATATTCAGAAGACAAACAACACACACATGTCGTGATTGTAACGGACCCACAAAGTATGAGAAAGGTGAAGACAGGTATGCTTTGTGCGGAGTGGCAGGCTTCCTTTCAATAATCAAAAATAGGGTTTTCCCCCCCAATACATGCTGGTGTGATGGGGAATGAACAGGCGGACAAGTTGGCTGGAGCTGCACCCCTATTGGTGCATGATAAAGCAAAAGTGGTCAGAGCCCTATGGAATCATGTGTGTCGTGCAGAAAAAAAGGTAGACTATCAAAGCTTGGAGAGAATGGTGTTGCAGGGAGAGGCTCTGGCTGACACTCAAAACTCTGAGGAAAGGCCAGATGGACACATAATTAGATGGCTACTGGTCCCATTACTATTGGGACGCTTTTTTGTTGCGGATGAGAATGGAGCACATATGGAAATGCCCCAAGTACTGCGATGTCAGTTCTTGAAGAATATTCAAAAAGAGGGTCTTGATAAAATTGGAGACTGGGATGATGATTTTGTGACAGGAAACGCATAGATAAGACAGTCCACAGAAAGGTTTAAAACAGGGTAGTATAATTAACCTGCCATGATGAATAAACTAAATAAGCTCCCAAAGAAGAATTTATAGTGAGCCTTCTTGCACATGCTGGCTCTGTGATGAAGGGGTTACAAATGCAATTCGTAATCCCGCATATAGTGTTTGAAAGCTGCAGGCGATTTGGAAGCAGACCGTCTTGTGCTGGTTTCCATACTGTGGTATGAGTGCCGGTTGTTCAGAAAGCAATAGCAAACTACTGAATGTAAACTTGCCCAGGAATCACAAACAGCCAAAAAAAATGCTAGAGTTGACTACTATGTCCTGTAAAGCATATGCAACTAACTTAACTAACTTCTTGCACAGTCTAAATTTTCAAAGTTTTTGATTTTGCTCTAGTTGTCAGTTTCCACCATGTTCAGGTAATAGGTTATAGGCGTTGAACCGTTAAGGCCTGTGGCGTGTTTATGCTTGCTGCTACGGTTTGCAATCACATTTTTCTCATGTTGGACTGGTAGTACATGGTTCCGTCACCCTGCTACTGAGTGAGTGCGTGGGTGACACTGTAAGCTGTGAAATTCACGGGGAATGTTTTTACATCTGTCCTGTACAGTGACCTGCATGTTTGGAACAATGGCTACTGGCTGTTGCTGAATTGACTGATTTGCCTTTTCAGCTCACGAGTGCATTTTTCAGGAGACTCCCAGGAGTCGGCACTGAAGCTGCAGAGTTCGTGCTTTATGAGACACTTTCGGCGGGTCGCCCTGCGGTAAAAGACCGAGCCATGTGAGAGAACACGGGTCAATGAGGTCTGTCTGGTGACTACTGAGTCCATCGATGATGAACTGTGGTTTTCATGGATTAATTTTGTGTTGGCATTCTGGCAGCTGCATTATGCAGTGTACCTGTGCAGGCTGTTGGATTGCCGAGACTCCTGCCTATTCCACTTTTCACATTGGACAGTGGGGTGCATTTTGTGTGATATTCACTGGCATAGGAACGGAGCATAATGGGGAAGACCCGTTGCCGTGAAGTTGAAACCACGACTGACTAACTAACTCAGGTATTATTTTTGTACAGCAGTCTTTAAAGTTTATTTTATTGTTCATTTATCATTCATAATTTTTCTTACGGCTTTGATAGAAAATTAAAGCAACAATAACTTTTTAAAAACATGACCATAGCCTGTTTTTTCGTTACAGCTGTCAATATTATTTGTCATATTTTCCCCACAGCATGTCCATCTGAAAGTGGCTGGGTTATGTATGATAGAAAATGTTACAAATTTACTGCTTATCCTCGACTGGATCAACTGCAAGCTAGCAGATTCTGTCAAGAAAATGGCGCTGCCCTAATCAGTGTCAACACACAGCCCGAACATCAATTCATTGCTAACTGGCTTCAGCAAAATGATCTGAGCAGGTAGAACTTTTTGTTTATACTGTAAGACTTTCTGAAATTATCACTTGTATAATAAATGATTCTACAGGTCACTTTTGGCCAGTCTGATATTTATTAAATATTACTGAATGAGATTAAGGTCGGATATTGATGATTCTTTGGTCAAATAAAGAGACAGGTCTTTGTTAAAAGGTTAATTTGAGGGAAATAGGGAGGGGAAACAAGCAAGAGGAAGACATTACATGGACTAGAAGAAGCTTGAATGAATACACAATGAAGACACAGGATAGAGGAATTGGAGACTCATTAAAGCCATCCATCAATGTGACAATGGTGCTTGATGATGATATTTATTCAAAATTCTCTTATGGTCATGTTTGGTTCATTTGAACAAAAAATTGAAGTTGCTGGAGTCCCCTCTTGACATCTCGTGAGAATAAAGCACAATCAACTACTATTTTATGCTTAAACCTGGAGTCTCAGGCTGTAAAGTTAGAAGTATACCAAGAATGTGATAAATTGATTCTATCAAGGCTGTACTACACTAACACAGTCTTACTCCAGTCCGGGTGACACATTTGGCTTCAGACAAAAAAAAAAACTTCAGCTCTTCTCTGCACTTAGTGGCAAATGTTGACCACAAGCAATTGGCATATGGAGATAGGTGCTACAATAGAAAAATATGCCTGATGTGTCTCAAGGGATGTAAAAGGGTTCTTTATTGTTTTGTTTTTACTTCTAATGCCATCATTAAGGCAAACTTTGAACCCTGAAGGAATACAACTTGTAATATTTATGAGTTGGCTGTTTGACAGATTTTTTCATTGTGGTCTCCAAGCTGTACTGCAGTATATTTACTTATAATTAGCTATATAAAAAGTATGACATAATCATATAAAGTTACCAAAGATAGATATGTAACTACAACAATGTTCAGCACAAATCTATGGGTTTAATTCTTTTAGTGATGGCAAGCAATGATAATATAATGAATGTTTATTATTTGTAGGACTGATAGAGGTGTGAGACAGGGATGTGTAATGTCTCCAGATCTTTTTTTCCCTGTACAGTGAAAATATTTTCAGAAATATAGAAGATATGGAAGGAATCAACATTGGGGGACGATACATCAATAACATTTTATATGCAGATGATACAGTCTTGATTGCAGACAATGAACAGGACCTGCAAAATTTGGTAGATGCGGTTGTTGCACACAGTGAACAACTAGGGTTAGAACTGAATATTAAGAAGACACAGATTATGGTCGTCACTGGGAAGAAGAAAATACCACAATGTGATATACGAGTAAATGGGCATACTCTTAAGCAGTTAATTGATACAGTTGGCACAGTCATAACATCTGATGGGAGATGCCTTGAAGAGATTAGAACAAGAATTGCCATTGTGAAGGTAGCGTTGTGCAAGATGAAAAACATACTGACCAATAAAAAGATATCAATTGAAACGAGAAAAAGAGTGTTGAAGTGCTACATAGAACCTATACTTTTGTATGGATGTGAAGCATGGACAATAAGCAGTCAAGCTGAAAAACAACTAATGGCTGTGGAAATGTGGTTTCTGAGGAAAATGCAAAGAATAGCATGGACAGACAGAAAAACCAATGAGCAAGTCCTTCATGAAACGAATGAAGATTGTAAACTGATTAGAGACATTAGACCTAGACAGTCAAAATTATTTGGGCATGTTATGAGAAGAAATGAATTGGAGAACTTGGTGATAACTGGCAAGATCGAAGGGAACAGACCAAGGGGAAGACTCAGAAGCAAATACCTGGATGGCTTGGCCATGTGGCACTGTTGAGACAGGAACACAGAGCTGATCCACGACTCCGGTGATCGAGTGACATGGCAGTACATGACCGCCTACGCTTATCGGCATGGCACATGATGGATGGATAGCTTGAGCCAGAGTTATAGAAATTAAAAATCAGATAAATCAGATAAAAACACCAAAACTAATAATAAAACAATGAAAAGTGTAACATTTTCTAGGTTTACCAATGATGAACTATTTTATTTAAGAAAAACTAAGTTAATTTTAATAAATACTAATTACAACTATGAGGCATTGCAAGGAAACAAAACAATGTGCATCAACGGCCAATACTGGATACCTGTATGCAAAAGAACATTAAAAATTCGCTCATAGTCAGGAGCCATGGAGAAAGAGGTAAAAAAAACATCCCAAAAGCTCAAAGAACATATAGGATGGTTTAATCTCATATACACATAAAACATTAATAAAGTAGTGCTTCAGCGCATGTAGTATACTACAGTATCCCTACACTCTTACATCTGCTGAGAGAGACAGCACATACAGGTGCATTCTGCGCGCAGTCATTTTGATTAAAATTAATCACAATTAAATAGGTATTATTTATCAGTCCAACAAATTAACTGATCATCATTCAGTGCTTTGTCTGCTGGCGTGGGCGATCATGCCACTTCATAAATTGCCGTCTCCAGCAGCTTGGAACAATTCGTGAGTTGGCTCCTTTCCATGCCAAGACACAAGACTCAAGAATTTTCTCATGCTGTTTTCCTCTATCTCTCTTTCCACAAATGTTTCCACTTGTTACATGTTCCAGTTTTTGTCTTCTCATAATGTGGCCAAAATGATGACTGTTTCTTCGTGATGTTTGTGATAAGTTGTCTTTGCGACTTAGCTTCCATCAAAATGTCCAGATTGCTCATTTTGGCTGTCCAATTAATTTTCAGCATTCTTCTATGAAATCACATCTTCAAGGCTTCCATGGATTTATTTTGCCTGTTTACTAATTGTCCAGGATTCACAGCCGTATGTTAAAATTGGTTCTATGTAACAAAAAGAACTCTTTCTAACTTTTAAGGACAAGGACTTATTGCACAAAATGTTCTTCATTTCATAGAATCCATTTTTTGCTTGTCCTATTCTGTTCTTTATTTCTGTGATGCATCTTCCATCTGCTATCACCCACATGTCTAAATATCTGAATTGATGCACTTGCTCCAAAATAACGTCATTTACTTTAAGTTGTCTTTGCGACTTAGCTTCCATCAAAATGTCCAGATTGCTCATTTTGGCTGTCCAATTAATTTTCAGCATTCTTCTATGAAATCACATCTTCAAGGCTTCCATGGATTTATTTTGCCTGTTTACTAATTGTCCAGGATTCACAGCCGTATGTTAAAATTGGTTCTATGTAACAAAAAGAACTCTTTCTAACTTTTAAGGACAAGGACTTATTGCACAAAATGTTCTTCATTTCATAGAATCCATTTTTTGCTTGTCCTATTCTGTTCTTTATTTCTGTGATGCATCTTCCATCTGCTATCACCCACATGTCTAAATATCTGAATTGATGCACTTGCTCCAAAATAACGTCATTTACTTTAATTTAGGCACAATCTTTTTCTTTGATATCACCATGACTTCTGTCTTTCTGTTATTTAAGCTAAGGCCCATATTTTCACTTTCTACAACCACTATCTATTATTTCCTGTTAATTCCTTCTGACTTGTTTGCTATCAAGGCGGTGTCATCAGCATAACGTAAATTATTTATATTATGGACAGCAAGCCATCCAAGTGATGAGGACAGTGCTATTGATCTGGTGCTGGTTTCTCCTTCACTCACTACAGTGTGTAGATGGGGTGTCCTAGGGTACCATGGCAGCGACCACTACCCTTGCAGCAGCATATTGGTTGAGAAAGGCAGAATCAGGCAGCACAAGTCAACAGTCAAGACTTTCCAGTATGACAGTACAGGGCAAGATGTGGTGAGCAAAATAAGGTGCGACAAGTGCAGAAAGCTTCAGGGCAAGAAAAAAAAGCTGGGAGCAGCCACTGTGGTGGAATTTTGAGGTGGAGAAGGCCTTGGTGGATAAACGCAGTGCTGTAAAGAAATGGCAAAAGGCCAAGAAGAACAGAGTTGCCCATCCTGGTCCCTGCATGCACTTAGAAAGAAAGATGCACACAAAAGTAAGCTATTTAAAAAAACTAGTTAAGGAGGTTAAAAGGGAAAAATGGGCAGAAGTATGTCAAAGAGTAAGCACAGACAAGTCACTGAAATTGTTTTGGTGAGTACACAAAAGCATGAGTGGGGTAGCCAAGAATAAGAGAGTTTCTGACTTCCAAGGTGCTGACCTCATCTGGCAGAGGACTGACGAGAACAAGGGAAAAGCCTTCTTCGAACGCTATCTAGAGCAGAGAACCAGACAGACATGAGAGGCCGAAATCTTGCCAAGGAAGTCACCTCAGACAGATGCAAGGCCCAGAACAGCTATCTGATTCTCTTGCCGAAGCCTGGCAAAGACCACACAAAAATTCAGGGACATCGAGTAATAACCTTGCAGAATACAAAAGGCAAGCTGCTGGAGAAGTTAATTGCCAGGAAAATATCAAGCCAGCTAGAGAGGCTAGGTGTTTTCCCACCTACCCTGGGAGGGTACCGTCCAAAAAGAGAAACATGGACCAATGCAGCAATTTTTGCCCATGACATCTATGAAGGTTTCCACTCAGGCATTGAAACTTTGCTGCAGCGATTGATCTTGAGAATGCGTATAACAGAGTACCATTGCATTTCTTAATGCTTCAGCTTCTTGAACTCAAGATAAGTCCTTTCCTCCTTAGTTGGATCGCCGCAGCCCTCTTCCAACGGAAAGTAGTTTTCAGATGTGGCAGTTGGCCTTCGGAACCAACAACAATATATCCTGGCCTACCACAGGGATCACCATTATCTCCGGTGCTGTTCAATGCCTACACTGTGAGAATCACCAGTGAGCAGATCACTGGACCGGGGAGGACACTGTCATATGCTGACAAAGTTTTAGTGTACCGTCAGGGTAAGGATAGAGAGGAGGTTGCTGTGGAACTACAAACCGAACTCAGTCGCATAATTACTTGGTGTGTTGAAGCTGGAGCAATGGTCAACCCAACAAACTTAACAGTGACATGGTTCTCTTTAAATAACCATATTGTCAACACTCCAACACCAATGGTAAATCTGTGTTCAGAGACTGTGGAAAGAATGCAGGCAATGAATTACCTGGGGATACTTATAATGAGCACATAGACTAGGTGATAACAAAGGCCAAGTGGGGTTTGGCTGCGATGTGAGTGATGGAGGCAGCAAACTGAACAGCACCATATATGTCTTCTATACAAGGGGCTGGTCATGTCTGTTTTTGCGTATGCGATGGCGATGCTGACTCTCAGCCGTAAGCAGATAGAAAGGATGGAAAGGATACAGAACGAAGCTATGCGCATTATTCTTGGATGTACAAGAGATACAGCGTGCATGGCGATGCACTACCTTCTTGATTTTCCAACCATTGAACTCAGAATACAAACTTGCATAACACTTGCCTACCACAGAGTTAACACATACACACAACATCCACTGCATAGTGAAATTAGGAAGGTGAAGGGCGGCAGGTTAAAAAGAGGAAGGTCTTGGATGGGTCAAGCCGAAGACATTCTTCAACAGGTATGTGCACTTGAGGCCTTAGAACCTGGCGAGGAGTGGGTACAAGTGCCAACAGATTTCTATACATCCTTTTCTGTTTGCATTCAACTAGACAGAAAATGCAGACAAGAAAATCCGGCTGCATTGGAGGCGGAAGCACAAGCGTTGATTTTAGAGAATTCGTTAGACGGTGATACTGTCATCTACACAGATGGGTTGGTCGTCCGACATGTGAGAAGCTAATGGGCCTTTACAGCTCAGGCCGGAGGGAGATTTGTGAAGGAGGACTCTGGTGCTTTTGCTGAGACCACAAGTAGCCTGACTATGGAAGTCATGGCAGTAAGTAAATCTTTTTCTTCGTCTGCTTCTTCTTCTTCTTCTTCTTCTTCTTCTTCTTCTTCTTCTTCTTCTTCTTCTTCTTCTTCTTCTTCTTCTTCTTCTTCGTTCATCCAGAATTTTTTTTTTTTCCGGATGTGATTGCGTTGTGCCTGTTTACAGCAAAGCTGCGTTCTTGCGCCGTTAGGCCAACACATCTGACTTCTGCGGGCATAGCTGGGGCGGTCCACGGGAAGGTTGCACCCACGTTCCGAGCTCGGCCGGCCCGCCGACTAGCGGCCCATCCCAGTCCCGCTTTGTACCCCGGCCCGACTGACCCAGCCCTCAGAGCCAATCCTTTTCCCGAAGTTACGGATCCAATTTGCCGACTTCCCTTACCTACATTGTTCTATCGACTAGAGGCTGTGCACCTCGGAGACCTGCTGCGGATATGGGTACGGCCTGGCATGAAATTCACACTGTAATATTACCGTAATATGAATACAGATTACACCCAAAATGCCACTGATGACACCTAACTCTAAGCTTGTACATAACAATTGCCCTACTGAGGTCATTCTTAGTTATCTCAAGAACTATAGTTGATAGGAAACATGTGATTACATTTTTGGAATCAGCAACACAGAATTACCCAAGAACAGCTTTAAAATGTAAGGCACCAAAATGTGTGTAAATCAGTGTAATAAATTGGGCTTTATTTTATTTTAATAGTCCTGTGTTTAATTGACAGAGATTCTTGGTTAACCAGTGGTGTTGTTGCCACTCAAGGTGTTAGCTGGGATGGTGATGGTAATGTTACAACATCATTCGATAAATGGATAATTCCACCCGAGCAGCGAATAGTAGGCAGGCGTATCATGTACTCATATCAAAGTAAATTAAACATGTTGTTTTGTATGTTTATCGGGTATGGCCAAGCATCTGTGAACTTAGTTTAGAAATGTGGTGTCTATTGTGTTTTGGCATGGATAGCATTTGTCAGCTTTTGGATGAGTATGGACCAGCATAGAAATCCTCATTGGTTTATCAATCTCTTCTGTATACAACCAGGGTACACTCTTCTTTGGCTAGGGCTCACAGAGTGTGCTGATGGCTTTTAAGTTACCAGGTGGTTTTACCATTTTAGTATCCTCCTTGGAATGAAATAAAGCATATTTGTAAGGTTTTGTCCCAACTGGTGGTGAGAAAGTGGATTCTTAATCCTCTCTTCTCAAACAATTGACATATTACAAGAAAATTTATAATGTCCACTAAATTTCTCTTTTACAATTCCACTATTGTTCATGGTACTATGGTTTTTATAAGGATTATTGTAAGACAGGGATTTGTAGTGGATCAGAAACACAGGAAAATGCTGGGAATGGTATTTCATGGCAGGGAAAAATTCAGGGGAAAATGAAAAGAAAAATGGAGAAAAGCTGCTAGTTCTGCTCACTGAAGTTGAGAAACTCAAACTGAATTAAAAGCGAGGTCATCAAAGTCTGTTTTCAGTTATTCAGAAATATTTGGCTGTCACAAGCCATGAAATGCAGCAAATAAGATTGTCAGTGGTTCCTCTCATTTACGGTAAAATGTTAATGCGAGGTTCAGCACATCAAGACAATGCCTGGTTGCTAATTTCAGTGTAAGTGGCACTATATGCATAAGTGTGAGCATTAAATATCGCTTGGAAAAGTGGAAAGATGAATTTGTTTCAGCGCTATCCAAGGGTTATTGCCATGTGAAAAACCCAGATGGGTTTCCAGATTCTATCTTTTAGTTCTGGCCATGCGGTTGTGATATGGTATTAGTGGTAATTTTGGTTTTCGTCAACGTGTGGGAACAGCATGTTATATTAACGATTGTGATATGTCTGGTTTTTAAAAAAAATTGATACACTGCAAAGTTTTTCTGCTTCTAATTACCGAGGATGGTAATCTTGTATGAGATGTGATTTATTACAGCTGTTGTTGTTTTCTGCTTCAAATGACTGTTTATTTCATTTGTTCAACACAGCATTTCATTTGTTCTTCATTTGTTCATGATGTTTGGTGATATGCAAGTAACAGATGCTTTACTTAGATTTGTGAAGATAGCAGATCCCTTCAGTGTAAATAGAGTTCCTCCAGAGAACAACTTTTGAAAATGAACCTAAGCATCTGATCCAGTAGTAGACAATGAGTGTGCAGAACTAGGAACACAAATTTTTTTCTAATGGAAAAACTAGACATAATTCAAATAGGATGGCAATAGCCAGTATGGTGTGGAATTATGTCTAGTTTTTCCATTAGAAAAAAATGTGTGTTCTTAATTCTGTACACTCATTGTCTACTACTGGATCAGATGCTTAGGTTCATTATCAAAAGTTGTTCTCTGGAATTTATTAAAATTAGCTAGAACTATGTTAGAATCGAAAGACGTCTTAGTCACATAACCCTTCCCTTCCTTATATTTAATTTGTGGTCAAAAATCTTGAGTATTGGACATATTTCTCTCTCTCTCTCTCTCTCTCTCTCTCTCTCTCTCTCTCTCTCTCTCTCTCTCTCTCTCTCTCTCTCTCTCTCTCTCTCCTTTTCCTCCCTTTTCTTCCTCCTCCCCTTTCTTCCTCTTCCTCCTGCTCCTTCTATTTTATCAGCTGCCTAGTTTGGAATTAACTAGCAATCATAACTCTTCACCCTTTATTATGACCTCCCAACTGATACACCTGGCATATTTTGTGTAGATCTCACTTATATTTCACTGTGTCGATTAAACATTTAAACATTATTACTCATGTTTGAATTCAATTGTTAGTTTCATATCTGGACATAACATAATATAGAGAAACATCTTGGAGCATTTGAAGAAATGATGCTGGAAGTAGATTGTTAGAGCTATGCACTCAACACAACCTCTTTATAACAAACACATTTTTTAAACACAAAGACTCACAAGTATACACCTAGTACACATGGAATGATCTAGACACCAAAAGCCAAATTGATGTCATTTTAGCAAGAAACAACAGAAAGCGAAATATATTAGATGCAAGAGCAGTACCCAACTTAAGTATAAACACAGACCACAAAGCAATTATTATCACAATAAGAACCAATAGAAGAAGAAAGCAAAGACTGGGAAAAGAACATACCATGTGAAATAGTAAACTTAAGAAATCTCAAAGATGAGACAGGAGGGAAAATGATGAGAAAGAATTAAATTAAATCTTTGTAAGACCCAAAACATGGATAAATAAAATAACAGGTTGGTAGAACGCTGAGATACAGACATGTGAAATCCTTAAATGATATGGTGTAAGTGCACATCTAACAAACTTATGTAGAAGTTTATACAACAGTGAATGTACAGTAATAACAAACGGAGGACACTCAAAACCCTTCACCATAAGATCAGGAGTATGACAAGGTTGTGTCCTGTCCCCGATCTTGTTCATAACCTATACGTTGTCTAGCATATGTAAAGAAACCAGCCAAATAGAGACCATAACAACACTGCATGATGAACAGAACACAGTAGAAGAACCAACGTCAAATTACACCATTAAAGAACTCCTATTTGCTGACTAATAGCAAAATCAGAAACAGAATTACAAGACCACATGAATAGTCTAAATGAAATATATATGGAACATAACATTCACATTAGCACCAGTAAAACAGAGGTTAGTTAGTTAGTTAGTCGCAGTTCCAACTTCACAGCAACGGGTTGTCCCCATTATGCTCCGTTCCTGTGTCAGTGAATATCACACAAAACGCTCCCCACTGCCCAATGTGAAAAGTGGAAAAGACAGGAGTCTCGACAAACAACAGCCCGCACAGATACACTGTGCATAATGCCGCCGCCAGAATGTTAACACACCAGTCCCCCACGAAACACCCAATTCATCTCTGATGGAATCGGCAGTCATTTTCCTATCTGGATGTTTCCTAGATGTTCACCCACACAGTCCACGAAAATACAGTTCATCACCGACGGCAGTGGCAGTCAACCAGAAGCCCAGCAGCCACGCATTTCTGCATAAGGCAAAAACCGGTCAACTCTGGGACATAGCCACCTGCCATCGCTCTGAACAGAGGTAATGACTATAACTAAAGAAGAAAAAAACAACAAAAGATTCATCAAAAAGAACACCCCCTGAAACAAGTAAAGAGCATCAAGTGCTTAGGAAGTATAATATCATCAAATGGCAAATCAGAAGATGAGATCGAAAATAGATGCAATAAGGCAAACCAACTATTTGCTCAAATGGCACCAATACTAAAGAACAAACATGTATCAATGGATACTAAACAAGCATTCCACAACACAATCTTCCTACCAACTCTATGCTACCAATACCAAACCTGGACAATGACAGAAAGAGAGAAAAGAAAAATGACAACAACGGAAATGAGATTTCTGAGAAGAATATTCAATGTATCAAGAAGAGAGAATATCAGAAATGAAGAAATCAGGACTAGAGGTTATAACAGTATAAGATTTCTTCAGAAAACAGCAAGTTAAATGATTTGGCCATATAACTATGCTACCAACTAATAAGTATACCACAACAAGCAATGATGTACAGACCAAACGGATTCAGAAGAAGAGGCCGGCCACTTCAAAGATTTACAGAAGGAATAACAGAATCAATGGGAATCACGATGTATGGGCACTCTCCCGCTGTTTATGCTTCACCTCGACACCGCGAGGTACAAGAGGAACAGGATGAGATGAGATACTTGGAAACTTTTTAAGGAAATGAAACGTTAAATGAAAGAAGGTTATGGTGTCTGTGTGTCACATGAATATTTTCTGTAAACTGACTATGTAAGTAATTATCTTTTGTTATGTGTAGGTACTGAATATGGTTGGACAGTGGGACAGCAGAACACAAAATATTCTTACATTTGTGAAATCAGCATGGATGAAGTCTACAGGATTGTACAGCAACACCGTGACTTTGGTAATACCATTTTTAAAAATGTTTTATTTTGTGTGTGATATATATGTGCATAGTGGTATAAGAAAGTACAGTAATGGTGGACACAGTATATTAAACACGTCCTGTGCAAGAGAACTGGCTAAGAATGAGACCTTTTTGGCAGACTGATGAGAGCAACATTCTATAAAGGATTTGCTACCTGGTGATGTTGAGGGAGTTAATGTGTTAAACTTCGATGCTGCCTTCTTCCCTCAAATAATTTTTAAAAGCCTCTAATATTGCAATTATTATGAGTTACTGTATGCAGATAAGCTTGTTTAAAGGTCAGGTTTATTCTTCACTGTTATATCTATGTGTTTCTCTGTGTCATCTGTCTTGCCTTCTGTGTGTAGCTGCATTAAGGATCCAGTTGTTGCCCTTAATCTATGCTCATCAATTTGTCACAGGCCAGCTGTCTGGAATGCAGAGATTGAGAATTATTTGTGCATTTACCATACCTCTGTCTACATTGCCGCCATTTTCTGACATCTGCAGACCATTTTAGCTAGACCTAATCCTTCATTCCATATGGAATCCATCTCTAGATTCATTGTTTTTTCTTTAGTACTTGTTTCTATTCTGTTGGCTGAAGTATCGCCATTGCCCCCTTGATAGTGATTCCTCTCATATCTTCTAAATTTCTCAAAATATTTTTACTCTCTAGAGAGAAAAGCCTGGAGGAATTTACATTCCTGTTGCACATCTCTCTTGATTGGCTTTGTTATCAAATTTTATGGCAGCTTGTTAATGTCTATGATCAATTATGTTTTATGCTTATTTTCAGATTATGGATTAGATGTTGATTATCCAGGACAGGCTCCAAGAGGCCCAACGTTCTTGCAAGAACCTCAAGAAACTGTTGTATTAGGCAGAACAGACACCGTGTTTTTAGAGTGTCTTGCAAATGGAAAACCAGATCCCTCATATGAGTGGCTTGTTGAAAGACAAGGAATAATGGTGCCTCTGCCTGCAAATCCCAGGTGTGTATAAATCCAGGATATATCTTTTGTTATGCTTCCGATATATTTGTTAGCATTTTGGAAATGTTAAACATAATAGGAGAACCTGTGTATAGACATCAAATAGTTAAGGTTTGTTGGATGACTCTTCAGTTCCTGATCTGGGAACATGTTTATTTGTTTTGCACAGCAATTTGAATGAATTTAATACATGTTTTTTATTTTATTTATCTTTATTTTTGTCAGAGACCTAGCGTTATATTTATATATGATAAAGCATGCACATGCCAGTTGCTGACAGGTAAGTAGGAACTCAAATGGGATATGAGCCCGGGACCTCTTTCTGCTGGGGAGAAATTAATGTTAATATTGTTTTTGTGTCTGTTTACATAACTGTCATGCCAGTCGGTATTCACTTTACTGTCATTGACTAGGTTCGTTAGTTGTGTAAGTCATTTATGGTCCTTTGGTTTCAAAAACCGGACGAGTCCCCACTTTCCTGTCAGTGACCTAGCGTTATATTTAGATATGATAAAGCATGCACACGCCAGTCGCTGACAGGTAATTTATGCTTTCTCTCCAAAAGCACTTCACACATAGTCCTGCTTGGGGAAGGTGTATTTTTTTCTCTAAATGAGCGTCACAATAATATCACAGAGCACTCATTATACAATTAGGTACCGATGCAACACAATCATGTCAGTACTCGAAACATAGTCTCAATATAAGTATATACAATCAATAATTTATATACACGCACTCAGCCTGCTAGCATACAGTCTAGCCAACTTAGTCAGTCTGCATACAAGTTGTCGCCATCTCAGACAATCACAATTTTACACTTGTATATCATAAAGGCTTTCATTCTTCTGGCTGTCTAAATTCTATTCGTCCTCTCAATCTCGTCCATCCAGATTGCTAGTCGCACACCATCTGTCCGACCCTTGTCCAGTCTTTTTCATCACGTGTCACCTGACCACGTGTTTCACGTCTGAACTCCCTTTAGTCAGTCTGTGTCGAGTCTGCACTGCATCGAACTCTAACTGTACCTGACTTCAGGGTTAAGTGTTTGTCAACAGTCGTGACCTGTCCTCACTCTTTCATACCTGTTTCCCCTTCAACCCCTGTTGGCTGGCTGTCTTCCTCTATGCCTGTCCTGTCAGTTCAATACGATATGTCTAGGTCTCAATTGGGTCTCTTATCATTATATTAAATGCTGCTCACTAATTTGACATCGAAGATACTTTCTTTGCATTTGTCCTGCAGACTTAATAATTTGTGATTGTTAATTTCAAAATATCACATTTTGCTTCTCCATTGTCAAGGTTTAAAAAAAAAACGCAAATAGACACAAATAGCTCTTAAAGTTTAGTCTTAGCTTTTCACATTGTTTAAATATTTTATCAATGCTGGTAATTTTTAAAAGATCATATGTAAATTGTTTTTTTTAGCCTATAAAAAGAATATAGAGTGCCAGGCTTTAACTTTAATAACTTTGTTTAAAATGTAATTTTAAAGTTTTATATGTGAATTATATAGAAATAGATGATATTTGGAGATTTGTTCTAAATGTTAAATTATTGTATTTTGACTGTTTAAAAACTTTTTAAAATTTTCTGAGCAATTTATAACAAATGCAGTGTGCACACCTGTCCTCCAAGTTGTCTGAGAAGGTTGGATGTCAATTTCACTACTTCAGGATTAGAAGGGAATATACCATCCTTTTTCTTATTTTGTTAAATCCACAGTCCACACTTTCAATTGAATTTGGTCTGTTTAAGAATAGGTGGACGTCATCACCTCTAAGCCACTGTAGCAGCAGCCAACATTAATTCTGACACAGTATTTCTTACATTCTTAATATGCAAACCTGAACATTTCTAGGCAGTATCATTGCACCAAATGTCACCAGCTCATAAATACTGTGTCTCAGAAACCAAACTAGTTTGGCCATATGTGATTTAGAAAGAACAGTAGTGAAAGGCATAATTCCTGAAAGATAGACCGAGTCTGCACAACACTATGGCAAACACTGGACATTATAGAAAATGCATGAGGCAGGGGAACTGGCAAAGGATTGAGAATCTTTCAGTTGGACTGTGATGAGAGTGAAGATTGACAAATGACTTGCTACATGGTGATGTAGGAGATTGTGTAGGAGATGGTCACGGCGGGGAGGCCATAAGAGGCAGGGGAGGTGGGGCAAGGCGTTTTAGACTCAAATGTGACTGTCTGGGCCTCAGGAATACTCAGATTCTATATTAGAACTGTGCCAGCATAAAACGAGGCGCTATTCTGGAAAACCTAGTATACAGGAACGACATTGTAGCACTTCAGAAGACAAGACTGGGTGATCAGTTACTCTAGATTGCCGGTATCAAATGTTTCTACAACAGGCGACACCTGGGAATGGTGATTCTCATCTGCGACAGTATGGTGGCTTCAGAGCTAGACATGTCCAGTAGGGACAGTGACAACATACAAATGCAGGCGGTTAGAGTTCAATCCGGTCTACCATTCGTGTTGGTTAATGTTTATGCCCGTAACGCGAGTGTGTATTCCCAGAAGTGGCAGTGCTTAAGTGACGTATTAGATCACGAGAGAAATGTTATTTTATGTGGCAATTTCAACGCTAAAGGCAGATCATGGGGAAACATTTCCTCCAACACACAGGGGGAGGAGCTCAAGACTGCACTTGAAACCACTGACCTGGTTTGTATCAACAGTGGCTGTGTCACCAGGACAGCAAGTTTCTCTGGCGCTGGTTTCTCCTTCACTCACTACAGTATGTAGATGGGGTGTCCTAGGGTACCACAGAAGCAACCACCACCCTTGCAGTATATTGGTGGAGAAAGGCAGAACCAGGCAGCACAAGTCAACGGTCAAGACGTTCCAGTACGACAGTACAGGGCAAGATGTAGTGAGTAAAATTTGGCGTGACAAGTGAAGAAAGCTTCAGGGCAGGGAAAAAAAGCTGGGATTTTGAGGTGGAAAAGGCCTGGGTGGATAAGCATAGTGCTGTAAGGAAATGGAAAAATGCCAAAAAGAACAAGAGTTGCCCATCCTAGTCCCTGCATGCACTTTGAAAGAGAGATGCACACAAAAGTAAGCTACTTCAAAAAACTCGTTAAGGAGGTTAAAAGTGAAAAATGGGCAGAGGTATGTCACAGAGTAACCACTGACAAGTCACTGAAATTGTTCCGACGACTACATAAAAGCACGAGTGTAGTCAAGAATAAGAGTATTCCTGACTTCCAAGGTGCTGACCTCATCTGGCAGAGGACTGATGAGAACAAAGGCAAAGCCCTCTTCGAACGCTCTCTAGACAGACATGAGAGGCCGAAATCTCACCAAGAAGGTCACCTCAGATAGGTGCAATGCCCAGAATATTTTGGATGAAGACACAGTGACAGTGAAAGAAATCAAGGCTGTGCTTTGACGTTCAAGAAACAGCGCTCCAGGGCCAGCTAGAGAAATTAGCAGATATGTACAACAATAGTACAGGGAGTGCTAGCATCAAGGAAAAGTGATTACACAGCTATCTGATTCCCTTGCCAAACCCTTGCAAAGACCACAAAAATATTCGGGGATATCAAGTAATAACGATGCAGAATACAATAGGCAAGCTTCTGGAGAAGTTAATTGTCAGAAAAATATCAAGCCAGCTAGAGAGGCAAGGTGTTTTCCCACCTACCCTGGGAGGGTACCGTCCAAAAAGAGAAACCTGGACCAAAAACAGAGTGAAAATGACAGACAAGAATATGCAAAGATAAATAGAGAAATAAGAGATAAATACATGCAGGCATAAAAAAGTTGGTTAAACGAGCTGCGCAAGAAAATAGAATTAAATTCTATTAAAGTTGCAAAAAAATATGCACAGAAAAATCAGTGAGCTTACGGGAAGAAAAATAAGAATAAATACAAGGTGTTTGAAATAAAAAACGCGAAAGATATTATTGGAGGAAGGTGCTATAATGAAGAGGCGGATTAAGTATATGTATAAGCGAATTATGTGATGGAGAAAGGGAAGAATTAACAGAAGAAAGCAACTTTGAAGGTCGCTGACACTGTAAAACATATGAAGAAAAGAAAAACAGCTGGGCCAGATGGAATTACAATAGAAGAATTAGAAGTACTCAGAGAATTTGGAGTTAACCAAAATGTTGAATATTTACTGAGTGATATGCTGCAATCTGTATGTATTTTTTATTTTTTTAAATTCGCATATCCTTTTACAGGACATCGCTGTCAACAGCAGCATCTTTCAGCTGTCTGTTTATTTCTTGGCAAGATTACGCTCAGTAGTTTGCCATTGCTTTCTGAGAGGCCGGCTCAGTTATCCCGCAAGTCACCAGCGGGGGACGAACCGCTCCCAGTTCTCGCCCGCTATGAGACTCTGCGTGATAAACGAGATTACGGAGAAAGTGGTGTAACCCCTCGGCCAGAGAGACCTTCAATCTGTATGTATAGCTATACCAAAAAGATCAGGAGCAATTGAATGTGAAAATTTTCATACAGTTAACCTCATAAACTATGTCATCAAGCTTCTACTCAGAACTATAAAGAGAAGAACAAGAAAGAAAATAAAAATGGAAATTGGTGAAGGCCAGTATGAATTTTTGGAAGGAAAGGGTACAAACAATGCAATATATACATTACGAACACTAATAGGAAGATCAATAGAGACACAGAAAGACATTTATTTGTGCTTCATAGATTATACTAAGGCATTTGATGAAAACATGATGAACTGATTAAAATGTTGGAAGATATCAACATTGATGGGAAAGATCTCAGAATAATAAAGAATATTTACTGGAACCAAGTAGAAGGGGGGGGGGGGGGGGGGAAATTCCCCACCGGTTGAGAACCACTGCTCTAGAGCATCACCTAGTTGTTTCAATGCCAAAGTTCTCATCTGTCCTTTCAGTCCCAGCTGTGTAAGCACATTGTTTGTAGAGTTGGAAATCAGACTTCCTGCTCCTATCTCTAGGGGTAATAGTTGGTACAGCATAACTATTCTGATTGACTGGTGACCATGTCACTGTAGATCTCCACCTTGAAGATGTGCTGCTCCTCATTAACAGCCGAGCCATCAAGGTGTGCATACCATACTTTTTCTTTAACTTATTGTGTCAGGATATCTGCCATGGCCCTTATGGCCAACTCCCAGTCTTTTACGCTACTGATGACAGACAGCAAGTTTGCAAGGTAGTTGATCTTTTACTTTCTGCCCAGCTTTGTGCATTGGATGTCTTGCTTAACTGTAGTCTCCCTATATCCACTGTGGCTGTTAGCTATGTGAGCACTTTGTTATGACACCATGTGAATCAGCCTTGCCTGAGATTGCAAGACAGTGTTTGAGAGTTGCCCCTCTCATGATGGTGCATCGTCAGGCTTTCCCCATTTGTCCAGGCTGGCAGCTGATGGTAGGATATCATAAAGTGATATGACAATGAACTTCAGCTGCAAGGGTGCCATATGTTCCAGGCCCCTTCCTATGACACCATCTGACCTTGTGACTGTGGCACAGCCTTTTGCATTCTTCTGTCATCGTCTCCTTCTTAAATGTCATGGGCACCACGTTTCTGTGTTACCTGGTCGATGTCTTGAACTACCACCAGACAATGCCCTGTTCGAAACCTTGCTTATTGGATTGAGTATAATTTCAGCAATTCCTGTATAGAGTCAGTAGCACTGCTGACTTTCCATTTCCTTCCTGTTCTTAATGCAGGCTTGAATTTGTAGGCTGCTTAGTCTAGGGACTCATGTAGCATCATCATGAGCCTGGATTTTCTGACTTTGAATTCCTCGGTGATTCTCTTGAAGGGTAACATGAGCTTTGCCTTCCTGCAGTACAACACCTATATATAGATATTGAAAAAAATTAACATAGATCAATAATGCATAATTATACCTGAATAACTTGCGTTTAACCCTTTACAGGGCAAGTATTTTGCCTTTTTCTAACTCTGAACGGGCAAGATTTTTCAGGCGTTTACTGAGATTTTAGGTTATGTTAGTAAAAACATCATATCTTACATATTGTTTGTGATTGTCAGTCATCTGTACACTATTTACAAACACTCTGCCAACTGCTCACTGGCCTCCAAGATTCTCGTAAAATCCTTTTTGAAAAACAAAGCGTAAAAACTCTGAAACTGTACAAAAAATCTGATCAAATCGCTTGCAAATGGCGCTCTTGTTATCTACTTATCAAGAACACCGGACGTAAACAATCAGAAGTCTCGGAAAGCCACGAGATCGCATTTCTTTACAATACTTAATAATCATGAACGCTTTGGGACGTTTTGCCCGTTCCGGGGTAAAAACACTCTTGGACGCATTAGGTCGTTTTGCCCATTGGTGGTAAAAATTCTCTTGGCCGCTCTGCCCGGTAAAGGGTTAATATGTGCAGCTAGATCATGAAGAACAGTTGATATAAATTGTGCTTGCAGCCAATGACTTTGAAGGCTTAAGATGCTAAAGACAATCATTCATTCATTCATTAGCAATCTTTTGCAGAACCTCACTCCCATAACAACCTTTCAGAAAACCTTGATCATAAGCAAGATGTCCCGCATCCGATACACCCTTCTGGAAATCATCCGCCACATCCTGCACCCATCTTCTCTTTGGCCTTCCTCTTCCCAGGCATATACCCCTCCATTATTATTCTCTCCAAACTTTCATGACGTTTCAAGTGACCAAAATATTTCAATTTTCTTTGTTTTATCGTCTTTTATAGCTAACCTTCTTCAAAATTCAGCTCTTGAAGTATGGATGCATGTGTTCTTTTCTTTATCCAAGATATTCTTAGATCTTGTCTATAACATTTATATTCAAAGGTATGTATGCAATAATGCATGTCATAAAATAACTGATTCATATTGTGCTTGTATGTTATTTGAGTACAGGTATTCATTCACGACTGGAAAACTAGAAATTCACAACCCAACTAATAGTGATGAAAGTACCTACCAGTGCAAAGCTGCTAATATGTATGGGATTATTCTAAGTAACTTAGTGCCATTGTCTTTTGGATTTCTTGGAGAATTTTCAAATGTTCCGCCAGCTACTGTGAATGGGAATGAATATGACGGTGCTCAACTGGAGTGCCCTCAGATTGCTTCAAAACCAGGTACACTACAAAATATACCAGATATATGCTGGTTTTGGTTAATCACTCAATAGTACAGCTTATTAATGTTTAAAATCTATTACTCTATCTCTTCATCTTTAGCCATTTTGTGAGACCTGCAAAGTTTTATTGTATTAGATTATAAAAAAAATTTATCTAAATGCATAAGTAATCACACATTTTAAAGCATTGCTAAAACTGCTGTTTGAGTGAATTATTAGACCTACACACTATTTTAGGCAATGGAATAATTGGCAGGATGGCTAGTTCTCTTCCTCACTGCCTTTCCTTCCTAGACAATTCTGAATATTATTGGGCTCTTTGTCATTTTGTTAGGCCGATCTCATAAGTCTGGTTTGAAAGAATAAGCCTGCAACAGCTGGGAATTGAACTTTGCTATAAATTTTGCCTTGATGTCAGTGGTCTGCCATTAAGAAAACAATATCAAACTAGGGATAGTAAAATTGCCTAGAAGATGACAAACAGCCAATAAATGCAAAATAACGCAACGAAATAGCCGTTTCTGCTCCCACATGTTTTCCGAGTAGTTGCGTTATTTTGTGTTTTGTTTTTCGTTGTTTTATCTATTTGTATTGTCCAGTCCTCGACAAAGATTCTTAGAATCGAAAAGTCGGCCATCCTATTGTACGTATTTGTGTGTTTTTTATTTTATTATTACATTTTATATATTTATTGATTGCTTCTGATTTTGGATAAGCCACTGACTATGTTTTCACCTGTGTATGATGGATCTCCTTGTAAGGTATGTTCAACATGTCTGTGTTTAGTATGTTTCTTCTCACAAGAACTAAATATACCTATTTGTTTCCAATTCATATTGTTATATCTTACTGCAGCGCTGCTTTTTCTTTTGACCCGAATATTAACACAACAGTCCACCACTAGAATTACAGTTTATTGTTGATGGAAGCGGCAGACACTAGATAAACCAGCAGTTGCACATGTATAAGGCAAACCAGGCAGATATTTTTGAGCATGCAGTTCATAAAACAAACCACCGCAGATTGATGAAGAAGCATTCCGCTCACAGTGTGATACCAAGCACTCAGCTCAGTAACTGATGATGAAACTATGTACTACATGTCCAAAATGAGAAAAGTAGATAAGCAAACCATAGCCAGAAGCAAAATCACTCTAAAGACCTTTATAGATCACCCACCTGTCTGCCGTATTGGACCAAAAAAGAGAATGGCATGAGTGCATTGGATGAGGGTATTGCAATGTATATAATTGCAAATACAAATGATTTTGTATAATCAGTAAAGCACAATTATGCCTTTCTGTGTCTCTTTTGATCTCTCTATTCATAATAATAATATGTATATTGTATTATTTGTAATTTTCCCTATCACAGATCCATAATATTCTTCACCAATTTCTATCTTTATCTTGTTTCTTGTTCTCATTATAATTCTGAGTAGGCGTTTGGTGGCATAGTTTATGAGGTTGATTGTACAAACATTTTCACATTCAATTGCTAGTGGTCTTTTTGCTAGAGCTATAAATACAGATTTCAGCATATAACTAAGTATATATCCACTGTTATAAATACAATTTAATATTGTAATTTCTGTAAAGAAGCAGTCATTAGGAAGAAGAATGCCAGACATGTATGGTTAAATGACATCAATAACATCCAAAAGGAAGAGCATTATAGAAATGAATGTAAAGAGGCTACAAAAATAGTCAGACAGCAGAAGCGAGAATATATGAGTAATATAATCAAAGATATGGAAACTAATCACCAGAAAAATGAATCCAGAAAATTTTTTAAAGAACTGAAGTCAATGAAACGAGGGCACCAACAAAACACATATGGTTTAAAAGACAAAAATGGGAATATGATAAATACCAATGAGGAAATGTGCAACACATGGAAAGAATATTTTATTGAATTACTAAATTGTGAAGCTCCAAGTCACATTTTCCCACAGGAAGAGGTTCTAACATGCGAACCACAAATTGAAGAACCTACATTTGAAGAAATCCTATATGTAATCACACGACTTAAAAACAATAAGGCAACTGGGACTGATGGAATTGCTGCTGAATTTATAAAGGCAGGTGGCCATGCATTACATCTAAAGCTATACGAACTAATAATAAAAATCTGGAGGACAGAAGAATTACCCCATGACTGGAAAGAGTCATTATTGATACCTATCTTTAAGAAAGGAGACAAGTTCCAATGTGGAAATTATAGAGGCATATCACTACTGTCCACAAGCTATAAGATACTATCCGCAGTATTACTAAATAGACTAAAACCATATTCAGAAGACATATTAGGTGACTACCAGGCGGGTTTTAGACAAAACAGATCAACAATAGATCAGATATTTATCTTACGACAAATAGCCGAGAAACATTGGGAATATAAAAGAGATCTCCATAACATTTTTGTGGATTTTAAAAAGGCTTATGATAGTGTCCATAGGAATAGTCTATGGAATGCTATGCAGGAATTTGGAATACCAAGGAAGTTAATCAACATGACCAGACTATGCATGGAAGATACTTATAATATAGTAACATATAAAGGCAGGAAATCAGACCCCTTCCAAATAACATCTGGCTTGAAACAGGGTGATGCACTATCGCCGCTACTCTTCAATCTGGCTCTAGAGAAAGTTGTAAGGAAGGTAAAGGAGGAATGTGATATTGGAGGAACATCCAAGCTGCTTGGTTATGCAGATGATATAGATATTATAGGGCAAAGTGAACAAAAGACATTGGAAATATTGACTCACTTAAAGGGAAAAGCCCAACAGATGGGGCTGGTTATCAACCAAGATAAGACAGAATATATGGTAATTTCAAGAGACGGAATGGCTAGAAACTCTGGCCACATACAAATAGATAATATGACCATTAAAAGAACGGAAACATACAAATACCTGGGTACAATCTTCAACTGCTCCAACATCATAAGGGAAGAAATACAAACTAGAATCAACTCTGGAAATAAGATATACTATGCACTACAACATCTACTAAAATCAAAGGCGCTATCTCGTAACACCAAAATCACAATATACAAAACACTGATCAGACCAGTTGTGCTGTATGGCTCTGAAACCTGGAGTACAACGAAAGGAGACGAAGCCTTGTTACAAACCTTTGAGAACAAAATTTTAAGACGCATCTTTGGACCCATTAGGGATACACAAAGTGGAGAGTGGAAAAGAAGAAGTAACAAAGACATTCATGATCTGTTTAAGTCCCCGCTAATCACTGGTATCATGAAGGCTAATAGACTACAATGGCTGGGGCATATAGAAAGAATGGAAGATAATAGGGAAACAAAACTCGCTTACACTCAGGAAATAAATGACCGTAGACCCCGAGGTAGACCAAGAAGGCGGTGGAGAGATAATACATGTACAGACCTACAAGCACTTGGAATCAACGACTGGCAAGAGAAGGTCCACCAGAGAGACGAATGGAGACGGATTGTATTTGCAGCAAAGAACCTCAATGGCTCGGAACGCTGAAGAAGAAGATTGTAATTTCTACTACAGATTGTTCAAAAACTAATATCATAATTCCATTGGGCCTTTCTGTTGTTGTTCTTTCATTATATGTTTGATAGCATCAGTGACTTCTTCTTTTAGGTGGACCTGTTAAGTTGCTTTATTCAGCTAATTCTGTTATTTCTCCATGATATGTTGTGGATAAGGCCCATGAAGGTCATGGCAGCAAAAGTCTGATTGACTCTTTTTTTATGTAAACTGACTGAATGACACCTTTTACATACCCCTTTATGACCTTGATAAAAATGGCATTTAGTTGCCAAAACTAGGCAACAGGGTAGCATTGCGTTCATTAACAGCTATGTGACACTGAATGAATATTGTTGCAAAGCATCCTTCAACTTAACATTTGCTGCTGTTAACAGCCAAAGCAACCTGAATATAAAGTTTTTAAATCTTTTGTTGCACATACTAATAGAATAACAGCTTTGCTGTTTTGTTTTGTTGCACTAAATATTCCTTAAAGAAAAAGAAATGTAATTTAACATTTTACATGTAAAGGCCTATGCAGTCACAGTAAATGTATGGATTGTTTAAGAATTTTGCAGTTGTTTTCAGGCTGTGAAAATGTTGGTAACGTCACTATATTGATTACTGTTTTCATCGTGATTGCGTGGGCCAGTATTACATTAACATATGCAGTAGACCAGTTAGAGAGCTTTTGTTAGTGAACTTAACCTTGTTAGCCTTAATAGAGAATAGATCATTCACATTCAGTATCTTATGCAATAAGTCATTATCATTGAATGTAAGAGAGTGCTGAAGTGCTATATAGAGCCTGTTTTATTGTATGGCAGTGAATGAAGTTGAAATGTAAATGAACAAAATATGAAGAATTTGGGAGCAACAGGCATGTGGTCCTTACGACGAATGTTGTGAATTCCTTGGACTGCCAGAGTAGCTAACAACGATTGTCTTAAAGAGGGTAATGAAACTAGAACATTGTATACAACAATAATAATGAGACAAAAACAGCTTTCTTTGGTCATGTGATGAGAATAGAGGCATTGGAGAACATCATGACAACTGGAAAGATCGAGGGGAAGATAGGCAGAGGCAGACCTAGAGAAATAATCCTGGATGGATAGAAATGGTAGCATAGAGGAATATAATCAGCAGAGTTGATCCAGAACACCAAAGATGAGATCTGTGGAGAAACATGGATGCCTGCACCAGCTGGCAAGGCACTTGAGGATGATGATAAAATAAGAGATTATAATGGTGTTACATTTGGAGAAAGTAAAGTATATACATTCATGCATATATACAAACAGGCAGGCATACAGACATAACTTGCAGATGCTCACCCGAAACAAACACACCCACATATTGAGCATGCTTATATAATTAATACTTGTCTTTTGTCTTTTTGTTTTTCAGCAAAAAGTTACACATGGTTCAAAGATCAGTTTATCATTATAAGACCTGAATTTCAACAACATATTTTTGTTTCTGCAAATGGAAAACTTTTGTTTTCTGAACTGGCAGTCTCTGACCAAGGTACCTATTACTGCCTTGTCACATTGACCAGCTATAGTCATAATGGTAACTCTGTTGGTGGAACTCAGACAGAAAGTAGAACCAGTCTGGGATTTGATCTTATTGTGAAATCAGGTGGTGCAAGTCAGTTTCAGCCTAAAATCCAAAATGATTTTATATATGTGTTTCCACCAAAACCTTTGAAGGATGATACAGTGAAACTGGAGTGCTTTGCATATGGTACTGGCACACTCATTTACACTTGGTCAAGACTGAATAACAAACCACTTCCTCTTGGGCACAGATTTGAAAGCAGTAACCGCATTCTTGTTTTAAATAATGTTCAACTTGAGGATGGGGGTCAATATGCTTGCAAAGTGTTCAGTATTGTGACAAACCTTGTGGATGAAAGAAGCATTGACTTGGTGATTCAGTCCAAACCTTTCTTTACATATCCACTCACACCACAGCATGTTGATAATGGAAGTAGGTTGACTTGGCATTGTGAAGCTTCTGGTTGGCCATTGCCTACGTACCAGTGGTACAAGAATGGGAAAATTCTACAAAGTTCAGCAGGAATTGCTATCATTGTTAACACTATGACCATTGATTCTGTAAATTTGAAAAGGGATAATGGAATGTATCAGTGTGCTGCAAAAAATGTGCATGGTACCACCTTTAGTACAGCTCAGCTACGAGTTCTAGGTGAGTACATTACGATTTGTTTTAATTATGTAATAATGTAAGTTTTTAAGTGTTAGCAGTATAATGAACCTTGTACATAAGTATGGTATAGTCACCTCAGGTCATTTGTGTCCATGCTGTCTACAAGGGATGCACCTCACCAAGCCAATCCAGAAGCTGTTTGGTTTAGGAATGCAGGGGCAATATATAGACATATCCTACAAGCCAAGCTCATGATGCTTGGTTTTAGATTTAAGCATGCAATCATGTCTTTCACATGGCTGCTAAGCCTCATTTTCATTTATTGGGTCTCATTATGGGCTGTATTTTGGAGGTCAGTAGAATGCAGTTTTAGTTTTATTGGCTCTTTGGTGACTTCCTCATTGTGGTGATTAATGGGGACAATTAGACCATTATGTAGACTTCCCTGTTCAAGCAACGGCCGACAATCTCAAAGAAATAGTTTGTTATGAAAGAAACAGTCTAAGGGACTAGTTCTGGTTTAGGGCTGTGCTTGAAATACAGGGTGCTGTAGGTAAAGGATTAGTCTTCACTTCAACCTTCTATGAAGAAAAACAAGCAGAAAAAGTTCCTAAGAATTCCAGGCACCCTGTGAAGAATATATTTTAAAACCTAGCTACGGGGTGCAGTTGAAAAGTAGTTGTTTTATCCACGAGGCCAAACCACTCCGCAGACAAACAGATCTTCGTGTAGTTGATATCCCCTTGAAAACTATATCAGAACAGCTCCATGGAGAGAGAAATAAAGATAATCAGTACACATTCTGACAAAAATGAAAGGAACATTCATCAAGAAGGAACAGAACATTGTACAATGGAGACAGCCACTCTTTTTTCTTGATGATGAATACCCGCAGGATCTCTCGATCCAAGTCTACACAGACAGATCAGCACAAAATGTTGTTGGAAAGGAAGTAATGGGATGTACACAAAATACCCAGATAAGATCAGGGATGTGACCAGCATACCTACAGGAGAGTACTGCCATAAATATGATGCAGAAATCCAGGCAATCAAAGATAGCAACTGAGAAATTACTGAATACCATTCATGGTGCTATTGATGGATGCAAAATCAGTACTTGAGGCACTGCAGTCTGGGAAATTGCCAGTACTACAGACACTACTATCTTTATTAGACAGCAAGTTTAAGGTCACCATATAATGGATACTTCTCACTGGAGAGAGCTTATCAACAAGCTAAGAAAAGCACAAAAGAATTATGAAGATATATTGAAAGAAGTTATCTCACCCCAAAAAACAACAACTGGTTACTTGTATCAGAAGTCAAAGTCCACATTCTTTGGGCATGTCATGAGAAGGGGAAAACTGAAGAATGTCATTACAACGAGAGAGTTGGAGAGCAGGAAAGGTAAGGGAAAACCAAGAGAGAA
Organism: Cepaea hortensis; assembly: GCA_963921405.1. NCBI lineage: Eukaryota > Metazoa > Mollusca > Gastropoda > Stylommatophora > Helicidae > Cepaea > Cepaea hortensis. The sequence continues at coordinate 291,808 of CAWUFQ010000368.1, forward strand.
GATGCTGGACAATCTGACTTCATGTCATGGAGGAACATCAGTATCATAAATAATTGCCAGTGCATGAGACAGATCACGAACGTCTCAAGGCATGGACTGTAAGAAGAAATGTTTGTGAAATGGACTATGATTCAAGTCTGTGTATTGTCAGAATGACTGGTTTATTTGTTTGCAGTTGTTGTACAATAGACACTTTATGCTCTATAACTCTGAATTTCTATGGCTGGTCTCCATCTGCCTTCATTTGGGCAATCCTCATATGAGTGCACATACACAATTACTTTGTTTTTTTTCTTTCAATCTGTATGGATAATTAAAAATGCATTGATATATCAGTAAATACCTTGATTCAATGTTTATAACTGAAATCACATTTCAGGCTGCAATTTTTTACATTCTCATTATCTGTGTGGTGTTGCTAATATTGCCTAATGTTTTGATTTTCACCATTGTATATCTACTGCTATTTTAATTGTTTTAGAGCTTGCTCCATCATTCTCAAAATCACCAATGATGAAAACAATAATGGCCACATTAGGAGGACAGGTCACAATCATCTGCAATCCTGTAGCTGCACCATCACCTTCTTTTAAATGGTTTAAAGATGGAACCATCCTGAATCTAGAACCTGGACAGTTTACACCAGAGGATCACTATAAATTACTTATGAATGGGAATTTAATCATAGAGAAAATTATAGCCAGTGATCAAGGAAAATACACTTGTCAAGCCCAGAATTCATTAGGTCAAGCTGAAGACTTCTCAAACCTTAAAGTCGTGGGTAAGTTCATGTAAGAGTACCTTCAAAATGTATGTCAACTCATGCTGCAGGATGCATATATTTTCTTTTGATTTGCTAAAGTAGGGTGAAAGGTGTATGTTTAGCTATCAAACACCAGTTAAGAATGCATTACATTTAATGTAAATCTTAACTGATGAATTCACCTATTATTAAATGTAAATGAAAGCTTGTTTATTTGTAGAAGCTCTTATTCCACATTGTCACTACTGTATTATCTTGAGTTGCAGAGAAGTGGTCTTTACATCAACCAAAATAAAATAGAATATTTGTTGATGTGTAGTGCAGACCGTGAAGATAGATTGATGAAGTAATCTACAAGCATGTAGATTTATTCTAGTACTTTGGTACTTTTGAAGATTTTGCTAAGAATTATCATGCAAAGAGTTGGGAAGAAAATATAACCTGAAATAGGAGAAGAACAATGTGGGTTTATAGAAGGCAAGGGTACAGTATATGCTGAGAATAGTAATTGAACATTCTATAGAAGTAAACAAAGATCTACATCTTTGCTTTATTGACTACATAAAGACTTTTGATAAAGTAAGACATGTCAACATGATAAAAATGCTTGAAGATCAGCAAATTGATGGGAAAGACCTTGGACTTGTAAAAAACATATTAGAAATAACAAGCTCCCATAAGAATTGATAATGAAGTAGGTCAATGTCAGCCTGTTAACAAGGATGTGTAATGTCTCCAGATCTTTTTTCCATGTACAGTGAAAATATTTTCAGAAATGTAGAAGATATGGAAGGAATCAACATTAGATATGAAGATGATACAGTCTTGATTGCAGACAATGAGCAGGATCTACAACATGATGCGGTTGTTGCACACAGTGAACAACTATGGTTAGAATTGAATTGCTAGAAGTCACAGATTATGGTCGTCACAGATTATGGTCGTCACTGGGACGAAGGCAATACCACAATGTAATATACAAGTAAATTGGCAAATTCTTAAACAAGTGAATCCGTACAGTTATCTCGGGACAGTCATAACATTTGATGGGCGATGCCTTGGAGAGATTAGAACAAGAATTGCCATGGTGAAGGTGGCCTTTTGCAAGATGAAAAACATACTGACCGATAAAAAGATGTCAGTTGCAATGAAAAAAAAAATATTGGTGAGGTGCTACATAGAACCTGTACGGATGGATCCATTAGTATGGATGTGAAGCGTGGACAATGAGCAGACAAGCTGAAAAACATCTGATGGCTGTGGAAATGTGGTTTCTGAGGAAAATGCAAAGAATACCATGGGCAGACAGAAAAACCAATGAATAAGTCCTTGAATAAACAAATGAAAATCGTAAACTGATTAGAGACACTAGACATACACAGTCAACATTTTTTGGGCATGTTGTGAGAAGATATTTCCTTGGACTGCCAGAGTAACTAAGATCGACTGCCTGAGACAGGCTAATGAAACTAGAACATTATATACAACAATAAGAAAGAGACAAACAGCTTTCTTCGGTCATCTGATGAGAAGAGAGGCATTGGAGAACATCGTGACAACTGGAAATATGAGGGAAGAGAGGCAGAGGCAGACCAAGAGAAATGATGCTGGATGGATTGAGACAGTGGCCTGGAGGAATACCATGAGCAGAGTTGATCCAGAACACCAAAGACCGAGATCTGTGGAGAGCCATGCACAACTATGCCAGCTGGCAGGGCACTTGATGATGATGAGAAGAAATGATTTGGTCAACTTGGTGACAACTGGCAAGATTGAGGGGAAGACACCAAGGGGAAGGCAGAGAAGTAAATACCTGAATGGCTTGGCCACGTGGCATGGTCAAGGCAGAAACACGGAGCTGATCCATGACTCTGGTGATAGAGTGAGATGGCGAAACATGACCGTCCACGCTTATTGGCATGGCACATGATGACCTTGGTAATTATTTTTAATAAAAGAATTAGTAAAAAAGAAAATGCAGTCTTGATTAAAACTGTTTTTGCCAAGATACAATCAAACCTTGGTTTTTGTCGATTAGCCATCTGAAAACAATCGGCGAAATAAATTCGAAACCAATGAAAACAGAGGCAATTGTTTGCATATGAATCAATGTAAATCCGATTAATTTGTTCTAGAAACTCCAAAATACATAACTAAAACACACTTTATAGAGCACTAGCTGACCCGGCCCGGGTTCGCCCAGGCCCTGGCGGGGATCTATCAGGCTGTCTGTCTGTCTGTCTGCTGGTTTGTCTGTCTGTCTGTCTGTCTGTCTGACCCGGCCCGGCTTCACCCAGTCCCTGGTGGGGAGCATCTCATTTAATTCATATAAGTAGTCATATAAGCTCCCGTTCCCGACTATCTGTCTGTCTGTCTATCTGTCTGTCTGTCTATCTGTCTGTCTGTCTGACCCGGCCCGGCCCGGCTTCACCCAGTCCCTGGTGGGGAGCATCTCATTTAATTCATATACGTAGTCATATACGCTCCCGTTCCCGACTATCTGTCTGTCTGTCTATCTGTCTGACCCGGCCCGGCTTCACCCAGTCCCTGGTGGGGAGAATCTCATTTAATTCATATACATAGTCATATAAGCTCCCGTTCCCGACTGTCTGTCTGTGCCGGCCCGGCTTCACCCAGTCCCTGGTGGGGAGCATCTCATTTAATTCATATAAGTAGTCATATAAGCTCCCGTTCCTGACTATCTGTCTGTTTGTCTGTCTATCTATCTGACCCGGCGTGGCTTCACCCAGCTCCTGGCGGGGAGCGTCTCATTAAATTCACACAGTAACTTAAAAGAATGTCCTTCCACACACCATCCATTATTTTTAATGAAAACTGTTTTTAATCACCTACATGACTGTAGATAACTTCTTTAAGCATAAAAAGATGAGTTACAATGTTATGCATTATGCATTATTTTTATGAAAACTTTGAAAATGCCTTAAAGATTATATCATTATTTATTATAACTCATATGCCTGTAAATAACTATAGGCAAAGAGTTTATAAATCTTTGAAAACCATGCAACAATATGACTATAAAGTATATAGAAATGTTATTAAAAGTTATGCCCCTTGAAATAACTTTTCTAGAGTTAAGTCCCCTTGCTATATAGAAATTATAATGAAATATTAAATGTTATTAAGTAAGTAGCCGATTTTACACTAAGAAACTATTACAGTCGGTTGCACAGGAATGACAGGAAGACGTGTAGAAAATTTCATCTCAATCGGATGTACCGTTATCGAACGCATCCAATATATTGCCAACAGTCTCTTTTATAGATATAGATAAATATACTGTTTAATAATATTTTTCGGCCTCATTCTTATCCTAACTGGCACCTTTGCCGTGCCTAGTAACACTGTTTGCCAGTGCACCTCTTGAATTTTTCAAATCATCCTTTGCTGGCCTTAAAATCACTAAGGACACTAGTACTCATCCCAAGCACTTTCTTAATGAGATCGGCATTCAACTGTCTACCTTTTTCACATATGATTGCCCCCGAAGCAGAATCACCTTCTAACTCGATTTGATGTATCCAAATTAATTATAACTTTTCGACATCTTCAGTTGTTTGCAATCTCTATTTCGTTAGCACATGCATGTCTTTCGCTACATTAGCCTCCTTTATTTCTTCCTTTTTCACCACAAGGAAACTTATCGTGGATGGTGACTTCCCACTCCTCGCCAGATTCCAAGTCCTCCAGTGAACACACCTGTTGAAGAATGTCTTCGGCTTGACCCATCCACAACCTTCCTCTTTTTAACCTGCTGCCCTTCACCTTCCTAATTTCACTATGCAGTGGATGTTGTGTGTTTGCTTTAACTCTGAGGTAGGCACGTGCTCTGCAAATTTGTGGTCTGTCTTCAATGGTTGGAAAATCAAGAAGGTAGCGCATCGCCCTCCATGCTGTATCTCTTGTACATCCAAGAATAATGCGCATAGCTTCATTTTGTATCCTTTCCTTCCTTTCTTTCTGCTTACGGCTGAGAGTCAGGATTGCCATCGCATACTCAAAAACAGACATGACCAGCCCCTCATATAGGAGGCATAGATGGCGCTGCTCACAGTTTGCTGCCGCCATCATACGCATCGCAGCCAAACCCCACTTGGCCTTTGTTATCACTTAGTCTATGTGCTCGTTATAAGCAATGCTTCGATCAAAACGTATTCCCAGGTAATTCATTGCCTGCGTTCTTTCCACAGTCTCTGAACACAGATTGACAGTTGGTGTTGGGGTGTTGACAATATGATTATTCAAAGAGAACCATGACACTGTTGCCTTTGTTGGGTTGACCATTGCCCCAACTTCAGCACACCAAGTACTTATGCGATTGAGTTCAGTTTGCAGTTCTACAGCAACCTGATTTCTATCCGTACCCTCACGATACACTTAAACATCGTCGGCATATGACAATGTCCTCCCCGGTCGAGTGATCTGCTCACTGGTGATTCTCACTGTGTAGGCGTTGAACAGCACCAGAGATAATGGTGATCCCAGTGGTAGGCTAGGATATATTGTTGTTGGTACCGAAGTCCAACTGCCACATCTAACAACTACTTTCCGTTGGAAGAGGGCTGCAGCGATCCAACTAAGGAGGAACGGACTTATCTTGAGTTCAAGAAGCTGAAGCATTAGAAAATCCAATGATACTCTGTTGTACGCGTCCTCAAGATCAATCGCTGCAGCAAAAGTTTCAATGCCTGAGTGGAAACCTTCATAAACATCATGGGCAAAAACTGCTGCATTGGTCCAGGCTTCTCTTTTGGGACGGTACCCTCCCAGGGTAGGTGGGAAAACACCTTGCTTCTCTAGCTGGCTTGATATTTTTCTGGCAATTAACTTCTCCAGCAGCTTGCCTATTCTATTCTGCATGGTGATTACTCGATATCCCTGATTTTCTTAAGCTGTTCTTTACTTTAATGGCAGTAAGTTATTTAGATGAATGGGGGATATACTGCAGGCTATAAGTGGCAGCTTGGTGCATTGTAACAGATCTCTTCATTAATCTGAATGATTATGAGTTGGGGGGAGGGGGAGAGCAAGTATGGAACTGCAAAATAAATAATGCACATGAATATAGTTCTTATGTGTAGCAGCAAAAGGGACATGAGGATAGTTCTTATGTGTAGCAACAGGGACACATCAGGGACAAATGAGTATAGTTCTTATATGTAGAACAGGGACACATGAGTAGTTCTTATGTGTAGCAACAGGGACACATGAGTATAGTTCTTATGTGTAGCAACAGGGACAAATGAGTATAGTTCTTATATGTAGAACAGGGACACATGAGTATCGTTCTTATGTGTAGCAACAGGGACACATGAGTATAGTTCTTATGTGTAGCAACAGGGACATATGAGTATAGTTCTTAAGTGTAGCATCAGGAACATGTGAGGATAGTTCTTATGTGTATCAGCAGGGACACATGAGTATAGTTCTTATGTGTAGCAACAGGGACACATGAGTATAGTTCTTATGTGTAGCAACAGGGACACATGCGTATAGTTCTTATGTGTAGCAACAGGGACACATGAGTATAGTTTTGATGTGTAGCAACAGGGACACATGAGATAGTTCTTATGTGTAGCAACAGGGACACATGAGTATAGTTCTGTGTAACAACAGGGACACATGAGTATAGTTCTTATGTGTAGCAACAGGGACACATGAGTATAGTTCTTATGTGTAGCAACAGGGACACATGTGTATAGTTCTTATGTGTAGCAACAGGGACACATGAGTATAGTTTTGATGTGTAGCAACAGGGACACATGAGTATAGTTCTTATGTGTAGCAACAGGGACACATGAGTATAGTTTTGATGTGTAGCAACAGGGACACACGAGTATAGTTCTTATGTGTAGCAACAGGGACACATGAGAATAGTTTTGATGTGTAGCAACAGGGACACATGAGTATAGTTCTTATGTGTAGCAACAGGGACACATGAGTATAGTTTTGATGTGTAGCAACAGGGACACATGAGTATAGTTCTTATGTGTAGCAACAGGGACACATGAGTATAGTTTTGATGTGTAGCAACAGGGACACATGAGTATAGTTCTTATGTGTAGCAACAGGGACACATGAGTATAGTTTTGATGTGTAGCAACAGGGACACATGAGTATAGTTTTGATGTGTAGCAACAGGGACACATGAGTATCGTTCTTATGTGTAGCAACAGGGACACATGAGTATAGTTCTTATGTGTAGCAACAGGGACACATGAGTACAGTTCTGATGTGTAGCAACAGGGACGCATATTTCTGCTGAGAGTGACTGAGCACTTTGGCCTTGTCCAGAATACAGTGTGATGCCAATTCTTGATATAATGTGTCACAACTGCTTGATGAAAGAAGTGGAAGGAAAAGTGGAGGGGAAGGGAAGCTGCAAGAGAAAGACAATGTTAAATGTGGGAGGACAACATGAAGTTGAGTTAATTGTGAAAATGCAGGACAGAGGGTGTTGATGACTCAGTGATATTTGATGATAAGTTGTACATGCTGTTGTCTACAGTTTATCAACTAAATGCATATAAAAATGATTATTGTAAAGGTGTTGAAATTTTAAAATGAGTTAAATCTAGTTTGGTTTTGATGATGACGGCAATTTTTGGTGTGATCCAGTGCAGTCTGTTTGTTAGTGAATATGTTGACTAGAAAAAAAGAAAAGCTGTGAGAAAAAATATAAAAGTGTTTCAAACCTTCCCTGCAATAGGCAGCATGTGGTACTTCTTTAGTTTTGATGACAATTAATGCCACCATTCTTTACTTGATTTAATTTTTAACAGTCATGAATCTGGATGTCTATTACAGTTGAATTTCTTGCAAAAAAAATTATCACGTCCTCTATCAAAATGCCATTGCAGTACATTCAAGTGCTGCAGTCAACTCCTGGTCACTTGTCATAATATTGGGCCTTCATTTTCCATTGAATTTTGATTGGTTTCATCACTTTTCTTAAAAAAATAACATCACATTCTTTTTTGGTGAATGTCATTAGTGGGGCAGCTATCTCTATACTACTGCAGTACCATGTGGTTTACCTGCACTGTGATGCCACGCTCTGTAAACTCCTGACATCCTTAGCAATGTACATGACAATGGCACTGTTTCACATTTCTCTAACAAATTTAAAGTTTCATTTGTTCATATATTTAAATGAGAGCTGTTGTGATTAAAATTGTTAAAAAGTCACTTAAAAGTCGACAGGGTTGACTTCATTGCACCAGGTTTTATACCATCTGGCATGGTCGCTTTCCGCGCTGCGGAAAGCGTCGCACAAAGCACGAACTCCGTAGCTCTAGCGATGACCCACAGGAGTCTCCGAAAAATTTCACCCGTGAACCAAAGGATGCAGCCCAAAATCAAACCCACAACCTTCGGAGCCTGAGTGAAACGGCTTGACCACTTCGCCATGGAGACTCCCGATTAAAATTGTTAAAATGTATTACCGGGCCTATAATAGAAGCTAGGAAAAATGACATTATAACTTATCATGCATGCTGTAAGAAGAGACCAGAAGGGGTTGATGTGAACTGGCCACCTCATGCCCTAGAAATCTTTAGCTGCACAATCCAACCAATCATGAATAAGTCTACAAAAGGCTTGGCATGAGTTAGTTGTTGGCCTTTGCTCCATTGGGAGATGAAAACCAGACAAAGAAGAAGATTAATTTCTCCACAGACTTCTGTCAAGACAAGTGTTTAGGTGTCCATACATAGGAATAATGACTTAAAACAGTAAAATAATGCCTTTCTGTTTAGTTAGTTGTTGGCCTTTGCTCCATTGGGAGATGAAAACCAGACAAAGAAGAAGATTAATTTCTCCACAGACTTCTGTCAAGTCAAGTGTTTAGGTGTCCATACATAGGAATAATGACTAAAAACAGTAAAATAATGCCTTTCTGTTTAAATAAGGGCCACCCGGTGAACCAGCTGGTGTGTACGTTCAACTTCGATCTCCTGTGTCAGATTTTAACAGTACAAATGACCAGATGAACATCAATACAACACGCTGGGTAATTTGGACAGATGGTGAAGATCGTGGCAGCATGATCACACATTATTTTGTGGCATTTAGGACTACATTGGACCTAGCCTGGCGAATTCATCCAGATGGAAATAGTAAGTGAAAGTACCAGTATATTTTCTTCATCTCTTACTAGAATTTGTGTTTAGTTCTCTCAGTAAGCCCTACATTTATGGGTCTATCGTACCATTTTAGTCCTTTTGTTTTGCATAGACACCATTCAATTAATGTCCATGTTTCTCATGTATACAACAAAATTGATTTTTACCTTAGAGTTAAAATTCCATATTTTGTACTAGATTTAATTTAATTTTCACATATTCCATTGTTCTATGAAAGCCCCTTTTGCCTTTTGTATTCTTATTGTAAGATCTCCCCCCCCCCCCCCCCCCCCCCCCCCCGCAACCCAAATCAAGCATATTTAATTTATTTCTTTTGAGTAACAGGAGGGAATTGTTGTAAGTGAAGTCCAGATCTTCAAGCTGCTCTGTCAGAGTCCCTTGTTTTCATTCTAGATGTTAGCTATTGTTGTCTTCATAATCCTGCCAGTAAGAATATTATAAAGGACACAGGGCATCCCTGTTGCACTAAATATAGTTTTTTATCTGCTCTTATCCACTTTCAAACTTCTTTATTAGCTTCTGTGTATGTTTCATGTTTCTGGGGTTGCTATTGTTTAAATTTGCCTTCATTTGTCCTTTCTTCTATTTACTAAGGACATTTTCCATGCTTTATGTTTTAGCTTCCCCTTTGCAAGATCTTCTGACATGATTTGTTCCAAATGCTTTTAACTGCTGCCAGCAGTCTTCCATGTTGTCGCTGGCCATTTTGGAATTTCTTAGCCAGAAAAACATTAGCTAAGATTTTGCCAATAATCTCTAGAACATTTTGCTTGTTATAGTTAGAAAATCTAAAGGGAAGATCTTGATAGTTGAGACTGGGCTTCACTTGTACATATTTTGCCTATTCTGGTGCTCACTAATGGAATGACCTTCCTCCAGATCTGAAAACTCCAATGAGTACCTACACATTTAACCGATAATTCTTTCAATTTGAATAACGAAGACACAAACAATAGATTGCATGATTTATTGCCTGGCATATTTCGCTGCGTCTCGTCAGGTACATACTGCAAAAATCACACAACTTATGTGAATTAATTAGATAAATCCTTCAAACTGAAATATACACATGTTCGCACAGTAATGTCGATTGTCTACCACAGTAATTTTAAACTGACTAACATGTCTTTCTGCTTGCACAAGGACGGCTTACGAAGGTTGATTATTATAGCTTCAGCAAACTTTAACAATCGACTACACGGAAGGCACTGTCTCTTTCAACCACGTGACCGCTCTCGAGCACATGTCTCCCAACCGAAGAAGCCGGACTGTTCCGGTGTGTCGGCCTGCCTAGGCTACCATCTTCTGTGTGTAGTATCTTGTCCACCCAATTCAGAATGTGTTCCGAAACCCTGCAATGTAACTGTCGCTCAGTTCTGCCTATGTAGATGGCCTTGCCAAGAAGGTTGGCAATCGTATTTTGAGTACCGCTGATATGCCTTACTTCAAAACTGAAGTCTTGGAGCAATAGAGACCACCTTGCTATCCTGTGGTTCGTCGGAGTACCAGTAGTGATGATTGTCAATGGATTGTTGTCCGTCTCCACTATGAAGTGTTTTCCTAACAAAAATCTAGATAATTTTCTAACTGCATAAACCAAAGCGAAGGCTTCTACATCAGGAGTCGACCAATTTTTCTCTCTTGGTTTGAGCTTTCGACTCACGTAATATACTAGGTGAAGGATTCCCTCATGGCTTTGCAATAACACGGCCCCGATAGCTATGGAGCTCGCGTCGGTTCTCAATCTGAAAATAGTGTCCAAATTTGGCAATTTGAGTATTGGATTACTAGAAAAATATGATAAAACTTTTGTGAATGCTGGTCTCAGGCATTCACTGTTTACAATTTTGTTTGGTTTATCTTTGGTTAGTAAGTTAGTAAAACAGTTTGTCAAAGTAGCAAAATTTGGAATAAATTGTCTATAATAATTGAGTAATCCAAGACACTAATTATTTCCTTCTTTGTTGTCGGAAGCGACAATTTTAGAATCCTTGAAACAATATTGTCGTCCGTAGTGACAAAGCCGTTGCAAATTTTATAGCCCAAAAAAGTAATTTCCTGGAAAGCTATGTCTACCTTTGATGGTTTCACTGTTAGGCCGTGGTGTCTGGTGCGTTCAAATGTCTGTTGTAAAGTCATTAAGTGGTCTGTCATAGTCTTTGTATTTATGCAGATGTCATCCATGTAAGAAAGTATATTTGGAATGTTTGTCAGTAATAGCCTGGTCATTCGTACAAATGTCGCAGGGGCGTTGACTAGCCCGAATGGAAGTTTGCACCATTTGTATAGACCCCAGGGTGTGGCAAATGCTGTCAAATGTATGCAATCTTCATGCATCGGTATTTGCCAGTACCCTTTCGTCATGTCCAGTTGTGTAAAGTATTTTGCGTCTGTCATTTCCGTCAATATGTCTTCACAGTTCGTCATGGGTTATAAATCTAACTGTGTAATACTGTTAAGTTTCCGATAGTCAACACAAAGACATATGGTGTTGTCCTTCTTTTTGACCAACACAATCGGTGAACAAAAATGTGATTATGATCTTCTGATGATGTGATTTTTCTCCACTTCTAGAATTTCTTGATGTAACTTGTCTTTGTAGTGTATGGGTATGGAGTATGGTCTGCACTTTATTGGTGTGTTGGATGTCAGAATAATGTGATGCTGTACTAAATCTGTCTGTCCTGGATGGTTGGAGAAGATAGTACTGTAGTCTTGTAACAGTTGTCTGCAATTGTCGGTCTCTGTCTGAGAAAGATTAGGATTTACTTTGATGTCTTGTAGAGTGTCAGTCGTATCAAGTGATGGGACCGGTATTTCGTCTGTATCGTCAGCGTCTGTGTGGTCCACTATCGTTGTGCTTGCTGCAGTCTCGTTTTGGTCTCCGTCTCTGTTGTAGTAAGGTTTTAACATGTTAATGTGGGATATCTTGTGTTTGTTGTTTATTGCGATTTCGTAATCCATTGTCGAGATTTGTCTCAGTACTTTAAACGGTCCTTGCCATGAGTCCATCAGTAAGTGTCTGTCACTTGGCAACAGTAATAGTACGTCTTGCCCAGGTGTCAGTGTTATTGTCCTATTTCCTCTGTTTGCATATTGTCTGTAAATAGCGCCAGATTGTTTCAATGATTCCTTCGCAAATATGCAAGATTTCATGATTCTGTCTCGCAATGAAGTAACATATTCATATGATGACAATGGTTTATGTTCATTTACAGTTTCAGTTAACATAGTGTGATAAATAGCTAATGGGCCGCGTGGTTTGGCTCCATAAACTAGTTCAAATGGTGAAAAACCTGTACTGGAATGAGGTACTTCTCGATACGCGAAAAGTATGGCAGGTAGATAAGTGTCCCAGTCCTCTGGGTGTTCCTGGGTAACTTTAGCCAACATATGTTTGAGGTTACCGTTCATTTTCTCTACAATAGTAGAATGTAATATCTTGTAAGGATATCACATTTGAGGTCAAAGTGCCATCTAGCATTCTTTGTTATTCTTGGCTTTTGGCCTATCAAATTAAAATATTTTTGCAAAGATTCATCAGCCTTTTGGGCTTTTATAAAATTCTCTCTCATGGTATTGAGAGGCAGTATGACTGGACTTAACATTTCTAAAGCCTCAGTTTGGTTAATTTGATCTTGCATTTTTGCAGCAGATCTGGTTACTGCATTTGAAACATTAGAATTATGACAAGGTGTTACTACATTTGCAACAATACATTCATGAGATGATGTTAATACATTTGCAACCATACATTCATGAGAAGATGTTACTGCATTTGCAACAATACATTTGGCAGAAGATGTTACACCATCATGAGGCATGTCATTCACTTCCGGCAGGTTATCCACAATTATGTCACAACATGGGTTAGACAATGCTGCGCATTTAACCTTGCTTGTGAGGAATGGGGTGTCAATATATGCCCATGCAAGTGGGTATTTCTTGATGTTACCTGAGAAAGTTCTGCATGTAACATGTTTGCCTGTATAGTCTGCAGGTAAGATAAAGTCTCTCTTTAACCCTTTACAGGGCAGACGCTTGTCCGTTTTGTAGCCCTGAACGGGCAAGATTTTTTCAGGTTCTGTAAAATTTCGGGTCGCGTTAGTAAAAACATCACAAATAAGGTGTTAGTCAACCGATTTTAGTTAAATAAACAACACAATGACGGGAAAAGCATGCAGAATATGTTACTCATGTGATTGTTGCCAGTAATCCATATATTAACACAAATATTTACGAAATACGGCATGTTGTTTGTGATTTTCCGTCATCTATACGGCAATTTACAAACACATTTTCAGAATCATAATCACTTTCTTTAAAGTCCAACTCACGACTGCTAATGCAAAGTAACGCTTTGCACTGATATCTAGCTCCGATTAATAATCAACTTCGTGCCCTTTAATGTAATTTAAATTGAACAGAGCGAAATCTCGGCTATCACTTGAAGAATCGCCGAAATCTATTTTGAAAAACAGCGTAAAAATCCCGAAAACTATCAAAAAAAGTCCGTTCAAATTCATTGTAGCGCGTTTACATATGGCGGCCACGTTGTCAAGCTATCGCCGAAAGTGAAAGTAGCCGTCGGAAGTGTCGGAAAGCCGAGAGATCGTGTTTTTACAATGCATAATAGTATCGGCCGGAATAGGACGCTACGCTCGTTTTAAGCGATCGGCCGGTAATGGCTGTTATGCCCTGTAAAGGGTTAAACCAATAAGAGTGCACCCGCTATCACGTAAAACTGTGGCTGCTTTGCCATTTACATAACCTTGATGGATGTTAAGTTTACCTTTAGAATCTATTTCATTCATCTTTAACATATTATTGGTTACCACACTGACAAGATCTTTCCGTTTACACTCTCTCTATCTTAACTTTTGTTTAACAATCCGATGATACACCCACGTTCACACTTATTTTACAACTGGTTCACAAAAATGGATGATGCACTCACGTTCATGCCTTTTTTCTAAATCGTTCAAAGCCGGACGATGCAACCATGTTCCCAACTGTCAGCGTCTTGATTCACAATCACACAGGCTCGTAGTAACCAACAGATGTGATAACAAATACTGTCACAGAATGACTGTACGTGACACACGGCGAATACAATTATAACCAATTTATTCGCACTTCTCACCCGCCGCAAACATTACAGGCATCGCTTAACCATAACGGCGATGCCATTACACAATAAATATATACATTCAATACATCAGTTCATAACTTACAACACTACGTCCCTGGCGCACAGTCTTCTATACTCAAACAGGCGTTCTCTCTAATAGCGTCCACTCACACAAGCAATACGAGCACACATCTCCCATGTCTGTCCTCTACCACAGTCCGAGGCCGTCTGCCGTCTAACCGCCGTAAGTCCTCGTTGGTCGTGTTTTCTCACTACGTGGATCCGTGCGCCACGCATGCCACAACTGACCATTCTCGTCACTGCGTAGTTAGTGCCACTCACAGGCGTACCTGGCCGTAATTACCAGGTGTCGATGATGAAGACACGGCAGATCTGGTAGGGAGATTCTGACAGCCGTTTAATTTCTGTCATTGTGTCACCATTGTTGGTAATCAGTGACCCAAGATATTCAAAATTTTCCACCACCTCAAATTTTTCCCCATTAACGTATATTTCTTTCTCCATTGCAGTTTTGTCTGTATGCATTATCTTTGTTTTTGCTATGTTAAGATATAAGTTGTGATTTTCACTATTCAATTGGGTTGAGGCTATGAGGTTTTCTATGCCATTCTGTGTTATGGATAGTAATACTGTATCATCAGCATATCGAATCTCTGGTATGTCATGACCGCCGATATTTAGGGCTTCATATAGCTCCCTGTTTATATCATCTCTTACATTTTTCATTATATTTTCGGCGTACAGGTTAAACAATTAGGGTGACAGCACGCAGCCCTGACGGACTCCTTGTTTGATGTCAAACCAATCTGATGTCTCGCCATCTATTCTAACTGCTGCTTGTTGGTCTAGATAGAGCATTTTTATGAGTTGTACTACATGGGATGGAAAGCCCATATTCCTCAGGATTTCCCAAAGTTTCTTATGTTGTACACAGTCAAATGCCTTTGAATAATCCACAAAACATGAGAATAGGTTTAAATTAAATTCTCTGCACTTCTCTATTATTAGTCGCATGTTGAATATGTGATCTCTTGTTCATCTTCCTTGTCTAAATCCAGCTTGAACCACGTTAATCTCTTCTTCCATTTTCTTACGAAGTCTTCCCATTATGACTTGTAGCAGAATTTTACTTGCATGACTGATCAGGGCAACAGTTCTATAGTTGGTGCATAATTTCAGGTTGCCCTTTTTTGGTATTGGAATGAAAATAGTTCTCTTCCAATCTTTTGGCCATACCATATTTCCAAATCTTTTTACATAATGCATGATATATGTGTATGCTTTCTTCTCCTCTCGCTTTAATTAGTTCAGCTGGTATCTCATCACATCCAGGTGATTTACCATTCTTCAGGTTCTTTATAGCCCAAGCAATTTCATCAAATGAGGGTTCAGGTTCTGTCTCTGCTGTCATTGGCTCATGTATCTCATTCATATCCTCACTGTCACTCATATCATACATTCCACTGCAGTACTCCTGCCATCTTTCAAGAATTTGCCTAGATTCTGTTAAGGTATTTCCCATCTTGTCACAGATAACATTCAATAGATGTTGAACATTTCTTGTCAATACCTTCATTTTTTTGAACATTTCATAATCTCTTCCAGTCTTATGACATTGCTCTATTCTGGTACAGCAATCTTGTATGTATTGATTTTTGTCCTTTCTTGTGTTCTTTCTTATTTCACGAGTTAAAGATTTATACTTCATCCTGCTGTTATCGGATTCATCTCCTTTCTTTTTCAGCTCCATTCGTTGTTTTATTAATTCTAATGTGTCTGATGTAATCCATGGCTTAAGTTGCTTTTTCTTGGTCGGAATTAAATCTTTGGCTGCAGTTATCAAGATATCTCTAGCTTGTACTGCCAGTTCATCAGGTGTCATTTCCTCTTGCACAGACATCAAGACCCCAAAGCGATTCCTAACTTCTATGTTGTATGCATCTGGTATTTTTGTGAGATCAAAACGAAATGGCCTTGGTCCTGGGGTAAGCTTTTTGAGTTTTAATTTCAGATCTGCTTCTAATAACTGATGATCTGTATCACAGTCTATGCACTTCGTAGGGTTTTTGCAGATGTTATGTTTGATCTCCATCTTCTTTGTATTAAAATATAATCTATCTGATTTTTGGTAATACTGTCCGGAGACTTCCATGTGAAGAGTCTTCTTGGATGTTGTTTAAAAAGCGTGTTGGCTATCGTGAACTCATTTTCTGTGCAAAATTCAATTAATTTGTCGCCTGCATCATTTCTATTTCCCAATCCAAAATTTTCCTAAAACGTGTCTCTCATTTTCAGCTCTTCCTGCACCTACTTTTGTATTAAAATTTCCCATTATTATTGCTATATCATTATGTCCAATCTTATGTAATGTGTCTTGCAGTGTGTTGTAAAAATCTTCAATTTCGTCCTCCTCTGCTGTTGAAGTAGGTGCATACATATATCTGTACAAAAGTTGTGTTTTTTGGACGGCCTTTAAGTCTAATAGTGAGGATTCTATCACTAACTGGATTATATCCCATTAAAGCTTTTGCAGTTGTCTTATCTAAACAAAATGGCACTCCACTCTGGCCTCCGATGTCTCTACCAGAATAAATGAAAAGACTTTCATTTTCAGTTGTAAAATGTCCCTTGCCGCTCCAGCGATGTTCACCAATTCCTAAAATTTGAATGTTTAACCTCTCAATCTCATCACATACTACTTTAAGCTTTCCCTCATACAGACTTCTCACATTCCTATTCTCACTCTGTTTCTTAGTCTGACACAAAGGATTTCCTTGGTAACACAGTCAGGATTAACTCCGTCGTGATGACGGAGTACTATTACTAGTACTTGTCCCTGTGTCACACTCTCCCCCACTGTTAATAGCTGAGTAACTGATATTAAAGTTCAGGTTATATTCAAAGTCAATATTCAGGAGAACGTCAAGTTAATTGTCAGAGACCTCTTTGACATGTGATCTAGGTCGGTAACATGAGTCCACATACAAGTAACATTCCTCCTTCAGTTGCTCGTGTAAATTATACTAGTTCACATATAGTATAAATGCTCTCACTTCACATCAAGAAGTCACTGGAATAGGAAATGTTGATTGATGAAATAGCGCCAAGACTAGTCACTGAGACACATACTTTATTCACATGTATACATCATGCTAAATGCGGGAGCTCTCCTCTATTTACTTCACCAGAATATGACATTTTTAATTTATACAAAAATTATCCATATTCAAAGCCAACCTCCCTACCTTGAAATAATTGAGGATCGCCTGTTTGCAGATCATTTACAAACTCTGTTATTTGAATTTATATGTTAAACGATACAGGCAACAATAATTACAAGTTGAATTGTAGATGTAAGGTACCAGATATTCCCCGTCATGTACCTCAAGTCCTTTGTACACTCTAACGCTCCTCAGTTTCATCACACATATTCCTATTAAAACACAAACACCCAAGAGCAGCCCCAGATACCTAAACAACATGTCCACTAACACCCTGTAATTTTTTATTTACTTTTTCACCATTTTTGTGCCTTCCCGTTTTACTTTTCACAAATTTTTAAATGTCCCCATTGATGTTTTTTAAAATCCTTTTTCGCCACTTTTGTCACATCCTAATCTGCTGTTTGCATAATTTTGTACTTGTTTGTAGATTAACTCCTAACAGCCTGCTAGTCCACCTAATAGTATTTACATTTGCTAATTATTAGTCTGTTCTTTTGTCTTATTATACTGCATGAGCCTTGACATGAATATTCAAAGTCAATATTCAGGTAAATGATGGCATTAAAAACAATGTGACATGCAGTAGTAAATAAATTAACAAGATAGCATAAGGAACAGCTATTGAATGTTGCTTACAATGTGTTAACTGTAATGAGAGTAGCACCATATATGATCTGACAGAAATTATGTTGTGAAAAGTAGAGGTAATAATTCTTGTCTAATTTGAACAGACATTCCAAAATACAGTGTAACAAGTGAGCAGTTTCCAGATAAAAGGTATGCAAGACTTGCAAATCTAAAAGCTGGAGCTGGTATTCAGTTTCGAGTGTTGGCTCGGAACAGTTTTGGAATTGGTGCTCCAAGTTTACCAACAGGTAAGTGCAAAAGGAACTTAAAATTTTTTTTAAAAAATGCCCTTTGAACTCTGGTCATCCAACCCAATCAAATCCAATTATCTTGGGCACCAGATCAATAAATTAACTAAACAGTACAATTAGTAATTAGTAAGTAAAATTAATGTGTCACAACAAAGTTAAACAAGATGAAAGGTAAATGGCCAAGGATACATTTTACACACCTAGAGGCTTACTGCGTGTATGATGCTAGCTCCATACTTTTATAGACTCACTGGTACTCAATGGAGGATATTGCTAATATTATTCCAACTACCTTTGCTTCCCAAGACATTTCCTGGGAACACATATAAAAAAAAAATCTTCACCTCAGTTGGGATTAAAACACATGACCACTGTGCTGGCACCTCCGGACATAACGAATTTGTCCAGTGCTACTCAGAATGGCTTATTTTATAATATCCAGTATTCATGCTTATTAAACCAGACCTCCCAGCATGTAAACCTTTTTATTTGGAGACATAACTTTCACAAGATTTACACCACTTGTTTGTTTCAATGGTCTGTCTCTGAAAGCCAGGTTTAGGAAATCACTGGCATGTTTGTTAATTGTATGCATCCCTCAACACAAATATTATAATTATCTACAGTTTGTGATGACTCTTGAAGGTGATGTATGTCCATATATTTCAGCCTCTGTGCCTCAGATGCACTTGTGAAGACTTAGTGTTGCTGTTTTGTATTCACCAAGTAATCATTAGGTTGCATTCACAAACATTAAAAACACATGGATTTCACAATAAAATTTGGTGGAACTGTGGTAAAGCTGTAGAAATGTAAACAATACAAAATAACACAAAGTAATTCAGCTTTACAGAACAGAATTATGAAACATACAGTACGTTGTGGCAACTAGTATCTCCATGCTCATGCTTATTACGTACATCCACTGGGGCTCTTTAGCTTTCACTCTCTGATAACTATCACATATCCATTGCTTCCAGTGTCCTGCCTTATCTCCCTGCCTCCTCTTTTCATGTACCACTTCCACTCTTTACCTGGGACTTTCACTGAAGCTTTACCACCTACTACCCTGGTATCATCCCCTACCCCGGTCCCCATGACCCACAGATACCCACAGCTATGTATAAAAGAGGATTAAGATGCCATTCGTGGTAGCAGTACAGCCTGAGACTGATAACTAACAACATTTTTTTTCACATTTTTATTTTCTCTTCATTGCTCTCATTTTTGTCATCTTTTTATTCTTCTCATCCCATCCTTAAGCCTTAATGTAGTCGCCAGAGGGTCTTCTCCGTGACTATATGTTGTGTTTTGTGTATGTATTTATTTGCTGATGAAGGCTTGTCGCTGCAACGTCCTGTATGTTTCGTAATTCTATTCTGTAAAGCTGCATTCATTCATTCAATCAGTAGCATGTCCTTTGCCGAACCTCACTCCCATAACAACCTTCCGGAAAACCTCTCGATCATAAGCAAGATGTCCCGTGTTCCATACACCCATCTGGAGATCATCCGCCACATCCTGCACCTATCTTCTCTTTGGCCTTCCTCTACCTCTCTTCCCAGGCATATACCCCTCCATTATTGTTCTCTCGAAATTTTCGTGACGTTTCAAGTGATCAAAATATTTCAATTTTCTTTGTTTTGTCTTCTGTAATAGCCAACCTTCTTTAATAGCCAACCTTCTTCAATATTCAGCTCTTGAAGTATTGATGCATTTTTTTTTCTTTATCCAAGATATTCTTAGAACTCGTCTATAACATTTATATTCAAAGGTATTTATGCTCTGTTCAGCTTGTTTAGTAAGTGTCCAGATTTCACAGGCGTATATTGCAATGGGAAAGATGCATGCTCTTAAAAATCAAATTTTTTGCTGCATTACTTTTGTGTTATTTTATATTTATATATTGAAGCATGTTACACCTCAATTAAATCTGTGAATCTGTGAAGAGTTGGGAAATACCCTAAAAGAATCTAGAAAAATTCTAGAACGATGGCAAGAATACTGCAGTAGAATGTATGATATGAATGACTGTGAAGATATGAATGTGATACATGAATCAATGACAGCAGAGACAAAACCTGAACCCTCATTAGATGAAATTGCATGGGCAATGAAGAAGCTGAAGAATGGTAAATCACCAGGATGTGATGAGATACCAGCTGTACTAATTAAAGCGGGAGGAGACAAAAGCATACAAATCTATCACACATTATGTAAAAAAGATATGTGTCACAATCCCCTGTAACAGAGTAAGATTGGCCATTGTCAAAGGTCTCGATAATTTCCAAATATAACTGAGTAATGCAGGATGGCTCAGCCACAGGTATAACGACACAGATCATTACTTTAATCCATAGCTATGAGTCACTGGAGAAAACTTATGTTGCGCACTCAAAATTCGTTTAATCATAGATGAACACAGTGACACGCAGAACATTATTCCAGTATGTTTAGTATACATAATCCATCATCGTTAGGACTACTTTTCTCTGTAACATTGCCATCTCTAGGCCTCCTTCAACTAGTGGCTCTCCAACAGCCGGCTAGAACCACTCAACAAAATCCATTAGCTTGCCTGGTGTCTCCCACACCTCAGCCCGAGACTCTCTGTCGAATCCAGACCTCCACTGCCTGGATCAAAACTTCACTCTATCCTCACAAGCTTGGCTGGTGTCTCACACACCTCAGCCGAAGATTCAATACTCCAAGCTCAGACCTCCACTGTCTGGCTCAAACTCAACTCCCCGTAATTTTCCCAGCTACATCTTTTTATCCCCTCTTCCCGGACCTACCACGAACCACACCATTTAACCCTTTTCATTCTCAATCTACATTCCACCACCATTACCTTTCTAGGTTCCCTTAATCTAGTTTCCAATCATGTTTTACCTTTCCACTGGTGATTTAAATCTAGACAACCTCACCATTGTTTCGCCCCCCCCCCCCCCCCCCCCCCCAATTGGCATGACGATTTATATCTATATCTATCTATATATTTAGTCGGTGTTTAAACCATCATCTAGTCTGGGACTATCCCCGTGTGATGAAAATGTGTAATTAACCTACTTGGCCTCACATCTGTGTACTTTTCTGACCCAGTTACCCCCACCAGTATAATAACATTCCTAGCTAGTCCGCTAACCTCCCAATTTGCATAAACCTACACATGTTGCACTACCCCCTCCTCAAAAGAAATTTCCAATGATGGAATAATGTGATGAAAATGTGTAATTAACCTACTTGGCCTCACATCTGTGTACTTTTCTGACCCAGTTACCCCCACCAGTATAATAACATTCCTAGCTAGTCCGCTAACCTCCCAATTTGCATAAACCTACACATGTTGCACTACCCCCTCCTCAAAAGAAATTTCCAATGATGGAATAATGCTTCTCTACCTAGACATCAACATAATGATGCATGGATAGTAGTAAGTCTTTCACCCTCATAGTCCGTCTCTTACCCCTCTTGTTCATCTCGACTACCACCTTAAATACTACAGCAGGTAATCACCAGTATCCTAACACATTCACCTGCATGTGGAACCAAAAATTCACCATGTTCCTACTCACCACATCATGGAAAAACATTACATACAACTTTCACATTACCTTATATAGCCGGTAATCATACGTAACCTAACCCATACCCCATACATCAACACAAACACATTTCCACCTTGTGTACTCATGCTTAAGCTAATACTTCACACAATAAGCAACACATCACAGAAAAAAAAATCCCATATGTGTACCTGCAAGTAACTTAATATCATCAAGAACACAAAAAATATTCAACCTTACACATTGTGATAAGTGGCACACTATCCAATAAACGTCTCTAGCATTGCCTCCTCCAATAAATAAGAAAATTGTTCACATAACACTTGGTAATTGTTCATATGCTTATCTGTGTCGCCCCTTGACCCCCCTAGTCGGTTTGCACGATAACTTGTCTGTCTGTCGAGTATCTCGACTGTTGCCTGCCTGGACCCCTTAATCGCTAAGGCCCCACGTTGAACATTTGAACCATTAGTTTCTGGTAGTGAGAGTTCATTGTTGACCTGCAGCCCTGAATAAATGGTTGGATTCTTCTCATGTCGCTCACATCGCCCAGTTTCTGCCGATGATGCGTCTCCCCCTCGTGTACACTGAAAATCAAGAGGAGGGAGAATTACAATGGGAGGATTCAAAGTCAGGCATCGTACTTTTGAGGTCTGCTACACACTGTGGTGTGTAGACCACTTTGTTAGGTCTGCCCTTCTGTGTCCACACAGACAACACTGATGTGATAGCTGACACAAATTTCTTTCCAACTGTATTATAGCCTTGCGTGATGTGTAACATCTTGTTCACATCTCTCATCATCTGAAATGTAAATTGTCGCCCCTTGTCAGGCAGAATCTCATTAGGCAAACCCGACCAGAAAGTACTGCTAATAGTGCTTCAGTTGCCGCTTCTACAGTACTATGTCTGATAGGTACTAGTTCCATCCATCTCGTGTAACCATCACTCATGATCACTATATATCTAAAATACCTCTTGGATATCACTAACACTGGGTCAGTGATGTCACTAACACTCATTTTAAATGCCTTAACTTTCGTGTCTGTATCTTGCACCGTTGCACAGGATTCTCTGTCTAACTCTCTTTACTAAATCCTGGCCAATAAAACTGGGACATGGCTCTTTGCTATGTACGCATTATTCCCATGTGTCCTGCGAATGACGTCTCATAAGCTGTTCTCATATTCAGTTGTATATGCGCCCAAGGTACCCCCACCTTGCCTGCTTATCATCTTGTCATCTGACATGTCGTTAGTGAGACTAGTATTCTTCCCTTTGAAGCACCGCCTCTCGTTCGTTAATGGCGTTTGTTCAGGATTACTATACCCCTGATAACATTTGTCCATAGTGATGTCTTTTCTTTGACAGTCATTACCGCTCTGCTTGAGATCAGTCTTCCCCTGATCAGTGGTGCTATTGTTAGTCTCTTTCTCATTGTCTTTTTCACGCATCTCTTCTTCTTCAGCTATAGCATCTAATCTAGGTTGTCTTCTGGTAACTACCGCGTTACTTCTCTCACCATATTTACGGTACCAGTTATCTATTTCCTGATCTGTACCTGCTTTGACTGTTGGTACGTTTCCAATGATCAAGTCTGCTACTGCGGAGTCCAGAACGCATTCTGTCACTCTACCTGTAATATGTGGTGTTGTCACTGTGATCACGGCTAGTGGGTAAACTTCTACTGTCCCATTAAAAGTAATACATCTAACCTTTTTCCCTGTGTAAGGTGAAGGATGGACCAAACTTTTCCTGACTCCGATCATCGTACATCCGGAATCCCTAAATGTTACTGCTAGAGTGTCATTAACAAACCCATAATGCAGCTTCAAACTTCCTCCTGCATGCACTGCTGATCCTGCTTGAAATGGGTGACTGTCCATTAAGACAGGCTGACTGTCTTTATCAAATAGAGGTTTGCATCTACTGCAACTCTCATTATTGATAGTCTCAATCACTTGTGGTGCATTTTAGTGCTCAGTTTCCCCCATCATACACTGATATCGTAAGTGCCCAGTCCCGCCACATTTGAAACAAATAATGTTCTTCTTCCTATTATTTGTTGGCCTACTGGATGGTTGTACATCACAATCCACTGTTCTGTGCCTCCAGCTCCCACAATTAAAACATCCAAAATAACTATTCGGACGCCTCTTAAAATTTCCTCTGTGGTCTGGGTAACGTCCTGATCTGCCAAAATGGTTGCCACGGAAACCATTGTCTTGAGGTCCTTGTTGCTCATACCTATGTGTTGAGTCCACACTTTTCGATCTTGGTCTGATCCCAAGATTCTGATCCTGTTTAGTATACGCTGCACAGACTATTTTCTCATCAACTTGTCTGCCAATAGAACAGTTCAGATGTGCAGTCATGTAATTTTGCCCTCAACGAGACATTGTTTCAATGTCCTTTGATTTACATTCTTGGAAGAAAGTGACCAAGTTCATATTACATGCCGATAATATCTTGTCTCATAGCACCAGGTCCACTAAATGGTTAAAATCTCCTCCTACATCTGCAAGCTCCAGCCATTTATGAAAAAGATTCTTCACAGTATTAACAAAGTCTGTAAAATCCTGATTTGTCTCTGGGACAAATTGTCTGAACTTCGTTCTGTACCCATGCTCAGTTAGGTTGAACAGTGTAAGCAAGCGTTGATGCAGAATAGTATAATTATTTCTTTCTTCCACTGGTAAATTGAACATGGTATCTAGGGCCTTTCCCGTCAGATACTCACTCAGCGACATAGCATACTCTCCTTCTGGAATGCCTAAAGCCTTAATTGCAGCCTAGAAACGGTCCAAATATGCCTGAATATTATCTTTATCTGTAAAGTATGGCAGTTTTAGTCGTTATGAAGAGTTGGTGGAAAATGTTGAATATCTTGGGCCATTAATTACCAACAATGGTGACACAATGAAAGAAATTAAAAGACGAATATCTATTGCCCTTCAGAAATTAAAACAACTGAATAAATTGTGGAGTGGACCAGACTACAAAAATTAGATTTTTAAGAGCATACATCTTTCCCATTGCAACATACGCCTGTGAGACCTGTACACTTACTAAACAAGCTGAACAATGCATAAATGCTTTTGAATATAAATGTTACAGACAGGTTCTAAGAATATCTTGGATACAACATTGGCACCTTTCCGTCTTGACAGACGATAGTTTGGTACATTGTGCTTTAAAAAGGCTTAATAACTACGAGCCATGGCGGTGGCGAGTGTGGCTGGTAAGGCCAATTCTTGCTGCAAATGTTTGCCCACAGTAGTTGCATGTGAAAACATGGTCATTTCCACCATTTTGCACCATCTTACGTCTCTCACGCTCTGTGTGTGCTTTATCTGCAATCATTTTCTCCTTTGTCTTTATTCCGTTTCTGATAGTTGCCCTCCATGCAACACATTCAGCGGCGACGTGCTCCCAATGTGCATTATCAATGCCTGTATCAATCATGTCCCGCTTACACACATCTTTGTATCGTAGTAGAGGCCGACCCTGAGATCTCCTACCCGTCTGTAATTCACCAAAAAAGATGTCCTTTGGTATTCTACCATCATCCATCCTCCTAACGTGTCCTATCCATCTAAGTCTACGAAGACTGAGCATGGAATACACCGTCACACAACCTGATCTTTCCAATACTTCAGTATTTGTGATTTTGTCTTGCCACTTAATACCAAGTATTCTTCGCAGACACCGCATATGAAAGCTGTTTAAACGTTTCTCTTGGAGTGAGTAAGGTGTCCAGGTTTCACTGCCATAAAGAAGAGTACTAAGGACACAGGCTTGGTAGACAAGGACTTTTGTTTTGGCAGTAAGCTTCCTGTTCTCCCAGACTCTTTTTGCTAACATGTTCATTGTTGTTGCTGCCTTGCCAATCCTGATGTTGATTTCCTGATCGAGGGATAATTTGCTATTTACCTCTGATTCTAGATATGTAAAATGGTCTACTATCTCCAGTTCGGCGTCGTCAATAAAGATTGATGGTACACCATGTGCACCTTGTGACATAATCTGTGTCTTCTTTTTGTTAATTGTTAAACCAAATTCAGAACAAGCATTGGAGAATGCAGATAGTAGATGTTGTAATTCTTCCTCAGAGTGTGTCGTAATCGCAGCATCATCCGCAAAAAGCAACTCTCTGATTAGTACCCTGCTAATTTTGGTCTTGGCCTTCAATCTCTGAGCATTATAGAGGCCACCATCTGAGCGTGAGTGAATGTATATACCATCATCCTGATCACGAAAGGCATATTTCAGTAGAAGTGAAAAGTATATCCCAAAGAGGGTGGGGGCTAGCACACAGCCTTGCTTAACTCCACTCTTGATTTCAAACTCTTCTGAAGTTGAGCCATCAAACTTGATTATACCCTTCATGCCTGTGTGGAACGATTCCACAATGGACAGAAGAGTTGGTGGGCAGCCAATCTTCTTTAGTGCTTTGAACAGACCCTCACGACTGACCAAATCGAATGCCTTTGTGAGGTCGATGAAGGCAATAAACAGTGGCTGATTTTGTTCCCGGCATTTTTCTTGCATCTGTCGCAATGAGAATATCATATCAATGGTAGACCGGTTCTGATGGAAGCCACACTGTGATTCGGGGTAGACTTGATCTCCCAGGACTTGAAGTCTGTGCAGGACAATTCTGGCAAATACTTTCCCAACAATACACAGAAGTGAGATACCCCTATAGTTGTTACAGTCGCTCCGATCTCCCTTGTTCTTGTACAGCGTTATGATGTTTGAATCTTTGAAATCCTGTGGGACTTGTCCTTCTCGCCAGCATAGCTCTATTAGCTGGTGGATCTGTAGAGCAAGTGTGTCTTGCCCACTCCTGATCACCTCTATTGGAATCCCATCCTTACCTGGAGCCTTGCCAGATGCAAGCTCATTTATAGCACACTTAACTTCTGTTATAGTGGGAAGTGTGTCCAGGTGGTTAAGAGTTGGCAGGGCCTCTATGGTGTTGAGGGCATCATCCGCTAGCTTGGTCTCACTTGAGTAAAGCTCTAAATAGTGCTCGACCCATCTATCCATCTGCTGTTTCTTATCAGTGATGATTTCTCCAGTCAAGGTTTTCAGCGGTGCACTTCTTTTGATCATTGGACCACAGACTTTCTTTATCCCTTCATACATGCTTCTGATGTTTCCCTTATCACTTGCGATTTGAATGGACTCACATAACTTGATCCAATAGTCATTCGCACACTGCCTGGCAGCCTTTTGTACATCCTTCCTTGCTTGCTTCAGCTCACTCAGAGTGTTACGCGTTGGTCTTTCCTTGTTTCTTAAGAGAGCTATCTTCTTTTTATCAATCAAGGGCTGCAGTATCTGGCTGTTTGCCGCAAACCAGTCCTGCCTCTTATGATCCACAGTGCCGTAAACCCCTACCGCTGTTTTATAAATAGTTTCCTTAAGTTTACTCCATTTATCATTTACTATA
Organism: Cepaea hortensis; assembly: GCA_963921405.1. NCBI lineage: Eukaryota > Metazoa > Mollusca > Gastropoda > Stylommatophora > Helicidae > Cepaea > Cepaea hortensis. The sequence goes on from CAWUFQ010000368.1 coordinate 319,014, forward strand.
CAATTTTCTGATGTATCATTGAAAGCGTCTTCAAGTTGCTGTTGAAATTCAAAGCACTTTCCAGGATCGTGAGTGTTAGTAATATTAATCCTGGGGCTAGACTTGTGTTTAGCTGTGTAGATTCTCTTTGGTCTCAGTCTAACCCTTGCAACAACCAAAGAATGATCTGTATCACAGTCAGCACTGTGGTAACTTCGAGTTAATGATGTATGGTTCAGATGTTGTCTCCGTGTGATAATGAAGTCCAGCTGATGCCAATGGCCGGATCTTGGATGTTTCCATGTGACCTTATGCATCTCTTTTGTTTTAAAAAAGGAGTTTGTAATACATAGGTCATTTCTAGTGCAATGCTCCAGCAGCCTTTGCCCATTATCATTCATGCGACCGATGTTGTATTTTCCAAGGCACACTGGCCATGAACTTGAGTCCTTGCCCACACGAGCATTGAAATCACAGAGCATATAAATGTAGTCGGATTTTGGAACTGCCTTGATCGCAGAGTCTAGCTGCTTATAGAACATATCCTTCACATCATCAGAGGAAGCGAGTGTCGGTGCATATGCAGTGAGAATGGTGGCAAATCCACAGGAGGTTGCCAAGCGCAGTGATAATAATCTTTCATTACCTCCAGCTGGGATATCAATCATTCCCAGTAGCGAATTCTTCACTGCAAAGCCCACACCATGTTGCCTTTTTTCTGCCTGCCCTCTTCCCTTCCAAAAAAAGGTGTAATTGTTTTCCCTGAGTGACCCTTCCTCAGCGAGGCGAGTCTCCTGCAGGCCAGCAATATCAATGTTAAGACGATCGAGTTCAGCATCAATCACAGCCGTTTTTCTCACATCGTCAATATTTGTCAAGTCAGTAGAAAATCCTGGACACATGGTTCTTACGTTCCAGGTTGCAACCCGTAGCTTGAGGTTTCTATTCTTTTTATTAGTACCTGGTGCATTGGTTTTACAGCCTGCGATTCAGATTTTGTCCTAGCCCCAAGCACCCATTGAAGCAGGCAGGCTGTGGCGGATCAGCACCCAATTGGCTGGGGGCTGCCCAGCTTGAGGCGGGCGGTAACTGATCAGTGACACCTGTAGGTGCCTCCCACCGTCAGAGGCAACGTGTGGCGCCCATGTCTACGCCAACTGACAAGGACTTATAACCCGTAACAGTTGCCTCTCGCTTTGATTCCGAGACCGGTTAAGACCAGGGATGGAGTTATTGCCTCTCCATAGCACAAAGCCTGGGCTAAAATAAAGAAACCATGTGTTGCCCATGCAGCATGATCCCTTTCTCGGCCTGCCAAGTTCACTCCAGAGGAAAGTTGACACCTATAATCTGGAACAAGACAAGCTGCAGAAGCTGCCGGATCAGCAAAGCAATGCTCTAACTGTCCGCCTGTCGGAGCTTCGATCCTAGACCAGCTGCCAACCAAGGCTTAGGGCCTGGTCTGCCCTGCCATGACTTATTTTGTCTTTGGGTTGCATTTCCTCGCACCAGGATAAGGCTAGTACCCTCCCAATTGCGCTCTTCTGCCCGAAGCCGTTGGCACAATGTGGGGTGTCGGGTTTGGTAAGCGCCGCCCAACATTCGGCGATCTTGGATACAGAAAGGAACAAATGCATCCATACAACAAGAATTGAATATTAAAGAAGGGTGGCTACTAAAGATGATAAAACAAAGAAAATTGAAATATTTTGGTCATTTGAAATGTCATGACAGTTTGGAGAGAACACTCATCGAGGGAAGAGAAGAAGGAAAAGGCCAAAGAGAAGATGGTTGCAGGATGTGGTAGGTGATCTCCAGATGGGTGTATCGGACGCGGGACTTCTTGTTTATGTCAGAGATGTTTTCCAGATGGTTGTTATGGGAGCAAGTTCTGCAAGGAACATGCTACTGACTGATTGAATGATATAATGTGCATATATAAGAAAATAGTGATATGTTTGTATCCTAGGGTAGTAGGAGCTTATCCTATTGTTAGCCACATCCACCGGTGGCCTCCAGATATAAAAGTCATTATTTATATTCAAGAACTTTAAAACTCCCAAAACAATCTATCCTGAGCTGGAAGATACCTTCAATATTTTCTGTAAATTTTGTTTTTGGCGCTCGCTCTCTTTGAACTCAAACGCAGTCCATTCACACTACTACTAGTAATACTGACTGAATTTTGTGTGTGGATTAGCTTTCCCTATTAACAGTGTCCCTCTCCATCAGGTGAACCCACCCCGTCTTCAGAGGTACTTGTGCGAGGAAGACAATATTACGTCCCCAAGTCAAGGACGATTCTGTGAATATGAATAAAATTTGTTTCTCATGGTGCTAAGATGAGAGCAATTTAGTGGAAAGTCCTACCAAACTCAATTTTGCGTTTTGGAAGAAGACACAAACCCACTAAGCTCTTATGCATCTTCTTTAAGCAATGACTGACTTTCCCTAACAGTCTTGATGGTTATTTGTATTGGATTAGTCTTGAGTTTCACCAAGTATTGGGACCTCACTCCCACTTTTATTGTCCCAAATCTGTTACATTAATTAGTTCATCCACCACAGAAAAACAGTATATGATGATTATCCGCTAGGAGAAAGTGACAAGATGCCTTAGATCTGATGAATAAATATTATTCCTTTTCATTAATCGGGTTATCTTTCATTCTAGCGCTTCTTTCCCCTTCAAAAATGGTTATTTCTAATAAACCACTTTTATTAGTTGCCCTTCATCAGTTTTGTCACCCTAATTTAGGACATAACCAAGGTTAGATTTATTTATTGATGATTTTAAGTTAAGGTGTGTTTTTCCAAGTCTGATTCACAATAGAAGTTAAGTTTAAAATTGCTACATCGTGTAATCATCATCATCATCATCATGCACCATTTCAATAAGCATGGGCGATTATGTTTCACCATCTCACACGATCACCATAGTCATGGATCAGCTCTGTGTTCTTGTCTTCACCATACCACATGGCCAAGCCACCCAGGTAATTACTTCTCTGCCTTCTCCTTGTTCTTTTTCTTTCAATCTTGCCAGTTGTCACCAAGTTCTCTGATTTATTTCTTCTCATAACGTGTCCAAAAATTGTGACTGTCTATCTCTAATTTTTCTAATCAGTTTACTATTTTCATTTGTTTCTTCTGGGACTTGGTAATTGGTTTTATGTCTGTATGTAGTATTCTTTGCACCATATTTCCACAGCCATTAGATGTTTTTCAGCTTTTCTGCTCATTGTCTACGCTTCACATGCATACAAAAGTACAGGTTCTTTGTAGCACCTCAACACTCTTTTTCTCATTGCAAATGCCATGGCGATTCTTGTTCTAATCTCTTCGAGGCATCTCCCATCTGATGTTATGACTATTTCAAGATAATACACTTGTTTAAGAATATTCCCATTTACTATATGTTACATTGTATTGTTTCCTTTTTCCTAGTGACAACTATAATCTTCTTACAATTTAATTCTAACCCGTGGTGTTCACTGTGTGTGACAACCTCATCTACTAAATGTTGCAGATCCTATTAATTGTTTGCAGTCAATTCTGCATCATCCGCATATCTAATGTTATTGATTTTACATCATGCAATAGGGAAGTAATACAGATTTAATCCAATAGTCTTTGAAACGTGTGATCATGTTTGATTGATTGATTGATTGATCTAGGAACCGACATCACAGCATTCGGGACATTCCCATAAGCGCTCCGTCCCCATCCTCAGCAACCAGTGAAGAGTTCCAACACTAATAGTTCCAGTAGCAATCTGATTATATGTCCGTCTCGCCTTTCCTCTGAGCGTCGAGCGTCGGCCAGATCCCCTCGTCACTCCTCGCTGCCTCATTCTAACCAGACTATGGTGATCCATTTGCTCCTCCGAGGTGTACACGTGCTCCCACAAGGCCGCAACCACATCTGCCTTGTCATGCATCAATACTCCACCAAGTTCTGCCGAGCAAGCCAATCTGTCCGCCTGTTCATTCCCCAGCACACCGGCATGCCCAGGAGAAAAGATCCAGGTGATGCTTGCTACCCGTGACCTCCGAAGCGAAGCAAGCCACTCTGCACGAAGCTTGCCTATTCTCACCCTTCTCAGCATGCTTTCTGAGTCAGTTACAATCACAATATGTGTATGTATCGTGTTTTCTATCCAGCGGAAAGCTGCACTGACCGTCTCCACCTCCATTCTTAAGCTAGATGTAGTGTCATCATACGCCAGGCTCTCCTGCACCAAACGCCGACCATTAGTTTTTGCCAAGAACCCCCAAGCACTTCTCCTACCTCTCAACACCGACCCATCCGTGTAGATAATCACATCACCCGGGCGAGAATTTTCCTGAATTAATTGCTGAATTTCCACTTCCGTGGCCCCTGCTGGCCACTCCCTGCACTCCCGGCTCAATGTGATTATAACTCTGCACAAGTCTGACTGCACGGCTGGCACTCTGACCCACTCCTCTCCTCGCCTAATGTTCTCCAAGGGGCACACCTGTCTGATCGTATCCTCCGCCTGAGCCATCCATGATTTCCCTCTTATCAGTCTCTGACCCTTAACTACGTCCAGCGCCTCATGCAACAGGTGATCTGTGTCTGCAGCTACTCTGAGGTATGCCTTCGCTTGCATCACCTTGTGCCTACCAGCAACAGTAGGCAGACCAAGGATGTAACGCATGCACACTACTGGAGTGTCTCTGGTGCATCCCAGAATGACCCGCATAGCTTCATTCTGTATGCGCTCTAATTTCACCAGCTGACTCTTTGAGACAGTGAGCAGTCCTAGTCCATAATCAATCACTGAGAGGATCAAGTGCTGGTATAGTGTGAAGAGCATTCTCTGCTCTGTGTCCATTGCAGCCATAATTTTAAGTGCATTGAGTCCCTTTTGAGATATTGTCACAACCGTCTCCACATGGTCCTTGAAGGACAGACTCCTGTCAAATGTGATTCCCAGATACTTCAGTTTGTTCTCTCTGTTGACGCTTCTACCATCTATCGTGAGGCTTGGGGCATCATCTCTCACAATCCTGTTGTCCAGAGAGCACCACAACACAGCTGCCTTTTCCGGGTTGATGACAGCACTCATTTCAGTGCACCAGTCAATCACTTTGTCTACTGTCACCTGTAGCTCCTGGGCTGTTTGATCCCTATTTCTCCCCTGCCTGTATGCAAGAATATCATCTGCAAATGTTAGAATCCTTCCAACCCCTGGTGCTTCTAGGTATGCAATCTTGCTCGTATACACATTAAAGAGCACTGGTGAGATTGCAGATCCCTGTGGCATTCCCGGGGTTAAAATATGTGGCTCTGAGGTCCATGCGCCCAGACAGAGAGCAACCTGACGAGAATGCAGGACGGCCGCTATCCAGTTCACTAACCAGGGATTGACCCCCTTCTCCATAAGTGCGGTCATCAAAATATCATAGCGAACTCTATTGTACGCATCCTCGAGATCAAGCGCTGCCGCCATCGTTTCCTGTCTACTCTGGAACCCCTCATAAACGTCAAAGGCAAAGGTGGCCGCATTCGACCAGGTATCTTTTCCTGGCCTGTAGCTCCCCAGGCCTCTTGGAAGAAGCTTCCCCCTTTCCAAAAAATCCTACAGCTTAACAGCGACTATCTTCTCTAAAACCTTCCCAAATGTATTTTGAAGGGTGATGATCCTAAAGCCGCCAAGCTTTGAATGATCCTTGTATGGTTTTGGGAAAGGGATGAGATAGCTATGCAGCCAATCATGCGGTACTGACGCTGTCCTAATGCTCTGATTAAAGCAGCCGGCCATCTCCTTCAGGTCTACATCGCTCAAGGCCTTCATGTGGCCATACCTGACACCATCAGGCCCTGGTGCCGTGTCTTTTGCCTTTTACAAAATATGTTTAACATCTTCAAACAATATGATGTCTTCGTAAGGCATATTCTCTATTGTGCAAGATAATTCCACTCTTAACTGCATCCCTGGTATCCGCATCACTGTGATTGGTCTGCTCTAAAAATCTCTGGAGAAACGCCTCCCCTTTCTCCTTGTCTGTTGTCACGCGTACCCCATCCTCTTTATAAATTGTTCCTACTGTCATAGGCCGATCTTTTCTTTGCATTTGTCTGTACAGTTTCCAGAATTTATGCAGTGTTTTATCACCTCCAACCTCCTTCATAAAACATTCCCATTTTACTTTCTTGGCCTCTGCAGCACATCGCTTGAAAGCCTCCACCTTGTCTTTCTTGTCATTTTCCGCTATGTCCACTTCCTCTCGTGAACTTAGGGGTGTCTGTCGCAATTTCCTTAGCTGCTTCACTGCAGCTCTCTTTGCTTTCCACGCATTGTCCACTTCTGGGGTCCACCATGGGGGCTGCAAAAAGGGAGTTTTAACAGTCCTGTTGCATGCCCCATGTCTGAGGCGTCCAAGAAGGCTGTCGCTCCACTCATACCGGAAGGTCTTGCGCGCTCTCCCAGCCTTGACTTTCTTGGACTTAGAGATCAGGACTGAGCATGGCATGTGATCACTCCCATGGTCATTCAAAACAGTCAACTTTACATCAAGGACTGATGACTGGGAGACAAGTGCCAAATCAATAGCAGTATCTGCATCGCCAGGCCTCATTGCCATTCTAGTCGGCCTACCATCATTTATGCAGACCACATCGGAGTCCACCATGGCATCCGCAAGTGCAATTCCTTGTCGATTTTCTCCACTACTGTCCCAATCTCTGTTTCTCGCATTGAAGTCTCCACATATGAGTAGCCTATCACCTGGTAAGTCCTCTAATTCCTTAAGCCAGTCCCATTGTTCCTTTCTGACAAAACAGTCCACTGTGGCATATACATTTATGATGTTCCAACTTAAGCCACCAATCTCCTTTTGTATACCCTGGACCTCTCTTGCACTGTGATTCCACTGGCTCAAGTCAAGTGCCACATGCTTTACTCCTTTCTTCACCAGCAGACCTTGCCCATGTCTCTTCCGCCCAGTGGGGTTTATATAACTGACGTACCCAGGGCAATGGTATTTATCTGTATTTAACTCCTGGAGCATGAGGACATCAAAATCATATATTAGCCTCTCCAATACAGGACCTCTCTGCCTGGCACTACGACAGTTCCAGTATCCCACTCTTACATGGTTGAAACCTAGTCTCTCCACTTTTCGTCTTGTTCTCCTAGCGCCTGCCCTCCTATTTCTATGCCTTTTTCTCACACCATTTCCTCGCCTTCTCCTCCTCACTCTCTCTTCGCTAGCCGCTGAAAGATGTGTCAAGCGCAGAGCACGTGCTCCGTAGCTCCGGCGACGATTCCTGTGTTTAAATAAATCCATAGGCAAAGTTTGGGTATTGCAGGAAATAAACGGTCACCCTAGCATTGCCTGCTTACTAGGGAAGGGGCAGGGGATGTCCCTCAGGAGTCCATACGCCTGGCGCCGCCCCGCCCGCATACCAGACGTTCCACGTTCACGACCAACTCACCCGTGGCCATTCAGTCCTCGGCATGTCAGTCCACCTTAATGTGATCATGTTTGTCAACATTTACTGACATAGCACATAATGATGGTGTCTGTAGACTCTGGGCATGATATGAGAAAAAAAAACAATGTATAAACTTAGGAATAACTGATAGATTTGATGGGGAAAGAGTGAAAGGACAACAAATCTATTCCTGGATGTCTTTGGCCTTGTGGCATTTTTGGGGAAAGAACCAGAACTTGATGTTAAACTAGTGATTGTATGATGTGATGAATCATGATTGCCTACACTTTCCGTTATGGCACATAATGATGATAATATATTACAAGTGATTTAAACCAGAGTAATGTAATATGAATAGGGGAAAGAATTGGATAGAGGGGGGTGGAGGGAAAGATGGTATTCACAAATGAAATCAGTACAACTCGAACCAGTTGTATAATGGAGAATGGATAGAAGGTTCAAAAGTTAAGTTTAGTTCACCTGTATTTGGACCACATCATCAAGTGCCCTTTTGACTGATGTGGGAGATTACATTTCCCCACACTTTGCATTCTAAAACAGAATGTATACAATTGTTTGCTGACATTTTTCATGCCATGATGAATGAAATCAAAGATCATCTGCGACGAGACCACGAGGACGCCCAAGAAGAAAATGGATTGACGACATCAGAGACATTGTACAACCTCACGGAATGACACTATCCAGTGCCGTCCACCGGGCGCTGGAACGCAAATTATTCCTCCCCACGACGCTTGACGGCAGAAGTGGAAGATGATGATGATGATGATGATGAATGGTTATCAAAAATCTTCACTTGCTGTCTTCCTTCACCTGTTTCCATAAATCTTTCCAGTTGCTACAATACCTTCCAGCTTAACTTTATTTGTTTATTTGCTAAATGTCCGGGATTTATAACATCCAATTCTGACTATTCATTTGTGATCGACCAGTATGAAGGAACACAATGGAAAACTACCTTCTTTACAAATGTCTAGAAAATAATGTTTTGTCAATGCATAGAGAATCAGAGAAATGTTGTAACTGTGTGCTCTATAGGAGCAGCCTCGTCCAGAAGAGATAGTTATTGCATCAGGTGACTCCAGACCATCAGCAAGTGGCTGAGTTCAAAAGATTATCACTTAAAATGGGAATGTGGAACAACTGTGGGGATGGCGAATTTGATAATATCAAGCAAGAAATAAGAAGAATGAATATTAACTATCTAGGTATACATGAAAAGATGAAAAAGGAACAAGCATAACATCTGAGAAATATAACGTAATCCCTTCTAGTGGAGAGAAACAATGGATCTGGAGAGATCAAATTCCATCAAAAGATATTGAGCTGCGTCAGACAGAATATAAAGTAAAGTTTAATGATAGACCTTTTGATCTCCACATCATTCAAGTTTATGCACCAACATAAAGCAGTAATGACAGTATCAATTAATTTTGTAGTCGTAATGCCTTCAAGAAGTGCGTATACTCAGAATTAAATATTAAAATGGGTGACTTCAATGCTAAAGTTAGAAGTCAACAAGATGGATGCACAGTAGGCAAATATGGACTATGGGAATGTAATGAAAGAGTTTGCATACTTGTACAGTGGGCAAAGGAGCATGATATGATTATTGGAAACGCCTGGTATCAACATCCAAGTAGATTATGGACATGCAAGAGTCCTGACAATAAGATCAGAAATCAGATTCCTCATCCCCGGGAAGGTTAACCCGGTCAACAAATGCCCACAGAAGTCGGATGTGTCGGCCTAACGGTGCAAGAACGCAGCTCTGCTGTAAACAGGCACAACGCAATCACGTCTGAAAAAAAAACTCCGGATGAAAGCAGAAGAAGAAGAAGAAGAAGATTCCTCATCAACAGATATTTTGGAATGCCTTAAAAGTAACAAAAAGTATACCAAAACGCAAACTGCTACAGCAACTATAGATTAGTTATAAGCAATACACACATAAAATTAAATGGAATACAAACATTTATGTTGCCCCTGCTTCTCTTATTTAAAATAAATTTAAAGAAGGTCTAAAATACACCAAGAAACATAACATTTGATCTATGTGCACTGAAGAGTTAGGAGATAAAAGATCAATTCAACATAGAAGTAAAGAACAGATGTAATGCATTGGATGACCTAGAAATTTTATTTCAGGATATCTGTGACCAATGGAAAATATTGAAGAACTCAGTCAGCCAGGCTGCATAAACAGCTATCCCAGAAACAAAGATGATGGGATGTAAGAAATGGATGATGGAACACATCTTACAGCTAATCGAAATAAGAAGAAATAAAGAATATGGAGCATGGACAATGATCAGACAAGCTGAAAAACATCTAATGGCTGTGGAAATGTGGTTTCTTAGGAAAATGCAAAGAATACCTTGTACAGACAGAAAACCAATGACCAAGTCCAAGAAGAAACAAATGAAAACCATAAACTGATTAGAGAGTAGGAGATTTAGAGAAGGAACATGGAATGTTAGCACATTAAATGAGCTAGGAAAGTTGAACAATGTTCTAAGAGAGATGGATAGCATGAAAATACTAGGCGTAAGTGAGATGAGATGGTTGGGATCGGGCAAAATTATAGCTTACAACCACACATTAATCTATTCTGGAGGGGATACACATGAAAAAGGTGTAGGAATAATATTTGATGAAGAAACAGCCAAGTCAATTAATGGATACTGGTGTATTTCGGATAGAGTTATTATGGTCAAAATCAAAGGCAAACCAATAGATATAAATATTACACAAGTATATGCACCAACAACAAGCAATAGTGAGGAAGAAATACAACACTTTTACGACGAAATAGAAATGGTGATGGCTCAAATTGAATCACAAGAAATAAAAATAATACTTGGAGATTTTAATGCAAAAGTAGGAAAGGGGAAAATTGAGGATGTAGTGGGGAATCATGGTTTAGGTACAAGGAATGAAAGAGGAGAAAAAATAATAGAATGGGCAAATATCAATATTATGATAATTTGAAACACATGGTGTAATCACCATAAAAGACTACTATACACATGGAAAAGCCCTGATAAGAAAATAACGCAGTGATCATGTACCACTTTAAAAAAAAAATTTTTTTTTTAAATTCGCGAATCCTTTACAGGACATCGCTGTCAACATCAGCATCTTTCAGCTGATTGTTGATTTCTTGGCAAGATTACGCTCAGTAGTTTGTCATTGATTTCTGAGCGGCCGGCTCAGTTATCCCACAAGTCACCAACGTGGGGAGAACCGCTTCCAATTTTCGCGTGCTGCATTATCCTGTGTGGATAAACAGGGTTACGGAGAAAGTCGTGTAACCCCTCGGCCAGAAAGACCGGCCATGTATCACTATGTGGACAAATAAAAGTAAGATTAAAGAGAGGGAAAAAAATGATTAAGAACGTGAGACTTAATAAAGGGGTTCTGAAGATAGATAAAGAAATTCAAGAACAATACAGAATGACTGAAAAATAGGTACAATGCAATAGCTAAAATACAGAGTATAAATGAACAATGGGAAATGGTAAGGGACTCCATTCATCAAACTAGCAAAGAAATATTACCAGAGAGAAGCCAAAAAGCTAAGACGAAATGGATGAATGAAGAAATCTTAATGCTGATGGACAAAAGAAAACAGAATAAAAATGACAAACAAGAGTGTCGTAGTATTTCCTGGGGTGAGGGAAGCATACTATTACATCTTAATAAAGGAATAGATGCACTCTGGGAATACCATAGATCTCAGTCTACAGACCCCACCAGCCCTTGGATTCCTGTCTCTCTCACTATCAACCGCTGGACAATACCTTTTTCACCTCTCATCCAGAACAGATGACACGACTCTGGTGTCTACACTTAATGACTGGATGATATAATGTACAAGAGGATTATCAACAAGGGGAATGTTCATGAGAGAATCCTGGCCGCCGCCAGGTGATAGAAGAAAAGGCTGTCTGGATCAGCCTCAGGCCGTCTCACTCATCACTGTACATTGGTTACGATACCACAAGGTTAAAGAGGTCACTCATCTGCACACGTAGCGTGGAATATCTCTGCCGAGGTGTAGACTCAACTGAACTGACTAGCACGTCAATGTGGTGACTCCAAGTTGCGGTGGTATGTGATGACTCTGGACTAACATCCCTGTAGAAGTTCTGAAGGCCTGTCCTTCAAGCTTCACTGGTAAGGCCTGTGCTAGACAACGGTCCTAAGAAGCCACCATAACATTTCACACACATTTAACAATGTCAAAGTTCTGGAAACAGATGGTTGTCTCTAATGGGATCAGGATGGGTATAACTGGGCCTATAAGCACAGAAACTTGGCACAGTTCAAGTTGACTCTGTCACTCAAAGTCAGTACTCGTAGCGCGTGACCCGGTAAGGAATGTCACAAAAGTTCATATTCCTACGTGGTAGACTGTTCCCGGAACACCAGGCCATCCTGAAATAAATGGTAATGTAGTTCTTCTCTACCCGTTTGGCTAGTGGGTCACAATGTCAAAATTTGTCACAGACAAGAGGACACGATACTCGCCCGTGTGTAGCCATCATAATACTTGGTGGACTGACTGAAGATCATTTAGCGGTTAAGACGGGACTGGACTGTGGCGTAGTGACTTCCCGGCACGTGGTGTGGTGTAGAAGCCTCACTTCACGTCACATAGGTAAGCCAGCCATTTAGCAGCCTTCACCAAGTCATCTTCCTCTGGTCCCATCACGTAAGTCTCTCAGAAAGTAGAACCTTACGACAAACTGTGCATTCCGAATTGAGGAGCTCCCGTCCCAACACTGGACGTTCTGTCAGTTTTCTTTGATAAACAGCAAGACACTGGCTTCCTCTTTCCCATTTATGAATTAACACAGTCGTCCAAACACCACGTCTGGCTCGCAAGGCCGGATCTCAACTGAGCCGCTCTTTGTTCTGAGAAGGTTATTGCGCATGCGTTAGCGGATCTGGTTGGGTTGAGCTTTCGTCACCCGAACAGTCTAGAAGTCAAGGGCCACTAATCGCCCTTGCGTGGGGTACATTAATACCTCGGTTGTATCCCGTCGACTGATCGGCTGTTCTAGGCTGACATAAAAGGGGAATTGGACTTTTGGGAGTTTTGCTAGGTGAATTCTCAGCAGTTCCATGACAAAGAGTATGCTAAGATAAATACAGAAATAAAAGATAAATGTGTGAAGGCAAAAGAAAGTTGGTTAAACAAGCAGTGCAAAAAAATTGAATTAAATTCTATTAAAGACACAAAAAATATCAGTGAGCTCACGGGAAGAAAACTAAGAATAAATACAGGATGTTTCAAATCAAAAACAGGAATGATATTATTGGAGGAAGGTGCTGTAATGAAGAGGTGGAATGAGTATATAAGAGAATTATATGATGGAGAAAGGGAAAAATTAACAGAAGAAAGGAACTTAGAAGGTCCACCTATTCTAAAAGAAGAAGTCACTGATGCTGTAAAACATATGAAGAAAGGAAAAACAGCTGGGGCAGATGAAATCACAATAGAAGAATTAGAAGTATTAGGAGAATTTGAAGTAGATATATTAACCAAAATGTTGAATATTTACAGCAGTGGATATTTACCCAGTGATATGCTGAAATCTGTATTTATAGCTATACAAAAAAGACCAGGAATGTGAAGATTTTTGTACAATTAACCGCATAAACCATATCACTAAGCTGCTACTCAGAATCATAATGAGAACCAGAAAGAAAATAAAAATAGAAATTAGTGAAGAACAGTATAGATTTATGGAGGGAAAGGGCACAAACAATGCAATATATACATTATGGACACTAATAGAAAGGTCAATAGAGAAACAGAAAGACATATATTTGTGCTTCATAGATTATACTAAGGCATTTGATAAAGTAAAACATGATGAACTGATTAAAATGTTGGAAGATATCAACATTGGTGGGAAAGATTTAAGAATAATAAAGAATATTTACTGGAACCAAGTAGCAGCAATTAAAATGGGAAATAAAGAGGGTAGTTACGAACAGATAAAGCTAGGAGTACGACATGGGTGTGTCTTGTCACCAGATCTCTTCTCCCTATATAGCGAAGTAATAATGAGAGAGATCAAAGAGACACTAGGAATACTAATTGGAGGTTATAATATAAATAATATACGCTGTGCAGATGACACAGTATTGGTGGCAGATAATTCAACAGACCTACAACAATTGCTGAACATTGTAGTAACAGAGTGCAAAGAAAGGACTCTCCTTGAATATCAAGAAAACAGTAACAATGGGGATATCAAAGAAAATGGTGACACCAAAATGGGAAATAAAAATAGAAGGGAAAATTCTTAACCAAGTAGATAATTTAAATACCTAGGAGCATTTATAACATCAGGTGGAAGATGTGCAACAGAGATTAAGAGCAGAATAGGGCAAGCAAAAGCTGCATTTCAGAAAATGAAGAGTATTTTATGCAATAAGTCACTGTCACTGAATGTAAGAAAGAGAGTTTTGCTGTATGGCAGTGAATCGTGGAATATAAATGAAAAAATTAAGAAGAAATTAGAAGCACAGACATGTGGCTTCTGAGACGAATGTTGTGAAATCCTTGGACTGCCAGATTAACTAACAATGACTGCCTGAGACAGGCCAATGAAACTAGAACATTATATACAACAATAAGAAAGAGACAAACTGCTTTCTTCGGTCATGTGATGAAAAGAGAGGCATTGGAGAACATTGTGACAACTGGAAAGATCGAGGGGAAGAGAGGCAAAGGCAGACCAAGAGAAACGATGCTGGATGGATTGAGACAGTGGCATGGAGGAACACCATCAGCAGAGTTGATTAGACAATTATTTTTTAGTCAATATTTTTGGGCACATTATGAGAAAACATATACTAGAGAAACTGATTAGAGAAATTAGACATAGTCATATGTTTGGGCATGTTATGAGAAGAAATAAACTCTCTAAGTTCTCTAATCCATTTCTTCTCATAACATGCCCAAAAAATGTTACTGTCTACATCTAATTTCTCTAATCAATTTATGATTTTAATTTGTCTCCTGTAGTGCTTGGTCATTGGTTTTTCTGTCTGTCCATGGTATTCTTTGCATTTTCCTCAGAAACCACATTTCTGTAGCCATCAGATGTTTTTCAGCTTGACTGCTCATTGTCCGCGCTTTACACCCATACAAAAGAACAGGCTCTATGTAGCACCTCAACACTCTTTTTCTCATTTCAATTGACATCTTTTTATTGGTCAGTATGTTTTTCTTCTTGCTAAAGGCTACTTTTGCCATGGCGATTCTTGTTCTAATCCCTACAAGGCATCTCCCATCAGATGTTATGACTGTTCCGAGATAATTGTACTGATTCACTTGTTGAAGAATATTCCCATTTACTTTATATTACATTGTGGTATTTCGTTCTTCCTAGTGACAACCATAATCTATGTCTTTTTACAATTTAATTCGAATCCCAGTTGCTCACTGTGTGCAACAACCGCATCTACTAATTGTTGCAAATCCTGCTCATTGTCTGCAATCAATACTGTATCATCTGCATAAATAATGTTATTGATGTTTCGTCCTCCAAAGCTGATTCCGTTAATATCTTCTACATTTCTGAAAATATTTTCACTGTAAGGGAACAAAGATCTGGAGACATTACACAACCCTGCCTAACACCTCTCTTAATAGGCTGATATTGTCGCTCGGAGGTAGGGCGGGACGGACATATAATGAGATTGCTACTGGAACTATTAGTGTTTTAACTCTTCGCTGGCTGCTGAGGATGGGGATGGAGCGCATATGGGAATGTCCCGAATGCTGTGATGTCGGTTCCTAAATCAATCAATCAATCATTGTCCCACTTCATTATCAATCCTTATGCAGCTTGTTGTTTCCAATATGTTTTTTTATAAGTCTAATGTTTTTCCCATCAATTTGTAGATCTGCAAGCATATCTATCATGTTGACATATCTTACTCTATCGAAAGCCTTTGTGTAGTCAATAAAGCAAAGATATCTTTGTTTACTTCTATATAATGTTCAATAACTGAACGCAGCATATACACAGCATTTACTGTACCCTTTCCTTCTACAAACCCACATTGTTCTTCCCCTATTTCAGGTTGTATTTTCTTCCTCACTCTTTGCATGATAATTCGTAGCAAAATCTTTGTGATGTGACTCATTATATTAATTGTTCTATGTTGATCACATTCCAAGGCTCATGATTTCTTTGGGATTGCAATAAATTCAGAATTACATAATACAGAAGGTAAATGTCCGGTATCATATAATGAGTTCAGCAATCTGGTGACTTGATCTATTCCATATTCTTCTAAAGCTTTAATCATTTCTGTTGTGATGTTATCTGAACCGAGGACCTTGCCAGCTTTCATATGTTTAAGAAAATTTTGAACCTCCATCTTTAAAATTGGCGGTGCTTCATGATTAAATCGAATATCATACTGTTCATCTCTGTTATCATCATAAAGATTTTTCACAGTCTAACCATACATGTAGAATCTGATCTTTTTCTATTATGATTTTGCCATCTTTAGAGTTTAGACAGCCAGCTGATGTACTTGTTCTTTTATTAGTAAGTTACCGAATTCTTTTGTGCACTAATTTGGTATTTTGACTGTTGTGTTGTTTTTCAATTTCTAAGCAATTTTTCTCAAACCATGCTTGTTGTGCATCCTTACCTAATATTCTGACTTGTCTGTGAATGTCTTCATATTTGGCAGAATTATTTTTGTTGAGTCTTCTTGTTTCCATTAGTTGTAAAGTTTATTTAGTCATCCATTTCTGACGACTCACCTTCTTTAATTTTGGAATAGTAGTTTCTGCAGCCAAACTGATTGAATTCTTCAACATTTCTCATTGATCATCCACATCCTGGAATAGGATCTCTAGATCCGATAATATATCACATCTGTTCTGTACTTCTGTGTTGAATTTGTTTTGTATTTCCTTCTCGTTACTCAATGTACACAAATCATATTTAGTGTTTCCTGTTATATACTTGACTTTCTTTAACTTTATCCTCAATGTTCCTGTAAGTAATCTATGGTCACTATAACAATCAGCACTGGGAAATGTTTTTGCTATTGTTAGCACATTTCTAAATCTTTTGCTAATCAAAATGTAATCAATCTGGTTTCTAATCCTGCTATCAGGACTCCTCCATGTCCAAAATCTTCTTGGGTGTTGCTTAAACCAGGTATTTCCTACAATCATTTCCTGCTCTTTTGCTCGCTCTACAAGTCTGTATCCTCTTTCTTTTCTCTCTCCTAAACCATAGTTTCCTACTGTGTATCTATCACCTTGATTTCCTGCTTTTGCATTGAAGTCCCCTATTATGATGTTTATTTCTGAATTTTTACATTTCTTTAAAGCAGACTCTATGTCATTATAAATACTTCTACACTATCTTCACTGGATTCTCCTGTTGGGGCATATACTTGAATAACATTTATGCCAAAAGGTCTGCCACTTAATTTAACTAGTAGAACTCTTGTCTGACATGGCCCAATATCCTTGAACAGATTTTGATGTTTGCCGGTCCAAAATAATTGCTACCCCCCATTGTCGATTTTCTCCTCCACACTAAATAATCTTAAAATCTTCATCTATCTTGATGCCTGCTCCTGTCCATCTCATTTCGCACATCCCTAAAATATTAATTTTCTCTCTTTCCATTTCTTGTTTTCCCAACTAAATACAGCATAATGTAATGTGTTTTATTGTGACCACCTGTTGCAACACCTGACATTTTTTATAATTATCATTTGCTTGCAGTATAAAGAAAACACTTCCCTTTTTTGCACTGAAATATATTCAAATGAGTGTAAATTCTTACAGCTGCCAATATATGCTCGTTATTATTCTAAGATCTTTCAGTGTTTAATTGTTCTAATAGTTGATTATTTTTTCATATTTCACTCTGTCAAATTCTGTGTGTAGTCTATGAAGCATAAATACACTTATATTTTTCTATTGCTTTTTCAAATAATGTCCTGATAAAGTAGCAAATTGTGCATGCCATTGTCCACATTGTTCAAACGGTTTTCTCGTGTAATCTTTTGTTCCTTACTGGATATTCCTTGCAGGATATGTGAGGTGGCGGGGAGATGTGTGTGTGCATGGGGGATGTGTGGTTGAGGGATGTGTGTTTGGCTGGGTGGTTGGAGGTGTTTGGGTGGAGGAGGATATGTGGGTGGGTGATTGTTGGTGGGTAATGAGACGGGTGGAGGATATGTGAGTGGGTAGGGAGATGTGTGTGGGTGGGGGATGTGTGGGTGGAGGAATTTATGTGTGCTTGGGGTGTGGGTGGATGGGATGTGTGGTTGGTGGGAGTGTATGTGGGTGGGGAGATGTGTAGGTGTGGGGATGTGGTGGATGAGTGGGGGCATGTATGTGTGCCTGGGGTGTGTGTGTGTGTGGTTGGGTGGGGGGGATGTTTGGGTGAATGGGGGATGTGTGGGTGGGTTGTGGATGTGTCTCATAACATGGTAATATGCATTGTTTATGTTTACAAAATCCATTTGACAATGTTTTTCCTATGCACTATTGATGAACGAAAGATGAGTGATTGGAAGGGCCGAATGTAAGACGGACCTGCGTGCCCAATTTGTTATCCTTTGAAAATAAAGTCCGTTTGTTCGTTCGTTCGTTCCTTACTAATCTCATAATTAAAGTTCTCTAATCAGAACATTCCCCAAAACGGTTAGACTTATTTTATGTATTTTGATGCATGATTATATAAGTCAAATGGTTTGGCCATGCAAGTAGGTAACCAGTCAACAGCATACCACAACAAGCAATGATGTACAGACCAGATGGAAACAGAGGAAGAGGCCGACCATGTAAACGTTGGATGGAGGGAATAACAGAGTCCATGGGAATATCAATATATGAAGCCCATAATTTGGCACTCTCACGATGTTTATACTTCACCTCGACACTGTAAGGTACAAGAGGAAATGATGAGATGAGATTATATAAGTATGAGGTACAGCAGTGACTTCTTACCTAATGGCTGCCGTGTGAACTAGCATGTTATAATTTTTGTGTAACCCAGTTAGCAAAAGATTACATTATATGTGGTTGCATACAAAAATTAAAACACAAAAGAAAAAATACAATTACATTGTAATAAGTTGTCAAGATTTATAAAGAATCAGATAATGTATGAGAGATATGATATTTGGACACATAATAAAGGGAAGGACCAATAACATCAATGAGAAAAGTATTTGTCTAAGAATTCTGAAGATTTATTGGTACACAAGGTGACATAATTAAAGAAGAAATAAAGCTAAGTAATGGTGTAACAATTGAACTGTCATTTCAGCTGTGACCCAAATTACTGGAGCCAAACCAACAGTGACTGTCACAAATGTTTGAGGAGGTGGTGGGTCTGTTGGAGAGCTTACAGTTGCTTGGGATGTAAGTAGCACCTTGTAATTGTTACTTTGACAAATATTTGGTAGCAGCAGTGACTGGGGGGGGGGGGGGAGTGTATGTGTGTGCGCAGGTGTGTGGGCTTGTGTGCATAACTTTGTATACTATCCTGAAGTCTTCCTATAGGAGTATGAAAGCCATTCAACAGTGAGTAACCTTATTATCATACAAATATGGTTACAAGTATCAGCTTTAATAAATTATGAAACAGTGATAACAAATGTCAAACTTCTTCTTCCTTGTTCACACCCAGACCTTTATGTGAATGTCTCACATTAGTTTCAGGTTTGTAACATTTTTATACAGTTTTTTGTGAAATGAAGATGATTGAGAATGTAAGTTGAGACAGTGACTGCAGCCTTGCAGTGGTTGGAGGGCGGTACAACCAGATGTGTTTGCTAGAGTGTGCTTTTGAAAGTGGAAACCTGCATATTCTGAGTGAAGTGGTTGGACAAGATGAAGACTGCGAGCATATCATGGATTTTCTGCCCAGGGCATGTAGGTGTGCAAGGACAATGAATAGGCTGACAGATTAGCTGCTGCTGTCCCTTGGAAGCTACTTTACAAAAAAGGTGATATGGCAAAAAACTCTCTGGGCTTGGGTAGAGAGCGCAAATGAACACACAAAGCTTCCATAACTGGAATTACTGGCTTAGAAAAGAGTGAGAGTCTGGAGGGTCACACACATCGACTCGATGCTCTATCGAGAAGCAGATCGCCATCTGACGGTGCTCGCACTAAAAATGCCATGAAAAGACATGCAATGTATGCAGCCAGGAAGAAGAAGGCTGCTAGGACTGCTGATCCTGTGGTGACACACAGCAGTCCCACTCCTACACCAGCTGAAGCTGTTCCCGTCACTGAACCGACGCAAGAGACTACAACTGAAACCAGCAGCAGCTGGGAAGTCCAAAACCACACCATTGAAAAGCAGCCGAGCAGCTCACCAAAGACCTCCACACATGAGGAAACCACAACCGAGGACTTCAATGGCAAATTCCTGCTGAAACAAACCAATGTTGGGCAGACTAAATTGTTGGTGCTACCAACAAAGATACTCAGTCTGTTGGAGAACCAGCTGGGAAGACGTAGCGCCACCTGATGGAGTAGTGGTCTCCATCAACAAGAACTCAAAGACCACCGCAATATTGCAGACTATCACAAAGAAAGAGAAAGCCTACATTAAGCTTCCCCACGGTACCTTAGTGAAAGCCACCCAACCCCGCATGATGAAACGATGGGTCCTCAAGCGAGTTAAGACTCATCTCTCAAATGACCAAGTAAGGGAGATGCTGGCTAGTGAGAACTCAACACTAAACATTATCAGTGCAGAGAGGATCATCAGGAAGAACAACACCCCTTCCACAATCACCATCATCACATCGGAGGACTGGAAGATCCCTAACACCATAAGATGGGTTAGAAGAGAACAAGCTCCAGAGCACTATATTCCTAGAGTGCTGCAGTGCTCTAGGTGCCGGAAGTTTTGGCACACCTGTGCCACATGCAAAAGTGAGGTGAATGTATGTAGATACTGCTCTGGGCCCCAGTCATACAGTCGGTGCCCTCAAGCTAAGATCGACACAGACTTCAGGAGGCCTAACCCAGACAGAATGTGCGCCAACTGCCTTGGAAATCATGGCACCAGGTACCTTGGCTGCCCCTGCCACCAAGGCAGCAAAGAAGCCATGAAAATTGCCATTAAAGCCAATCTACCGTATAAAGAGGCTAGGAGGCAGTACAAGGCTACCACCCGCCTAACAAAAAGTGACAAGGCACAATTGGAAGGTCAACTGAAGGACCTGAGATCCAAGTGTACCAGCATCGAGGAACAGCTAGACAAGACACAAGAGACACAAATAACAGCCGTTCAACACATCCTAGGCGAACTAAAGCAAGTACAGCAGAAGAATGAGCATGATGTCACTCGAATAGCTGCAATAAAGGCTGAGACAGAAGAAACTGACAACAATCCAAGAAGAAAGAGAAAAGATAGAACAACTCAAGTCAAAGAATGAGACATCAGAAGATATAAAGTCCAAGGCAGAAGAAGAAGTAGAAGAGGTGGAAGAAAACAAAAATGACAGTGACCAAGACCAAGTGTGGACGGAGGCCAGGAGAAGAGATTACCTGTCACCAAGATTGAGCTATCAAGCCATACGCGACACATGATGTCAAAGAAGACCAAAACGATTTGAAGATAGACCAAGATGGGGAAATAGATGGAACCCCAGGAGAGATGACACCTGGTAAAATTCTCTGAAGAAAACAACACCATTAGATGGGGCGGGACCACAATTACCCCAGACCCTACAAGTGTGCGACTCTGTCCAGACATGTGAAACCACAAGAAAGTAACTAACACAATGACAACCAATCAGAAGCCAGGAAGCAGAAATACGCAGCTCTGTCTTCAAAAGCAGAAGTACAAGATACACCATAGGGGTCCCAACTAAAACCACTCAAGAATTCAATGGTTGAATGGGGCCAGGACATCTTTCTTCAAGATTGGAATTGGAGTCAGGAGGACCCTTCATCTCTGTATTATAAGAATTTAACTTCAAAAGCCTCAGCTTTCTTCTTTATTGATTGCAAAATAGCCCGTGATTCACACATGTGTGTTGCCATAGGAAAGATGCGTGCTATCAAAGTTATTAATTTTATTTGTTTGCTGGTGTGCCATAGGCTCCTAATGATTTTTAACATCTGCATTTGCTATGGCAAGCCTGCAAGCTAACTTTATGTTTCATCAGCTACTCTGACAGCTGCTTGTTGTTTGTGGTACAAAGGTTTATATTATGTAGATCAAATGTGCTGGAAACCATATGCCTTTTATGATGTTTCACAGCTTTTGCTGCTGAACATATAAAAAGCATTAGTTTAGTTTATAAAACAAGTATGAGGATCTCTGATAATGAAGATCTTGTCCCTGTTACCTCTATCCTGTCTGAAACTTGCCTGTGCTTCATGTCATTCATATCCTAACTTCCTTTTTATTGTCTTCATGATTATTTGCAAAATGATTTTGATAGGAAGTACTTGACGGGGAACAAGTACACCGAGACAGCAGTTCAAAAAGGGGGGCTACCTGGAATCCCCGGTTGTCTCGAGCACAGTACCATGATCTGGGATGCTATCCAGAGAGCGAAGACGAAGGAGGAGGAACTCCACGTGATATGGTTGGACCTAGTGAACGCCTATGGATCAATGCCACACCAGTTGTTGTGGCATGCACTCAAGGCTTATCACATGCCAGAGAACAACAGAAATGCTGGTGCAATACTTCTCGGGCTTCTCTCTTCGGTTCTCAACCAAGACGTTCATGACCAGATGGATCGACCTGGAAGGGGTATTGCCATGGGATGTACGATTTTGCCGATATTGTTTGTCATGGCCGTGCAGGTCATACTGGATGCGGTATCCGGCTATGCACATGGTCCGAAGCTCAGCGAAGGGGTGAACACGCCACCGCTGAAGGCCTTCATGGACGATACGAATATCCTGACACCGAAGGAGAGCTGGTGCAGGATGAGCTTCAAGCCAAAGAAATCGAGAAGCCTGTTGATTGTGAAGGGTAAGGTGGTGGAAAGGAGGTTCACTGTGTCTGGACAAGCAATTCCCACGGTGACGGAGGAACCTGTGAAGAGTCTCAGGTGTGTGTATGATTCAACCCTGACGGACAGGAACGCGGTGGCAGAGATAAAAGCAATGCTGACGAACTGCCTTAATATCATCAATAAAACCAGGCAAGTTCAAAATATGGGTTCTTCAATTTATGCTTATTTCGAAACCCCTGTGGCCACTACTAATATATGATATTGGCGTTTCCGCAGTGAGCAACATGGAAGGCAAGACAAGCAGATACATGAGAAAGTGGCTTGGAGTACCCACATGCCTCACGACTGTCGCATTGTATTGTAAGCAGAGCAAGCTCGTCCTCCCGTTCCCGTTCCTCATGGAAGAGTTTAAGGCCGGAAAAGCCAGACTTTTGATGATGCTGCACGAGTCTCCAGACATAACGGTTAGCACTTCGGTTCCCGCCTTGAAAATGGGAGGGAAGTGGAAAGTCATCAGCGCAGTTGAACAAGCCCAGGCTATACTCCAGCTGAAGGAGGTAATGGGCCACACCCAGCTTGGCAAGCAGGGTTAGGATTCCAAGTGAATGATCCGATGTGGTCAAAGGCGAATGCCAAGGAACGCAGGGATCTGGTGGTCAAGGAGATCTGAAAGGGGGAAGATGACGGAAGAGTCCGCAAGGCTGCCCAACAGATGCATCAAGCGCAATGGATGTCATGGGTGGCGGTGGTGCAGAGATCCATTACGTGGAATGAAATCTGGCGCATGGCACCACAGAGTCTGTAAGTTTCTTCATCCGATCCCTCTACGATGTCCTGCCATCAGGTGCCAACTTGATGATGTGAGGGTTAACCACCGACCCGTTCTGTCCCCTCCATAAGAATGCCCAGATAGTCCAGACAGTGGAACACGTGCTGTCTGGTTGTAAGGTCGCCCTGACCCAAGGGCGGTTCACGTGGCGGCATAACAAAGTTCTGACTGAGTTGGCAGCCATAGCGAACATGGCAAGGATGGAAGCTTCGACGATGCGAGTGACTGGCAACTGACCGTAGACCTAAAGGACCGTGACAGTTACCCTGAGGTGATCCAAAAGTTTGGCTTGCTTAGCTCCTCGTCAGCCAAGCAGCTAACGCTGCTAACGATAGAGCTGATTGTCCCATACGATTCAAATATTGAGGAGCAACACCTGTACAAGACAGAGAAGTACAATGACATGGTCGCGAGTCTCAGGCGGGAGGGTTACACCGTCAGCTGTTCGCCGTCGAAGTTGGCGTGCGAGGTCTTGTCTCCTACTCGGTGTTCGATGCGCAGAAACGAATGGGCATCAAAGGACGCGCAAGGGCCCGGGCACAAAAACAACTGTCTGAGGCTGCCGAAAAGGCCTCGTGCTGGCTGTGGAACTCCCTGTCATAGGCTTACTTAGACATAATTCTGGCTCGCATTTCAAGACAGAGGTGAAACAATTACATGCGTTCAATAATGGCACTCACACACACAGCAACAATAGTTTCAACCCGTTTATTCACAAAACTATTCACGTGGGCAAACTCCCATGAGTTGCGCTCTTGGCAACACGCAACTTGTACAACAACATTATCACAGGATTATAATCATTCATGAGAGATAATACAATATAATGGCATAACATAACTCTCACACTGTCTCCGTTCACACACAGCTCGCTTCATAACTCAGTAGCGCCATCAATTCTATGATCATATCATAACGCTCACTAAACACAACCACTGCCCTATGTCTGTCCGTCTCGATATCTTGAACCTGTCTGACCAACACAGGTACTTTTGGCCAGTTCACGACTGCTCACAGCCCATGAGTCCCATGCAGGGTGGTGTGGTGCGGTGACCACGGGCCTTAGCCTGTGTCTCGGTCTACTTGCACTCTGTGACCATGATGCAGAACGCCAGGCTCTCTGCCTGTTATCCTGCCGTAACCTGTCTCCTGTCTATTCCCTGCCATTCAGGATATTGGGTTCCTGACATTCTTCCCCTCTCTCCTATGAAAGGGACATCCTTTCATTACGTGTGGGCAGTTCCACGCTGTATGCGTTCAAGTTTTAATTTACTGTCAGGACCTAATGGTGCTGGTTTTTCACACTGTTGAATCATACTATTGTATAATTGCAAGGTGCTTTCTGTTGGGACATGATGCATGATCTATAATTACTTTATTGTTGCCATCTGGCTTACTTGTATCAAGTATAGTCCCCTGGTTAGACTGGTACTTAGTTTGAATAATGGACTCAGCACAGACCGGAAGTTAACAACGATTGACGATATCTTTCAAGCTATGTTCTCCCTCTCAACAAAAATCATGTTAGGCGTCAAGCCATCACTCTATGTGATAACTTCAGGAACAGTATACTAGCCCCTATGGCCAGATATTTTACTCCTGGTCCTGTCAAATTTCAGTACCCAACGTCCATCTCTAGCTGACGAAACCTGGTACTCAGCAGTCACTTGACTCCTTTGAAAAAAATATAGATTGTACCAATTTAACCTGTATCAGATTGCTTCCCCTTGGATGCAATCATAAATAGTTATGTACAGTAACCTTTAGAGAATTTCAAAAAATAAAGTTACATTTGTAGTTTGGTCTAAATGTCAAACGTTTGGCCTCAAGTAATTGAAGATTGTGGCACATGTGGCACAATTGAATGTTGGGGTCAATCGATGATTCTTATAAAACAAATATTGAAATCCTTTCTCTCAAATTCTTGTGTGCAAATTTAAGTCATATAATTCATTCAGTCACTCATTCATACTTTCATAATTATGTTAATTAATGAATATGTTAATGTATCTGTAATCACCATAAATTAGGAAGAAATGTAAAAAATTTGCGGTTACACAAACAGTCAAAGTAGGCTGCCTCGGGAAATGGTGTCATTTAACTAACACAGCTCCTAATCTCCATTACAATCGTTGGCACATTTCAGTGCAATATGTACACATGATTCTTAAGTGCTGAAAAGTTGATAGCTTTCACTAGTTCTATACTACATATCGTAATGCACCTGAGAATTATTGGAACTGTCATTGTCCCTGTACACTATTTTCATTTATTCACCACATTCATGGTTTCTTTTTCTTCTGCGCTCATCCGGAGTTTCTTTTTTCGGACATGACTGCGTTGTGCCTGTTTACAGCAGAGCTGCGTTCTTGCGCCGTTAGGCCGACACATCCGACTTCTGTGGGCATTTGTTGACCGGGTTAACCTTCCCGGATTCACGGTTTTAAAAATGTAATTTCAAAATAAAACAGGAAATAGTCCATATCACACTCAATTAAGTTATATTAGCGCTATTATTCGATGGGGTGATGTAGTGCGCTAGTATGTGATTTTGCATTCTGAGCGCTAACGTTACCTGTCTTATACTTTGCGCTCAGGCTTTGGTGGACTCGTTGAGAGGAATCCTAGACAGAAGGTCAACGATCATGTTTTCTGTGCCGTTAATGTGATGTATTTCGAAGCTATAGTTCTGTAGTAGAAGTGCCCATCTGGCGATGCGATGATTTGATGGTGTTCCTTGCATTATGACTTTTAGTGGGCTGTTGTCGGATTCTACAATAAAATGTTTGCTCAAATAATACCTGGCTAATTTAGATAAGGAATACACCAGTGCTAAATATTCCAGTTCCGGTGCACTGTATTTGCATTTGCATGGTGATAACTTGCGGCTGACATATGCCACTGGATGTACAATGTTGTCGTAAGTCTGTAGGAGAACACCAGTGAGGCCAACGTCGCTTGAAACAGTCCTGACTGTGAAAGGAAGATTCACGTTTGTTAATTTAAGGATTGGTGGGGATGAGAAGTACAGCTTTATTTTTGTAAGAGCATTTTTCAGGTCTAAACTGTGTACAATCTTTGTAGGTTGACGTTTCGTCAACAGATTGCTAAGAATTTCTGTTAGGTCTGAAATTTTGATATGAACTTTCAAACCTAACATGCTTCTTACTTCCTTCTTTATTGTTGGAAGAGATAATTTCAAAATTCTGAATACAATTCTATTGTATCTAGACACTGCTGCAACCTAAATTGGAATGAGTCTCATGAGTCTCGGCACTATTATGGTTAGAAGCGGTGACTGCAATACCAACAATTTTACAATCAAAACCACAAACTTTACAGACGTCTCGTGTCAGCTCTCTAGCCCTTCCTTCGAACGTGGTGGCAAGTCCCAGTGGAGTCAATCACGCAAATGTCGGCCGACGTCCAACTTTCACAATATAGCGGTAATCAACCGTAGATCGCACCCAGTCCTAGCACATTTAACAAAGCTGCCATAATAACCCCATCCCACAGTGTCACGAGATATGCATACGACGTGGTCTAGTCAGTTGCAGACAGACCAAGAGGTGGATCCAAGTAGAAAGGAAGAATCCGGCTTCTTAAAAGGGTGTGATGCCGTGAACGGGGCACGAGGAAGGCACACAGCAATGGAGATAAGTGGAGGCCACAGAGGCCATGGCGGGGGATGAAGTTAGCACCGCACAACCACACGTGTCAAGGGGCAGGCACAGACTGCAAGGGCTCTCCACATCGAGGGAAGGAGGGCTTGAGAATGGACAAGGTAACAGCAAAGGGACAAGCATGACATCAGGGATAACTAATATGACCGAAAAACGTCTCCACGGCAGGGGACAGATGCCCGGAGTTATGACCTGGGCGGGACAGCCCCAGAGAATATTAAGAAATTAATGGTCCGAAATGCTTGGGAAAGGGCTTTTCTTCTGAAGATCTGCAGCCCCCTGCCATGTTTGCTACGCATCGGAGTTCCTACGACTATTAGTGTAATAAGTATTTTTAAATTAGCGCACCATTTTAAATTGTCTGTTTTAGGGAGAGGGATACCTAGTCAACTGCTAGTCATAATATTGTGGGTTCTAAAGTTTTACCACAGCTTCAACTTGTGCCAGAAGACAAATGTCAAGGTACACCACATGATATGTATACTATTGATATGTATTTACACCTAGATTTTCATGTGTTTTTGAAGGAACTACACATGTGGCTGCAGTCTTGCTTCTTGCTGTCAATGCAATGTGGCGTTGGTGATCATGCCTTCTGTTTCATGTACTGCCAGTCATTGCTAATACTGATGTTTCTCCATGACGTGATGTCAAACTGTCCAACATCTTCTCTCTTGGTTTCCCTCTACCTCTTATTCTCTCCAACTTTCCCATTGTGATGATCTGCTCCAGATTTCCCCTTCTCATAGTTAGTTAGTCGACAGATCATCCTTGTTGTACATCGAACCATTTAGTCCATAAGTGTTTGGATCCCCTCCTCAGCAAATCCTGCAGTGTGTAGCAGCTAACGACACCAGTTCTGTGTTGGTTTATCAATCTTCTTTGGCTTTCTGCGTAGTGCTCTTGTTTGGCCACACCTCTTTTAATTTGCTGTTCTCATGGTCTGACCATGGTTGTAGATTCAGTCATCACTTGGTTCTCGCAAAAGCCTTACTTCTCGTAGAGCATTCAGAATGTCAGCTTCATCCTTGGCGCGTCCGCCCTCTGCAGTAGTATTACCTGCGAGCTTCTCAGCCCGCTCATTTCCTTGTACTCCCGCATGCCCTGGCACGAAGATGAAACTAATCTTTGCCAGCCGAGACCGCTCCAGAGACAGCAACCACTCTCTTCAGATCCACCTAATCTCTATCCTCTTGAGCATGCTCATTGAGTCGCTAAGAAAACGTGCCTTATAGTTAATGTTTGTGTCTCGATCCATGTTATTGCTTTACTTACTGCCACGACTTCCATAGTCAGACTACTTGTGGTCGCAACAAAAGTCCTCCTTCACAATTTTCCCTCCAGCCTGAGCCGTAAAGGCCCATTAGCTTCTCACATGTCGGACAACCAACCCATCTGTGTAAATGACAGCATCACCGTCTAACAAATTCTCGAAAATAAACGCTTGTACTTCCGCCTCCACAGCAGGCGGATTTTCTTGTCTGTATTTTCTGTCTAGTTGGATGCAAACTGAAAAGGACGTACAGAAATCTGTTTGTACTTGTACCAACTCCTCGTCAGGTTCTAAGTCCTCAAGTGAACACACCTGTTGAAGGATGTCTTCAGTTTGACCCATCTACGACCTTCCTCTTTTTAACCTGCTGCACTTCACCTTCATAATTTCACTGTGCAGTGTATGTTGTGTGTTTGCGTTAACTCTGAGATAGGCACGTGCTCTGCAAATTTGTATTCTGTCTTCAATGGTTGGAAAATCAAGAAGGTAGCGCATTGTCCTGCATGCTGAATCTCTTGTACATCCAAGAATAATGCACATAGCTTAATTCTGTATCCTTTCCATCCGTTCTATCTGCTTACGGCTGAGAGTCAGGATCACCATCGCATACTCAAACACAGACATGACCAGCCCTTCATATAGAAGACACAGATGGTGCTGCTCACAGTATGCTGCCGCCATCACCCGCATCGCAGCCAAATCCCACTTGGCATTTGCTATCACCTGGTATATGTGCTCATTATAAGCAAGGCTTCGATCAAAACATATCCCCAGTTAATTCATTGCCTGCGTTCTTTCCACAGTCTCTGAACACAGATTTACAGTTGGTGTTGGAGTGTTGCCAATTGGATTATTCAAAAAAGAATCATATCACTGTTGCCTTTGTTGGGTTGGCGATTGCCCCAGCTTTAACACACCAAGTACTTATGCGATTGAGTTTGGTTTGTAGTTCCACAGCAACCTGATCTCTACCCTTACCCTGACGATACACTAAAACATCATCAGTATATGACAATGTCATCCCGGTCCAGTGATCTGCTCACTGGTGATTTTCACAGTGTAGGCGCTGAACGGCACCAGAGATAATGGTGATCCCTGTGGTAGGCCAGGAAGTCCTACTGCTACAGCTAAAAACTACTTTCCATTGGAAAAGGGTTGCAGCAGTCCAACTATGGAGGAAAGGACTTATCTTGAATTCAAGAAGCTGAAGCATTAAAAAATTGAATGGTACTCTATTGTACACGTCCTCAAGATCAATCGCTGCAGCAAAGGTTTCAATACCTGAGTGGAAACCTTCATAGACATCATGGGCAAAAACTGCTGCATTGGTCCAGGTTTCTCTTTTTGGACGGTACCCTCCCAGGGTAGGTGGGAAAACACCTTGCCTCTCTAGCTGGCAAGATATTTTTCTGGCAATTAACTTCTCCTGCAGCTTGCCTATTGCATTCTGCATGGTTATTACTCAATATCCCTGAATTTGTGTGTGGTCTTTGCCAGGCTTCAGCAAGGAATCAGATAGCTGTGTAACCACTCCTCTTTGATGCTAGCACTGCCTATACTGTTGTTGTACATATCTGCTAGTTTCTCTAGCTCGTTGTTGGTACACCTATTAATGTCATCATATCTTATGCCATCTGGCCTTGGAACACTGTTGTTTGATCGTCGAAGCACAACCTTGATTTCTTTCACTGTCACTATCTTCATTTGAAATGTTCTTTGTCTTGCACCTGTCTGAGGTGACCTCCTTAACAAGATTTCAGCCTCTCATGTCTGTCTGGTTGCTCTGCTCATAATAGCGTTTGAAGAGGGCTTTGCTCGTGTTCTTGTCGGTCCTCTGCCAGGTGCACTATGCTTATCCACCCAGGCCTTCTCCACCTCAAAATTCCACCAAGGTGGCGGCTCTCAACTTTTTTTCCTACCCGGAAGCTTTCTGAGTTTGTCGCACCTTATTTTACTCACCACATCTTGCCCTGTACTGTCATACTGGAAAGTCTTGACCGTTGACTTGTGCTGTCTGGTTCTGCCTTTCTCCACCAATATGCTGCAAGGGTGGTGGTCACTGCCGTGGTACCCTAGGACGCCCCATCTACACAATGTAATGAGTGAAGGAGAAACCAGCGCCTGATCAATAGCACTGTCCTCATCACCTGAGCGGTTTGCTGTTTCCGTTCTTTTAATTGTCATATTATCTATTTGTATGTGGCCAGAGTTTTTAGCCATTCCTTCTCTTGAAATTGCCATATATTGTGTCTTATCTTGGTTGATAACCAGGCCCATCTGTTGGGCTTTTCCCTTTAAATGAGTCAATATTTCCAGCCACTGTTGATACAAACCAGGTCAATGGTTTCAAGTGCAGTCTCGAGCACCTCCCCCTGTGTGTTGGAGGAAATGTTTCCCCATGCTCTGCCTTTAGCGTTGAAATCACCACAGAAAAATAACATTTCTTTCGTTACCTAATATGTCACTTGAGCACTGCCCCTTCTGGGAATTCTCACTCGCGTTACGGGCATAAACATTAACCAACACAAATCTTAGACCGGATTTAACTCTAACCACCTGTATTTGTATGTCGTCATTGGCCCAACTGGACATGTCTAGCTCTGAAGCCACCATACTGTCGCCAAGGAGAGTTGCCATTCCCAGATGTTGCCTGTTGTAGAAACATTTGAAGCCGGCAATTTGGAGTAATTGATCACCCAGTCTCGTTTTCTGGAGTACTACAATGTCATTCCTATATATCAGGTTTTCTAGAATAGGGCCTCATTGTTTTACGCTGGCACAGTTCCAATATAGAATATGAGTATTCTTGAGGCCCAGACGGTCACATTTGAGTCTAAAACGTCTTGCCCCACCTCTTATGCCTTGCCTTTTGCGGCCTCCCTGACGCACCCGTCACCTTATTAAGTTTACTGCCCTCCGCACGGAGCACAAACGTTGTTCCGCCATGTTGAAAAACCGAACACCACAGAAACACACAACCTGCGAAAATTCACTCAAAGATTGCTTCGCTCAATGCACGAACTCGGTGCAGATCTTGAGAAGAAACTCCTGGTTTTACATCCTGGCCCACAAATTACATGCAAGAGATGAAAATATCCATCTCCTACACGAAAAAGGGAACAGTCACAAAACAACACAACCGTCCACCGCCATTTTGATCAGAAGTTGTTTTTTCTTTCATGACATGCCCAAAGAATGTGGACTATCTCGTTCTGTTAGGAGTAACCAGTTCTCTTTATAAATTCACTTCTTTCAAGAAATCTCTATTGCTCTTTCTATGCATCCACAGTGTTCTCATCATTCTTCTATAAAACATCTCTGCAGCTTCAACTTCAATATAACTCTTAATTGTCTATGATTCCTTACATTAAGATTGGCGCATTATAGCTCTTAAGAACTCTTTTCCTCACCTCAATTGAAATGATAAATTGCAAAGGATAGTCTTGTGAGATGCTGCCTGTGCATGAGTTATTCAACATTTAATTTCCTTAATACATCTTCCATCTGCTGTTATTCCAGTACCCAAATGTTTAAATACATTGTTTCAGATTGATTCAATTTACTTTTATGTTGCATTTGGGTGGCAGTGTTTCTTTGTAGTCTTTAAGAGTGTTATATTATATGATATAATGTTTGGTAGAGGATATATTATAATAGAAAATAAGTTGTTTAGTCTTATGTATTGTATTTTGCTCTAGATCTTAAATATTTAACTTTTATATTTCAGCCTCTTTCACTGGAAGATCATAATGGCCCAGACTTGAAGTACAAAGTTTCATGGAAAGTATATGAGCCGTTAACCCAGACAAATTCGTCAAAGTGGAGAATAGTATGTATTCATAAAATTGACACATAATTTTAAGATATAAATGGCAGTATTCTGACAGAAAAGATTAAGAAAAGAAACATACTGCTTTAAAATCATAAATACATATGCACGCATGAACCCGTCTGCCGAACCACTCACCTGAAGAAAATGGTTTCATAACCAACCCAAAAACAAGGGCACAGCAAAATTGTTATTCATTACCAACCAAGAGGAGAACAAGTGATAATCATCAGACTAAGAACTAAGAATTGGCATTGCTGTTCATCTTTTCTATAAAATACCACGTCTATAAAATAAAGGTTGGTTATACAGATGTATGTCCATCTTCTTCTTCTTCTTCTTCTTCTTCTTCTTCTTCTTCAGTGTTCCGAGCCATTGAGGTTCTTTGCTGCAGATACAATCCGTCTCCATTTGTCTCTCTGGTTGACCTTCTCTTGCCAGTCGTTGATTCCAAGTGCTTGTAGGTCTGTATATATATAATCTCTCCACCGTCTTCTTGGTCTACCTCGGGGTCTACGGTCATTTATTTCCTGAGTGTAAGCGAGTTTTGTTATCCTATTATCTTCCATTCTTTCTATATGCCCCAGCCATTGTAGTCTATTAGCCTTCATGATACCAGTGATTAGCGGGGACTTAAACAGATCATAAATGTCTTTGTTACTTCTTCTTTTCCACTCTCCACTTTGTGTATCCCTAATGGGTCAAAAGACGCGTCTTAAAATTTTGTTCTCAAAGGTTTGTAACAAGGCTTCGTCTCCTTTCGTTGTACTCCAGGTTTCAGAGCCATACAGCACAACTGGTCTGATCAGTGTTTTGTATATTGTGATCTTGATGTTACGAGATAGCGCATTTGATTTTAGTAGATGTTGTAGTGCATAGTATATTTTATTTCCAGAATTGATTCTAGTTTGTATTTCTTCTCTTATGATGTTGGAGCAGTTCAAGATTGTACCCAGGTATTTGTATGTTTCCGTTCTTTTAATGGTCATATTATCTATTTGCATGTGGCCAGAGTTTTTAGCCATTCCTTCTCTTGAAATTGCCATATATTCTGTCTTATCTTGGTTGATAACCAGGCCCATCTGTTGGGCTTTTCCCTTTAAATGAGTCAATATTTCCAATGCCTTTTGTTCATTTTCCCCTATCATATCTATATCATCTGCATAACCAAGCAGCTTGGATGTTCCTCCAATATCACATTCCTCCTTTACCCTCCATACAACTTTCTCTAGAGCCAGATTGAAGAGTAGCGGCGATAGTGCACCACCCTGTTTCAAGCCAGATGTTATTTGGAAAGGGTTTGATTTCCTGCCTTTATATGTTACTATATTATAAGTATCTTCCATGCATAGTCTGGTCATGTTGATTAACTTCCTTGGTATTCCAAATTCCCGCATAGCATTCCATAGACTATTCCTATGGACACTATCATAAGCCTTTTTAAAATCCACAAAAATGTTATGGAGATCTCTTTTATATTCCCAATTATTCTCGGCTATTTGTCGTAAGATAAATATCTGATCTATTGTTGATCTGTTTTGTCTAAAACCCACCTGGTAGTCACCTAATATGTCTTCTGAATATGGTTTTAGTCTATTTAGTAATACTGCAGATAGTATCTTATAGCTTGTGGGCAGTAGTGATATTCCTCTATAATTTTCACACTGGAACTTGTCTCCTTTCTTAAAGATAGGTATCAATAATGACTCTTTCCAGTCATGGGGTAATTCTTCTGTCCTCCAGATTTTTATTATTAGTTCGTATAGCTTTAGATGTAATGCATGGCCACCCACCTTTATAAATTCAGCAGCAATTCCATCAGCCCCAGTTGCCTTATTATTTTTAAGTCGTGTGATTACATATAGAATTTCTTCAAATGCAGATTCTTCAATTTGTGGTTCGCATGTTAGAACCTCTTCCTGTGGGAAAGTGTTACTTGGAGCTTCACAATTTAGTAATTCAACAAAGTATTCTTTCCATGTGTTGCACATTTCCTCATTGGTATTTATCATATTCCCATTTTTGTCTTTTAAACCATATGTGTTGTGTTGGTGCCCTCGTTTAATTGACTTCAGTTCTTTAAAAAACTTTCTGGGTTCGTTTTTTTGATTATCAGTTTCCATATCTTTGATTATACTACTCATATATTCTCGCTTCTGCTGTCGAACTATTTTTGTAGCCTCTTTACATTCATTTCTATATTGTTCTTCCTTTTGGATGTTGTTGATGTCATTTAGCCATAGCTGTCTGGCATTCTTTTTCCTAATGACTGCTTCTTCACATTTTTTGATTGAACCATCTGTTCTTTCTATGCGTGGTTAACACACCGAGACATTCTTCTGCGGTAGTTTGAATTGTATTCTTGATGTTCAACCAAGTTTGGTCAACGCTTTCCTCCAACGGGTTTTGTAGAATTTCAGGTTTACATTTTATTTCATATGCAAATTTCTCTTTAACTGTAATTTCTTGTAGTTTTTCTCTGTTATATGTTGGGTGTAATCTTTGTAATTTAGTATAGAAAGCTCTCTTAAGTTTTATTTTAATTTTTGCCCCAACGAGGAAGTGGTCGCTGTGGCACTCAGCTCCTCTATAGCTTCCAGCTTGTTGTATGTTTGATGCATTTCTGTTGTTAATTAAAATGTGATCTATTTGATTATAGGTTCTCTTGTCACATGATTTCCAAGTTTGTTTATGTATATCCTTTCTTTGCAGTCTGGTACTGCTGATCTGCAGTCATTTGGCTTCTGCTAGGTTGATGACTCTCCATCCATTATCATTTGAAGTTGTAGCAACTTGTTCTGCCATGAACAACTGGAGAAGACAAATAGTAGTATATATTATCCTAGGCTGCCAATAAAATTAATCATGTATCTTCAGGAGTAATATATGAAGCTGGTCTATTACTTTTCATTGGTGAACAAATTTCTACATTATCAAGGCACTCTTGTTTTCTATTCATTCACAATCACATAAGCATGGTCATTTCTTAAGCCTTAACTGATTGAATAAATTACCAGCTTCAGAAAATTTAGATCAGTTGGGTTCTGATTATCATCACAGCCACAGTAGCATAGCTGCTGACTGCTCGCCAATTGTACTGTGGTCTTGAGTTTGATCTGCATCAGAGGGCTCAAAATTTTAACAATTGACCCAGACTTCCAGGTTGACCCTGCCTAAAATGGGTGTAAGCAAATGTCTTGGTAAGTAAAGGTGGCTAGCATAAAACCCACCACATCAGCTACAGAGTGCCATTTGGTCTATAACTATGGATCTAGCTCCATACGTCCATGCATCTTAGGCATGTAAAAGGGACCTTTACTTACTTATTATCATTATACTCTGGACACTACACCTCATACTAAATGATAGTTTTGTTCTTCATATTTGTTTATTTAATTTAAACAAAATTTCATAATACTATAAGTTGTTAGAAGACTCAAACATTTTTTGAGGCCTTAAAGATGTGATTTTACAGAAGAATGCTGAAAATAATTAGGCAGCCAAAATGAGTGTTCTAAATGTTTTGAAAGAGATAACTTTTCACACATATCAGAGCGAGAGGCATTCATAATTTTGGTCACATTATGAGAAGAGAAAAATATGAGCATGTGACAATTGAAAATATTTCTGAAAAAAGAGATAGAAGAAGACAATGAGAGAAGATTCTTCACAACTTTTCATCATGACACAAAGAGATGTGAGCACACAAATTCATACATTCTGTTGGAGATTGTTGCAAATGGAGTAACATGATATTCCCTGCCAGCCGGCAAAGATGATGACTATCAGATGATACAAATAGATAGGAGTATATCATTCACATACCTGGTACTAAGCATCTTAACTTATAGAGAAAATTGAGTCCTATTTTCATGTAAGATACAATTCATATTTATGCAGTCTGCTTTTAATTTATACATTCTTATAATCAAAATTAATAACAAAATGATCAAACAGCTGTTTGTAAACAACCTTTGCTCAGCATATGAAATTTGTTTTTCTAATTCCAGGGAGAGATAACCCATAATAATGCCTGCAAGATGAAAACTGACTATGCATCTCTGCGAGGCCAAGCATTTCTGTGTAGCTACGTTGTTCTTGTGGGATCAAAACTGTTTTATACCCCCTATGTGGTAAAAGTGCAAGCTTCCAACAAATTTGGAGATGGACCTCCCACTAATGAGACAACAATCTTGTCAGCAGAAGAAAGTGTGTATTTTTCTACACTTTAACATTAATTATCTTCATTGTCATCAGACACCATTTCCACAATGATAGTAGTTAATTAAACGTTCTATAGAAGTAAATGAAGACCTTGTCACTATTTTGGCTGAAGTAGCTCCTGGGTGGGCAACCACTCAGTCAAAAATCATTTTTTTCCTACTGGTGTCTAATTCTGGGTGCAGTTTGAGATCCCTTAACTCTGTTGGAAGGGACTTATTATCACCCCCAGATCCCAGAGAGAAAACGCAGACAAATGTCTGTTATGCTGATTGAAGACACTGTCCCTGGATACTCAACAAAACAGCAAAGAAGTCGCTCGTTGAAAAGATAGATTTAGCTGTTCTTGGTATCGCCAGGAGTGAGAAAGAGGAGTTAAAGATATGCAGAATAAACTTGTTACTTAGGGGCTGCATAGGCAAGGTAGCTCCCTGACACATTCTACTCCTGGAATATATGTTCAAACCCCCACTAAATGATTCCCCAATGCGTGCCCTTATTTAAGCTACACAAACATTTACATACATTAAGAATTTATACGGACAACTTAGTTTAAAATACAATCACTGAGATTTATTGATATGATGATATTATGATGATGCTGATGATTATATTGATATACATAACTCAACCAGAGTTATTCCAGTACTCAACAGTACTCAACTTTTTTTTTCCAGTACAACCAGTACTCAACTTTTTTTCTTTTTTTTTTAAAGCGATATAACTCAACCAGAGAGGGCACATAGCTCATGCTTCCACCAGTGAGACGCATTTCACTGTCAGCATAAAGGAGTCCAAATTGGTGTTTTCACTAGGTTCAGTCACTCCCTGATATGAGTTGTTGACTGTCCATGGCTCCTAAGACAGCTGAGGTTATAGCTTAGGAAATTCCGTCACATGACTTTTTACAGAAGTCAAACAGAACAAAATGTTAATATTTCTCCAGTAGGTATGCTAGGAATGCTATGTGTGAGTTTGCGTATGAGGATTATAGGCAATGCCTCGCCGTTGTATTCTGTTTGTCCATGACAAAATTTTGTTTTCTCCCTCTTTTCACGTGGTATAATTATGTATGTTCAGCCTCCTGTTAACCCCTCCTCTTTTTCCCGTAGGACAATTTACCGGTATGTATTAAGTTCTCAATTCTTTTCATCCCTCCTCCTGTCCTCATAGATTGTAATTTCATCTGTCAATCAAATTGACTCATGCTCCGCCATGTGTCTGAAACAATGCTTCGTTTCGCTGGTTTCGCTGCCCAGAGAATGTACGTCACGTTGCGTCATGCAAAAGTTTCAATCAGGTGTTACATCCTCGCTTTCCCCGTTTTTTAACTAGCTTTATCCAACGAGGTGTAAGGCCTGCATTGTATTGCCATCTTAAGATCACATGTCTGTCCGTTGAACTCGCTTGTTGCGGCAACTACAGACGTTTTCCATCTCCGCAAAGTCTGGACTTTGGGTAGGTGTTAGGCATCTGTTCATACTTTACCACAGTGTTTCTCTCACATGCGTGGCAGGCTGAGAATCTTATCTCCCTGTATTGTGGTGACTGCTTCACATGTTTAAGTCCGGCTGAACACCCTGATCTCCCAGTCCAAATGAAAGGTTAACAAGAACGCTGCTTGCCTCACTACAAAAGTTCTCCCGTCTCCACTACGTCTAGACCCAATGTTTGATCAGGCCATCAAAGTGAAAATTCAGAT
This sequence comes from Cepaea hortensis, assembly GCA_963921405.1. Taxonomy (NCBI): domain Eukaryota; kingdom Metazoa; phylum Mollusca; class Gastropoda; order Stylommatophora; family Helicidae; genus Cepaea; species Cepaea hortensis. The sequence continues at coordinate 357,021 of CAWUFQ010000368.1, forward strand.
GTAGAAATCAAACGTTGCTTTGATCTATGATCTATGAGCGCAATATAGTGTTATAGAAATTATAGCACTGGCTCTCTGTGACTAAGTATTTTCTCTTGTTTTCAATCCTTGTTAGTTTGTTCTTATTCCTTTACTGTGAAATGAGAGATACATTCGGGTCTGCTGTGGTGCCTCGTCACAGACCTACATCTTTGTGTTATTTACTACACAAAAGCTTTGATAAAGTAAGACGTGTCAACATGATAAAGATGCTTGCAGATCTACAAATTGATGGGAAAGACCTTAGACTTGTAAAAAAAACATATATTGGAAACAACAAGCTGCCATAAGAATTGATAATGAAGTAGGTCAACATCAGCTGTTAAGAGGTGTGGGACAGGGATGTGTAATATCTTCAGATCTTTTTTTCCTGTACAATGAAAATATTTTCAGAAATATAGAATAATACTTGGGGGCCATTAACCCTTTACAGGGCAGACGCTTGTCCATTTTGTAGCCCTGAACGGGCAAGATTTTGTCAGGTTCTGTAAAATTTTGGGTTGCGTTAGTAAAAACATCACAAATAAGGTGTTAGTCAACCGATTTTAGTTAAATAAACAACACAATGAAGGGAAAAGCATGCAGAATATGTTACTCATGTGATTGTTGCCGGTAATCCATATATGAACAAAAATATTTACAAAATACGGCATGTCGTCACCTATACGGCAATTTACAAACACATTTTCAGAATCATAATCACTTTCTTTAAAGTCCGACTCACGACTGCTAATGCAAAGTAACGCTTTGCACTGATATCTAGCTCCGATTAATAATCAACTTCATGCCCTTTAATGTCATTTAAATTGAACAGAGCGAAATCTCGGCTATCACTTGAAGAATCGCCGAAATCCATTTTGAAAAACAGCGTAAAATTCCCGAAAACTATCAAAAAAAGTCCGTTCAAATTCATTGTAGCGTGTTTACAAATGGCGGCCACGTTGTCACGCTATCGGCGAAAGTGAAAGTAGCCGTCGGAAGTGTCGGAAAGCCGAGAGATCGCGTTTTTACAATGCATAATAGTATCGGGCCCAATCGGCCGCTACGCTCGTTTAAGCGATCGGCCGGTAATGGCCGCTATGCCCTGTAAAGGGTTAAATCAATAACATTAGGTATGTGGATGATCCAGCATTGATTGCAGACAATGAGCAGGATCTGCAACATTTAGTAGATGTGGATGTTGCACACAATGAACAACTAGGGTTGGAATTAAATTGTAAGAAGACACAGATTATGATCATCACTAGGAAGAAGGAAACACCATAATGTAATATACAAGTAAATGGGAATATTCTTAAGCAAGTGAATCAGTACAGTTATCTCGGAACAGTCATAACATCTAATAAGATTAGAATAAGAATCGCCATGGCGAAGGTAGCCTTTTGCAAGGTGGAGTACTTACTTATCAATAAAAAGTTGTCATTTGCAATGAGAAAAAGAGTATTGAAGTGCTACATAGAACCTGTACTTTTATATGGATGTGAAGCTTGGACAATAACCAGACAAGCTGAAAAACGTGTGATGGCTGTGGAAATGTTGTTTGAGGAAAATGCAGAGGATACCATGGACAGACAGAAAAACCAATGACCAAGTCCTACAAGAAACAAATGAAATAATAAACTTATTAGAGAAATTAGACGTAGACAGTCAAACATTTTTTGGTCATGTTATAAGAAGAAATAAATTGGAGAACTTGATGACAACTGGCAAGATCAAGAGGAAGAGAACAAGGGGAAGGCAGAGAAGTAAATACCCCAATGGTTTGGCCATATGGTATGGTCGGGACAAGGACACTGAGCTGATCCACAACTCTGGTGATCAAATGAGATGGCGAAAAATGACCGCCCACACTCACCAACAGGGCACAGGATGATGTTGAATCGCATAGATGTTCCACCACCATCAGTAAATGACATGAGGTACAGTAGCTGTTAATTTCACTAATGCTGATTGTTATAACGTGGAAATCGTCTACAATTAAATAAAAACACTAGCATCCTGTAAATCACCATAAAATACTGAAATAAATTTAAAATAGCAAAAAGACCCTTTTACACGTCTTATGGCATGTTGGGTATATGGTAGGGCTGAACTAGACTGAGAAAATTTTGTAACATGAGTAACAATAAAGAAACATACAGCATTATGATTAATTATTAACAGTATGTCACTAAACAAAAACAAATATGGCAATATATAAGAAAAAGATTAATCAGTTGTATATCTTGTTAAATAAATATTGAATTATCTCTGGCATTTATTTCATCCTCCACTCCTTTCTGCCTCTGTCTGCCTGCTTCTTTTAGTCTTGTCTGTCTGCTTCTTTTAGTCTGTCTGACTATATATCATTATCATTATTATTGCTGATTCAGTTAGCAAGTCTGTAACTATACAGATAAATATGGAGTGTGAAATGAAAGCAACAGATGAAACCTGTTTTTCCATCATGCCATCGTGATAATTTTTTTAAATTGGCGTTGAACCATGATCTTGTATTTGTTTTTCTCTAGTGCCTTTGGGTGCTCCTGTTAAAGTGCTTGCTGATGTTTATAATGCCACAGCCCTTATGATTACATGGAGTCCTGTTCCTAATACTAGAGAGAGTGTGAGGGGGAAATTGAAAGGCTATAAGGCAAGTATTTTTATGATTTAAAATGTTCAATCTTGACACAGTTGTGGACCTGCTTAATTGTGAACTTTGACAGTGTAGACATTTTAGTATCATTTTTTAATTTTTTTAAATAAAATGTGGGTAATGTGAGTGAGCCAGTCTCCCTGGCCTAGGTGTTAACGTCTTTCTCCTTAATCCCGTATATTCTCGTGAGTAACGTAACCTGCGCGAGAATCGGTAGCGGTTCTCCCCGCATTGGTAACTTATGGGGTATGTGAGCCGGCTGCTCAGAAAGTAGTGGCAAACTACTGAGCATAATCTTGCCTAGTACATCAACAGCAGCTGAAAAATGCTGATGTTGACTGCAACATCCTGTAAGGGATATGCCAAAAAAAAATGTGAGTGATCTGAAAGATAGTTCTTATCTAGTGGATGAATGATATTGCTGCCTTTCTTCTCACTATAATATCTCATGGCTCATAAATCAAATAAAAAAGTTGCAAATAATAATGCATAAGCATCTAAATTGATAAAATGTACTAACTTGTAAAAATCAACACATAACTAATTTATTAGGGACGTTCATTTGAAACCCATTCCAATGGCTTTATTATAAAAGCATGAAAGAAACATTAACAGGTGTGGTAGAATTAACCAAAGCATTCATTGTGAATGAATTATGCAACATGGGTTGGTCATAAAAAGTCGCCGTAGGCATTCAGGCAAGCATCCCATTGCTTAGGTAGGCGACGAATGCCATCCACAAAAGAGGATTGTGGTTGCTCACTGAACCAAGTGTTTACCACGTTCATTACGTCTGCATCTGTGTAAAATCATTGCCCCTTGAGAGCTTTTTTTAGAGGTCCAAACAAATGACAATCACATGGTGACAATTCAGGACTATAGGCTGGATGTTGCAGAATTTCCCACTTCTTCCTTGCTAATGCTTCCTGCACAATTTTTGTGACACGTGGATGAGCATTATCCTGCAACAAAATCACACCGCAAGAAAGCATACCGGGTCATTTATTCCTGATGGCTTTTTGCAGCTTGTCTAGTGTTTGCAAGTAGTGGATAGAGTTGATGTTGACACCAGGTTCTTTAAAGTCGGCCAACAATAGCCCTTCATGGTAAAAAAAATGCGCTCAGCATAACCGTACCAGTGGAAACCTGTAATTTGAATTTTTTGGCTTTTGGTGATTCAGCATGCTTCAATTGCATGCTCTCTCTTTTGCTGCTCGGCTCAAAGTGGTGGCGCCATGATTCATCGCCTGCCACTATGCGGAAGAGAAATGCATCACCCTCCACTCTGTAACGCAGCAAGTGGTCCAAACACCATCCCATGCGTTCCTTTTTTTTTGGTGGTTGGTCAACATCCGTGGTACCCACTGTGAACACACCTTCCGATATTCCAGTTTCTTACAAATGACCTTTTAAATTGTCCCAACTGACACATCAAATTCTTTCGCTAGCGAACGTATGCTTCGACAACGGTTAATCTGTACTACTGTATCAATTTTTTGCGATGTTGTTTTTCTGTTGCAGCAATACACGCTTGACCAGGCCGTCGAAGATCTGTCATGAACTGACGTCCTTTCCAAAATATTCGTGCCCAGTCTGTTACTGTTGTCTTCGACACATATTTATTACCGTATGTTGCCTGCATTCTTCGATGAATGTCCACTGGTCGACATCCTTTAAATGAAAGAAACTGAATCACCGCTCTTTGAGCTTCTTTGGATGGATTGTAGATCAACCTGGCCATTTTCTCAATGGTCAGAAACAGAACCTATGCATCATGGGACGATAAGCACATGCTCTTTTATTCATTGGTCAGTACTTATCACATGACTATGACATGATCATGTTCAACGTAAGCAGTTTCACGCGGTGCGGCACAAACGGAATTCAAATGAATACCCCTTATATCTATGGGCAAGGCAGTTGCCATGGATCCAGCTAGGCTGGATGGAAATATGACAGAAAAATTAGAAGTAGTGGAAAAAATTGGAGTTGAGGTTCAACTAAAGTGTTTAATGGTAATTAAAACTGGGAATGTACCTAGTGAAAGGCTGAAGTTTGTACTATAGCTCTACCAAAAAGACTAAGAGCAATTGAGTGCATAGATTTTTGTACAGTCAATCTTATAAACTGTGTCACTAAGCTACTACTCAGAATTATGATGAGAAGAACAAGAAAGAAAATAAAGGTGGAAATTGGGCAGAACAGTATGGATTTGTTTAAAGAAAAGTACAAATAATGCAATTTATGCAGTACAAACACTAATATAGAGAACAATAGGGACACCAAAAGACATACAATTGTTCTTCATAGAACGCTGGAAGATATCAACATTTATGGGAAATATCTTAGAATAATAAAGAATAATTGTGGGAAACAAGTAGCACTAATGAAAAAAAATTAGAAATTAAGAGGGCAATTAAGAACAGATAAAACAAGGAGTAAGGCATGTAGATGTCAGAGTATTGGTGGTAAAACTTGCAAAAGATCTGCAGCTTTTGGACATTGTAGTAGCAGAGTGCTAAAAAAAGAATACCTTGAATATCAAGATTACAGAAGCAAGAGTTATATCAAAGAGTTGAGTTGAGTCAAGAACTGGTATCACAGCAATCAGGACATTCCCATACATGCTCTCTGCTAATCTTCAACAACTAGTGAAGAACCCCAATACTAATAGTACCAGTTGCAATCTGCTTATGTGTCCAGTAAGCCTGTGCTTTGAGTACTGAGTGTCGACCATATTCTCTTGTCACACGCTACAGCATTCTCTCCAGGCAGTGATGGTGTATCAGTTCATCCACAATATACTCTTGATTCCAATAGGCCCTGACCACATCTGCCTAATCATGCACCAGTAACACCCCATCCAGTCAGTTTCTCCACCCGCTCATTTTCCAACACACCAGCATGCCCTGGAGAGAAGATCCAACGGATGCTCCCTGTCTATTTTTTAATTTAAGCATGCCACTCTACATGAAGCATACATGTCCTCATCCTTATTAGCATGTTCTCCCATTAAAATCACAAAATGTGCGTTCTGTTTGTCCTCCAGCCAGCAGAATGCTGCATTGACTTCCTCCACCTTCATACTCAGACTAGATATTGTGGTATCATATACTCTCCTGTGCTAAACACCACCCATTAATCTTCGCTGTGAATCCCCAGGCCCAAAATATGAGATAACAACAGAAGGAAAAATGCTTAACCAGGCTGTTAAATACAAATACCTAGGGATAATTTAAACATCACATGGAAGATGCATGTCAGGCATTAAGAGCAGAATATGTGAAGCAAAAGCTGCATTTCAGAAAATGAAAGGTATCTTATGCAATAAGTCACCATAAGTGAATTAAGAGATTGCGGAAACATTACAAAGAACCTGTTTTACTGTATGGCAGTGATTCATGGAACATGAATGTTGTAAATATCTTATAGTATGTCCACATTTGTTTGCCGCAATATAAACATCCATATCTCAGTAACCAACTGAGGGAAAATTATGAGATTTAGTATATAACCTTATCATTATGTCCACCCAACAAAAGAATTTTTGTTCTGGAGATTTTACAGCAAATTTCAAAGTTTGTTTATATGCGGTATATAATTTACGGGTCTGAGATGAAATTCATAATTTTAAATGTATTACAGCGTAGCCAGACAATCAGTGCTCAATGTTAAATATTGTACTGTTTTGAAGGGATTGGCCTTATGCCAACTACCCGCGTTGTTCAACAAGGACTGTTCAGAGGTGTCTCAAAATGTGGGTTATTTCATGAAACCTGATTAACCCTTTACAGGGCAGACGCTTGTCCATTTTGTAGCCCTGAATGGGCAAGATTTTTTCAGGTTTGGTAAAATTTTGGGTCGCGTTAGTAAAAACATCACAAATAAGGTGTTAGTCAACCGATTTTAGTTAAATAAACAACACAATGAAGGGAAAAGCATGCAGAATATGTTACTCACGTGATTGTTGTTGGTAATCCATATATGAACACAAATATTTACAAAATACGGCATGTTGTTTGTGATTTTCCGTCATCTATACGGCAATTTACAAACACATTTTCAGAATCATAATCACTTTCTTTAAAGTCCGACTCAGACTGCTAATGCAAAGTAACGCTTTGCACTGATATATAGCTCCGATTAACAGTCAACTTCGTGCCCTGTAATGTCATTTAAATTGAACCTAGCGAAATCTCGGCTATCACTTGAAGAATCGCCGAAATCCGTTTTGAAAAACAGCGTAAAAACCCCGAAAACTATCAAAAAAAGTTCGTAAAAGTCCGTTCAAATTCATTGTAGCGCGTTTACAAATGGCGGCCAGGTTGTCAAGCTGCCGGCGAAAGCGAAAGTAGCCGTCGGAAGTGTCGGAAAGCCGAGAGATCGCGTTTTTACAATGCATAATAGTATCGGACGCAATCAGACGCTATGCACGTTTAATGGCATCTGCCGGTAATGGCCGCTGTGCCCTGTAAAGGGTTAATATGTTTTTTTTTTTTTTTTTAAAATCTTACCACTTATCGCTAACATTGAAAGGTGTGAATATTTTTCAATGGGATTTAATGCGAAATTGTACACTTCAAGAATCGCTATGAAGTTGTACACATATTTTTGTCAAGAAGCTGATCGCAGGAAACTGTTTTATACTATTACAAATTCCGAAAAAAGAACAGTGCATGCATTGGGTTTGAGTCGATGGGTGCCAGAATCTTAAATTAAACCACCACGCGATAACAAAACGGTAGGTAGAAAGATTATTGTAGACAGCTTTGACAAAGATGTCATAAGGCGAGCTATTATAAAAATGCTTTTAAAAGTCAACAGGGTTGACTTCATTGCACCGGGTTCTATTCCATATGGCTCGGTCTCTTTCCGCAGCGCGGAAAGCATCGCATAAAGCACGAACTCCGCAGCTCTAACGACGACCCACAGAAGTCTCCGAAACATTTTACTCGTGAACCGAAGGATGCGGCCCAGAATCGAATCCATGATCTTTGGAGCCCGAGTCAAAAGGCTTGACCACTTTGCCACGGAGACTCCTAAAATTATAAAAATTTAGGATTTTATATCCAGGATTAAGTCAAAGAAACAGTGACTGTAAGAAAACTTAGGGTTTGGTTGAGAAAGAACAATAACATAGAGCTATCCAAAACAACTTTGTGGAAAATGATAAGGACATTATCTTCACTTTTTGATAGTACAAGGGCGGTAGAAATATTCTTTGCGAGCAACCGCATTTAGGAGCCTTGAGAAGCAGATACCTACGTGAAATAAGGGAACTGCGCAAAGAAAATTATGACAGTGTATTTGGATGAGACGTGGATCAATGCGCACCACACAAGTGAAAAGGAAGAAGCAATCAATGGATGGAAAGATGAAGCGTTATGTGCCCAGTAGTAAAGGACAGCGTTTGGTCATAGCCTATGCTGGTCATCATCATCATCAAGTGCCATGCCAGCTGGCGTAGGCGTTCATGGCTCTCCACAGATCTCGGTCTTTGGTTTTCTGGATCAACTCTGCTGCTGATATTCCTCCATGCCACCGTCTCAATCCATCCAGCATCATTTCTCTTGGTCTGCCTCTGCCTCTCTTCCCCTCGATCTTTCCAGTTGTTACGATGTTCTCCAATGCCTCTCTTCTCATCACGTGACCGAAGAAAGATGTTTGTCTCTGTCTTATTGTTGTATATAATGTTCTAGTTTCATTAGCCTGTTTCAGGCAGTCATCGTTAGTTACTCTGGCAGTCCAAGGAATTCGCAACATTCGTCTCAGGAACCACATCTCTGTTTCTTCTAATTTCTTCTTACTTTGTTCATTTACATTCCAAGATTCACTGCCATACAGCAAAACTGGTTCTTCATAGCATTTGAGCACTCTCTTTCTTACATTCAGTGATAGTGACTTATTGCACAAGATACTCTTCATTTTCTGAAATGCGGCTTTTGCCTGCCCTATTCTGCTCCTAATCTCTGTTGTACATCTTCCATCTGATGTTATAAATGCCCCTAGGTATCTAAAATTATCCACTTGGTTAAGGATTTTTCCTTCTATTTCTATGTCACATTTTGGTGTCACCATTTTCTTTGATATTACCATTGTTACTGTTTTCTTGATATTCAAGGAGAGTCCTTTCCTTGCATTCTCTGTTACTACAACGTCTAATAATTGCTGTAGGTCTGTTGAATTATCCGCCAACAATACTGTGTCATCTGCATAGCGTATATTATTTATATTATAACCTCCAACTAGTATTCCTGGCATCTCTTTGATCTCTCTCATTATTACTTCGCTATACAGGGAGAAAAGATCTGGTGACAAGACACACCCCTGTCGTACTCCTAGCTTTATCTGTTCGTAACTACCCTCTTTATTTCCCATTTTAATTGCTGCTACATGGTTCCAGTAAACATTCTTTATTATTCTTAAATCTTTTCCATCAATATTGATATCTTCCAACATTTTAATCAGTTCATCATGTTTTACTTTATCAAATGCCTTAGTATAATCTATGAAGCACAAATATATGTCTCTCTGTTTCTCTATTGACCTTTCTATTAGTGTCCGTAATGTATAAATTGCATTGTTTGTGCCCTTTCCTTCCACAAATCCATACTGTTCTTCACTAATTTCCATTTTTATTTTATTTTTGTTTCTTCTCATTATGATTCTGAGTAGAAGCTTAGTGATATGGTTTATGAGGTTAATTGTACGAAAATCTTCACAATCAATTGCTCCTGGTCTTTTTTTGCTGGTAGTACTCTTACTTACTACAGAATGCTGGGCTCGTGTTCGTATCAAAGCATACAGACAATAGGGATTATCATAATGAGATCAATGGTAATGTATTTAGAGATTGGCTCGAGAATACAGTACTTCCATCCCTTGATAGACCGTCTTGTCTAATCATGGACAATGCATCATATCACAATGTTGTTGCCCAAGAAGACAAAATACCTACGGCATCGGGCACAAAGGAAGCAATAAAGATATGGCTCCGAAGGGAAAATATACCATTTCCAGAAACATATTTCAAGCTACAGTTGTTGTCCCTTGTAAAACAGGCGCCAAAAAAAGCAAGAAATTTCAAATCGACAAGTTGATAGAAGAGCATGGCCATAGGTGCTTGAGACCTCCGCCGTATCATTCTCATTTAAACCCTATAGAACTTGTGTGGGCTAAAATTAAAGGACAAGTGGCAGCTGCCAATACTACATTAAAATTGTCTGACTTCAAGATACTAACCCAGTCCGCACTATTAAATATTGATAAAAGTTACTGGAAAAAATGTCAGGACCAAGTGTTGAAAGAGGAAGAGGACTATTGGAGAAAGGATGGATTGAATTTTATGCAACCGAGAGCAATCATCAACCTGCTGGAATCGTCCGACACAGATTAAGGTCCGAGCAGATCGCAGTCCTTAATCTACGTACACACTTACTGGGATATTTTGCTCCAACTATTCAGATGAATTGCAGGCCGTAAACATTACAGCATCAGCATAATGTCAGTGGCAACAGCATGTATTCCACAGTGATGAATTTTCAATTCCGCAAGCCCTCAGCGGTGACAAACAACTGTATTGAAAACAAAAACACACACACTAAACGCATTGAATACCAACAGAAGAGTAATATTACGGTGGAAACTGACATATTGTGGCATAACACGAAACGTGAGAGCAAACACGTCAAATTAGGGGACAACACACGTGCATACGAATCAATCTATAAACTTCAATGAAAAGAGGACCAACATCTTGGTCGTTAAGAAGAAAGCTACTACAGAGACACTGACAACTATTTTCATAGTGCAAAACAGGTAATCATGTTCCGTCTCTGAACGGTAAACGGCAGAGTAGACAGTCTTTCACGAAGACTCAAAGCGGGTCTGTCACCCATGTGTACGTGTGAACAAACTACACAGACAGCTGAACAGATCCTTAAAAATGGAAACATGATGAATAAATTGCGGTGTCATTTCTGGTCACTCCATACGCACATTAACTCACAGCTATTTGGAAGCTTTCACGAACTCAATATAAAATGCTAAATGCATCCTAGTAACATGAATACTTGTGTACAATTATTAACCAGCAACTGAAGAAACAAGAAGGAAATGAAAAATAAGGTAAGAAATATATTCCTTCTACTTTCCTGTCAATTTACACATTATTTACCCCATACCTCTGTACATTCTGTCTTTACTAATATTACACATTGCACCCCTCTCGGGAATCTCCGTGGTGAAGTGGTGAAGCCATCTGACTCAGGCTCCGAGGGTTTATGTTTGATTCCTTCATTTCACGAGTGCATTTTTTTCGGAGACTCCAGAGGGTCATCGCTGGAGATAACGGAGTTCGTGCTTTGTGCCACGATTTCCGCCCTGCGATATGGGATAAAAATCCAGTGCAATGCTACTTTTTTATTGCACCCACTCCCATACGAATCTGTCTATGCCTTGTACTTGTGTCCTTACCAGAAATAACGTGGTTTACTGTAAGACTAGTTTGTTAGCGTGAATTCACTACATTTCCCCCAAAACATCAAAGAAATGTTGCTGCTTTCAATAATTTAAGTTGCTTTTGGACCTATCAAAGACATATTCCTTGGGTGGGGGTAAATATAAGACGGCCGGAAAAATTTCATAACGATGCAACAGACAGTTTTCAAAATAATTGATCGTGAATGAAGGCATTCTTTGTGGGACATACTATAGACTGCTAGTGTAACAAACAGCCTGCTAGAGGCTAATGAAACTAGAACATTATATATAACTTTAAGAAAGAGACAAACAGCATTCTTTGGCCGTGTTATAAGGAGAGTGGCATTTGAGAACAATGTGACAACTGGAAAGATCAGTGGGAAAAGAGGCAGAGGCAGACCAAGAGAAATAATGCCTGGCGGACTAAGACGGTGGCATGGGGGAATATCATCAGCAGAGTTTATCCAGAACACCAAGGACCAAGATCTGTGGAGAGACATGAGCGCCTATACCAGGTGGCTGTGCACATGATGATGATGAATGAAAATGACTTAAAAAGAAACTATTTTAGCTAATGCAGTTTAAAATCGCAAGCATGCAAAATATTTATATTCATCCTTCTCAGTTGATTACATTTAACACAAAATAAATCAGTCATTTATTTTTTTATCAGTTATCACTTAATAAACTCATTTACATTAACAACAGAAATTTTCATATTCAAACTTCAAAACTTGCCTTATTTTTCAGATAAATTACTGGCACAGTCAAGGGGAGACTGAAGATCAGGCATTACAAAATATTATTGAACTCAAACCAGGTCAGACTAACTTGGACCGAGGTTTCATAATAGGCTTGGAACCAGTTATGTGGTATAAATTTAATGTCCAAGTGTATAATTCAGCTGGCAATGGTCCTAAGAGTTCCGACTATGAACAACAGACCCTAAATAGAGGTAAATGTGAAATACTGTTCTGCACTTTACTTGTTCTCCTTTAACCTTGTTTGTCCCAAGCAACAAACCATTTGTGATTAACAATCCTTAAGTATGCCAGTCAATGTGACATATGAAATTATACTTCTTAGATTTTATCAAAGCAAACTAAAGAAATATATTGCATATTTATGGCATGTATTTTTCACATATTCAGTGCATTAACTGATTAATAAAATCAGAGAATGGAAGTATGTCAGGTCAGTCAGTTTGTATGTCAGGTCTTAGTCAGATATGACTGAGCTACCATAATGACAGTAGACGGTACTACCTCCTTTCTGTTAGCACCGAATGTTGGATGGTGCTTACCAAACCCGACACCCCACATTGTGCCAATGACTTCGGGCGGAAGAGCGCAATTGGGTGGGTACAGGCCATATCCTGGTGCGAGGAAATGCAACCTAAAGACAAAATGTCATGGCAGGGCAGACCAGGTCCGAAGCCTTGGTTGGCAGCTGGTCTAGGATCGAAGCTCCGACAGGCGGACAGTTAGAGCATTGCTTTACTGATCCGGCAGCTTCTGCAGCTTGTCTTGTTCCAGATGTATTGGTGTTATCTCTCCTCTGGAGTGAACTAGACAGGCAGAGAGAGGGATCATACTTCATGAGCAACACAAGATCTCTATATTTTAGTTCAGGCTTTGTGCTATAGAGTGGTATAACTCCATCCCTGGTCTTAACCGGTCTCGGAATCAAAGCGGGAGCAGTTGCGGGTTATCAGTCCTTGTCAATTGGCATAGGCATTGGCATAGCCCCCAGCCAATTGGGTGCTGATCCACCACAGCCTGCCAGCTTCAATGGGTGCTTGGGTCTAGGACAAAATCTGAATCACAGGCTGTAAACCCAATGCACCAGGTACTACTAAAAAAAAAGAAAGAAACCTCAAGCTATGGCTTGCAATCTGGAATGTAAGAACCATGTGTCCAAGATTTTCCACTGACCTGTTGAATATTGACAATGTGAGAAAAACGGCTGTGATTGATGCCGAACTCAATCGGTCCTAACATTGATATTGCTGGCCTGTAGGAGACTCATCTTGCTGAGGAAGGGTCACTCAGGGAGAACAGTTACACCTTTTTTTGAAAGGGTAGAGAGCAGGCAGAAAAAAGGCAACATGGTGTGGGCTTTGCAGTGAAGAATTCGCTACAGGGATTGAATGAAATTCCAGCTGGAGGTAATGAAAGACTATTATCCCTGCACTTGGCAACCTCTTGTGGTTTTGCCACCATTATTACTGCATATGCACCGTCACTCACTTCTTCTGATGATATGAAGGATTCGTTCTATGATAAGTTAGACTCCGTGATCAAGGCAGTTCCAAAATCTGACTACATTTATATGCTCGGTGATTTCAATGCTCGTGTGGGCAAGGACTTGAGTTCATGGCCAGTGTGCCTTAGAAAATACAACATTGGTTGTGGTTGCATGAATGAAAATGGGCAAAGACTGCTGGAGCATTACACTAGAAATGACCTATGTATTGCAGACTCCTTTTTTAAAACAAAAGATCTGCATAAAGTCACATGGAAACATCTAAGATCTGGCCATTGGCATCAGCTGGACTTCATCATCACACAGGGACAACATCTGAATCAAACATCTTTAATTTGAAGTTACCACAGTGCTGACTTTGGAGCTTCACTCCAAAGATACGGATCATTCTTTGGTTGTTGCAAGGGTTAGACTGAGACCAAAGAGAATCTACACACCTAAACACAAATCTAGCCCCAGGATTAATATTATTAACACCCACGAACGTGATAATTGCTCTGAGTTCCAACAGCAACTTGAAAACGCTTTCACTGATACATCAGAAAATTGTACAGCAAGTGAAAAGTGGGGTAAACTTAAGGAAACTCTTTATAAAACAGAGGTAGGGGTTTACGGCACTGTGGATCATAAGAGGCAGGATTGGTTTGCGTCAATCAGCCAGACACTGCAGTCCTTGATTGATAAAAAGAAGATAGCTCTCTTAAGAAACAAGGAAAGAACAACGCGTAACACTCTGAGTGAGTTGAAGCAAGCTAGGAAGGATGTGCAAAAGGCTGCCAGGCAGTGTGCAAATGACTGTTGGATCAAGTTATGTGAGTCCATTCAAATCGCAAGTGATAAGGGAAACATCAGAAGCATGTATGAAGGGATAAAGAAAGTGGCAAGACAAAATCACAAATATTGAAGTATTGTGTGACGGTTTATTCCATGTTCACTCTTTGTAGATTTAGATGGATAGGACACGGAGGATGGATGATGGTAGAATACCAAAGGACATCTTTTTTGGTGAACTACAGATGGGTAAGAGATCTCAGGGTCGGCCTCTACTACGATACAAAGATGTGTGTAAGTGGGACATGATTGATACAGGCATTGATAATGCACATTAGGAGCAAGTCGCAGCTGAACATGTTGCATGGAGAAATGGAATAAAGACAAAGGAGAAAATTATTGTAGATAAGTCACACATTGAACGTGTGACGTAAGATGTTGCATGATAGTGGAAATGACCATGTGTTCACATGCATCCACTGTAGACGAACATTTACAGCGTGAATTGGTCTTATCAGTCACATTCGCTACCGCCATGGGTTGTAGTTATTATGCCTATTTGAAGCACAATGTAACAAACTATCATCTGTCAAGACGGCAAGGTGCCAATGAATGGTAGTTGAAGAGAGGCTTGATTGTTCACTCCATTTGGTATGGCCCTTGATAATGGTGATGATGTACGAGATAAGGATAACAAAAGTCAAAATCCAGTACCACAACTGCTACATAAGAACATGTGGAAATGGTACAACAAATTCAAGAATTAGTGAGATAATTTGTAATGTATGCAATAGTTATAATGTAATTAATAGAATGCAGCTAATCATATATGATGTGAATGGAGGTCAGCATGGCTGAATGGATAAGGTGTGTTCTTAAACATCTGGTGTGCTGATGCCGAGGTAAGGAGTTCAACAACTACACCAGACAGTTGGACTAAAATGTTGACCTATCGTCCTTGTCTTGGGGGCGTAAATTACAGGTAACTCTGAAGTCGGAGTGGGTTTGCCTGATGGCGAGGGACATTGTTAATAGGGAAAGCAAAATTCATTCTAGCACTACTAGAAGTGTGCATAGACTACGCTTGAGTTCAAAGCGAACGAGCGAAAATACGATGCGCATTATACAGGAGCATATTTTTAAAGTAGCAGAATAGTAAAATAAAGTATTTATGTCAACCAACTGAATAATTAAGAAGATGGGAGCAATGTTAGAAGAACTTAAGTATGTTTTATTCGTAGGTCAATGAGAAAAATTGTTGAGTACCAAATGAAGTGTATAGAATCATCGAAAGACTTGTACTAAAAAATAAAATAAAAAAACATTTTCTTTATGTATTTTACAAACATAATGAAATAATAACATTAAAAACATATTGGAAACAACAAGCTGCCATAAGGATTGATAATGAAGTAGGACAATATCAGCCTATTAAGAGAGGTGTGAGACAGGGATGTGTAATGTCTCCTTTTTTCTTTTCACACTATACCAGCACTTGATCCTCAGTGATTGATTATGGACTAGGACTGCTCACTTGTCTCAAAGAGTCAGCTGGTGAAATTAGAGCACATACAGAACGAAGCTATGCGAGTCATTCTGGGATGCACCAGAGACACCCTAGTAGTGTGTATGCATTACATCCTTGGTCTGCCAACTGTTGCTGGTAGGCTCAAGGTGATGCAGGCGAAGGCATACCTCAGAATAGTTGCTGACACAGATCACCCGTTGCATGAGGCACTGGACGCCATTAAGGGTCAGAGACTGGTAAGAGGGAAATCATGGATGGCTCAGGCGGAGGATATGATAAGACAGGTGTTCCCCTTGGAGAACATTAGGCGAGGAGAGGAGTGGGTTAGAGTGCCATCGGAGCAGTCAGACTTGTGCAGAGTTATAATCACATTGAGCTGGGAGTGCAGAGAGTGGCCAGCAGGGGCCATGGAAGTGGAAATCCAGCAACTAATTCAGGATAATTCTCGCTCGAGTGATGTGATTATCTACACAGATGGGTTGGTTTTGAGAGGTAAGAGAAGTGCCTGGGGGTTCTTAGCAAAAGCTAATGGTTGACGTTTGGTGCAGGAGAGCCTGGCATATGATACCACAGCATCTAGCTTAAGAATGGAGGTGGAGGCGTCAGTGCAGCTTTTCACTGGATGGAGAATACGATACACACACACATCGTGATTGTAACTGACTCAGAAAGCATGCTGAGGAAGGTGAGGACAGGTAAGCTTCTGGCAGAGTGGCTTGCTTCGCTTCGGAGGTCACGGGTGGCAAGCATCGCCTGGATCTTTTCTCCGGGGCATGCCAGTGTGCTGGGGAATGAATGGGCAGACAGATTGGCTGGCTCTGCAAAACTTGGTGGAGTATTGATGCATGACAAGGCAGATATGGTTGCGGCCTTGTGGGAGCACGTGTACACCTCAGAGGAGCAAATGGATCACCATGGTCTGGCAAGAATGAGACAGTGTGGAGTGGCGAAGGGATCTGGCTGACGCTTGTCGCTCAGAGGAAAGGCAAGACGGACATATAATCAGATTGCTACTGCTACTATTCAACTCTTCTGTCCATTGTGGAATCGTTCCACACAGGCATGAAGGGTATAATCAAGTTTGATGGCTCAACTTCAGAAGAGTTTGAAATCAAGAGTGGAGTTAAGCAAGGTTGTGTACCCCACCCTCTTTGGGATATACTTTTCACTTCTACTGAAATATGCCTTTCGTGATCAGGATAACGGTATATACATTCACTCACGCTCAGATGGTGGTCTCTATAATGCTCAGAGATTGAAGGCCAAGACCAAAATTAGCAGGGTACTAATCAGTGAGTTGCTTTTTGCGGATGATGCTGCGATTACGACCCACTCTGAGGAAGAATTGCAACATCTACTATCTGCATTCTCCAATGCTTGTTCGGAATTTGGTTTAACAATTAACAAAAAGAAGACACAGATTATTTCACAAGGTGTACCATCAATCTTTATTGACGCCGCCGAACTGGAGATAGTAGACCATTTTACATATCTAGGATCAGAGTTAAATAGCAAATTATCCCTCGATCAGGAAATCAACATCAGGATTGGCAAGGCAGCAACAACAATGAACATGTTAGCAAAAAGAGTCTGGGAGAACAGGAAGCTTACTGCCAAAACAAAAGTCCTCATCTACGAAGCCTGTGTCCTTAGTACTCTTCTTTATGGCAGTGAAACCTGGACAACTTACTCACGCCAAGAGAAAAGTTTAAACAGCTTTCATATGCGGTGTCTGCGAAGAATACTTGGTATTAAGTGGCAAGACAAAATCACAAATACTGAAGTATTGGAAAGATCAGGTTGTGTGACGGTGTATTCCATGCTCAGTCTTCGTAGACTTAGATGAATAGGACACGTTAGGAGGATGGATGATGGTAGAATACCAAAGGACATCTTTTTTGGTGAATTACAGACGGGTAGGAGATCTCAGGGTCGGCCTCTACTACGATACAAAGATGTGTGTAAGCGGGACATGATTGATACAGGCATTGATAATGTACATTGGGAGCACGTCGCCGCTGAACGTGTTGCATGGAGGGCAACTATCAGAAATGGAATAAAGACAAAGGAGAAAATGATTGCAGATAAAGCACACACAGAACGTGAGAGACGTAAGATGGTGCAAAATGGTGGAAATGATCATGTTTTCACATGCACCTACTGTGGGCAAACATTTGCAGCAAGAATTGGCCTTACCAGCCATACTCGCCACCGCCATGGATCGTAGCTATTAAGCCCTTTTGAAGCACAATGTACCAAACTATCATCTGTCAAGATGGAAAGGTGCCAATGCAATGCTACTATTGGTGTTGGAACTCTTCGCTGGCTGCTGAGGATGGGGACTGTGCGCTTATGGGAATGCCCCGAATGCTGTGATGTTGGTTCCTAAATCAATCAATCAATCAATCTCCAGATCTTTTTTTCCCTATACAGTGAAAATATTTTCAGAAGTGTAGAAGATATAAATGGAATCATCATTGGAGGACAAAACATCAATAACATTAGATATGCAGATGATACAGTATTGATTGCAGACAATGAGCAGGATCTGCAACAATTAGTAGATGCGGTTGTTGCACACAGTGAACAACGGGTTAGAATTAAATTATAAAATGACACAGATTATGGTCATCACTAGGAAGAAAGAAGTACCACAAGACTTGAAAAGGTACAAAACAAAGCCATGCACAACATTTTGGGCTGCATGAGAGACACCAGCTGTGTAGCAATGAGATACCTCCTTGACTTCCTGACCATGAACCACAGGATCAAGACCTGGAGAGCTCATGCATACTTAAAAATAAGTGCAGATGAGCAGCACCACCTGCATGAAGATATATTCAGAGAAAAGGGCGACAGGTTAAAGAGGGGCAAATCATGGGTGGGTCGAGCGGAAGATGTCATCAGACAGGTCTGCAGTCCTACCAATATCAACCCAGGCAAGGAATGGGTGCCTGTGCCTCCAGCTTTTGAGTGCACCTTCTCCTGCATTATCACACTTGACAGACGGTGCAGAGAACAGAACCCTGCTGCTGTCAATGCAGAGGTCAACGTGCTCATCATTGAACACTCAGACAACCCCGAAGTGCTCATCTATATAGATGGATCTGTTGTAAAGCAGCAGAGAAGTGCATGGGCATTTACAGCCTGTTCAGTGGGCTGAACCATTCAAGAATCCAGTGGTGCCCACTCCATGACCATGAGCAGCATGACGATGGAAGTGATGGCATAACACAGACTTTTATATGGCTAGAATCACAGCATTATACCAACGTGTGTCGCTTAAAAAGTCGCTTAAAAGTCGACAGGGTCAACTTCATTGTACCGAGTTTTATCCCATATGGCTCGGTCTCTTTCCGCAGCAGGGAAAGCGTCGCACAAAGCATGAACTCCGTAGCTTTTAGCGACGACCCACAGGAGTCTCAGAAACATTTAACTCGTAAACCGAAGGACGCGGCCCGGAATCGAACCCACAACCTTCGGAGCACGAGTCAAACGGCTTGACCACTTCGACATAGAGACTCCCATTCGAGACACCAACGTGTGTGTACTAGGTGATTCAATGAGCATGATTCGGAAGGTTGAAGCAGGGTCTGTACGTAGACAGTGGACTGAGTCGCTGAGGATGTTTGTTGTCCGTAAAGTTACTTTCATCTTCGTCCCGGGACATTCGGGATTCGGGGGAAATGATCGAGCTGATAAACTGGCTGGCTCTGCATCCCCTGCAGATGGCCAGCCCATGGATCACGCTGATGTTATTAACATCCTTAAAGAGATGTCAAGAACAGAGGACTTTGACGTCTGTGAATCCACATCATTGTCCAGGATGAGAGATTTAGGGGTAAGAATTGGCACGGCCAGACACGGGAGGTACATCGGGAAAATGAGGGGCCTCGTCAACCAACACAGAACTGGTACTATTAGTCACCGGACGCTGAGGCATATGGGGGGGGGGGGGGGGGGGAAGGATATGAGCACCCATGGACCTCTCCGGAGTGCAATGACGATACCCCAACTGATAACTGAAGTACCACAATGTAATATACAAGTAAATGGGAATAATCTTCAACAAGTGAATCGATACAGTTATCTCGGAACAGTCATACCGTCTGATGGGAGATGACCATGGCGAACGTAGCCTTTAGCAAGATGAAAAACATACTGACCAATGAAAAAATATCAATTGAATCGAGAAAAAGAATGTTGAGGTGCTACATGGAGCCTGTATTTTTGTATGTATGTGAAACTTGGACAATGAGCAGTCAAGCTGAAAAACATCTGATGGCTGTAGAAGTGTGGTTTCTGAGGAAAATGCAAAGAATTCCATGGACAGACAGAAAAACAAATGACCAAGTACTGCAGGAAACAAATGAAATTCATAAATTGATTAGAGAAATTAAACGTAGACGGTCACAATTTTTTGAACATGTTATGAGAAGAAATGAATTGGAGAATTTGGTGACAACTGGCAAGATCAAAGGGAAGAGACCAAGGGGAAGACCGAGAAGTAAATATCTGGATGGCTTGGCCATATGGCATGGTCGAGACAGGAACACTGAGCTGATCCATGACTCTGGTGATCGAGTGAAATGGCGAGTCATGACCGCCCACACTTTCCGGCATGGCACATGATGGATCTTCTTCTTCTTCTTCTTCAGCGTTCCGAGCCATTGAGGTTCTTTGCTGCAAATACAACCCGTCTCCATTCGTCTCTCTGGTGGACCTTCTCTTGCCAGTCGTTGATTCCAAGTGCTTGTAGGTCTGTACATGTATTATCTCTCCACCGCCTTCTTGGTCTACCTCGGGGTCTACGGTCATTTATTTCCTGAGTGTAAGCGAGTTTTGTTTCCCTATTATCTTCCATTCTTTCTATATGCCCCAGCCATTGTAGTCTATTAGCCTTCATGATACTAGTGATTAGCGGGGACTTAAACAGATCATAAATGTCTTTGTTACTTCTTCTTTTCCACTCTCCACTTTGTGTATCCCTAATGGGTCCAAAGATGCGTCTTAAAATTTTGTTCTCAAAGGTTTGTAACAAGGCTTCGTCTCCTTTCGTTGTACTCCAGGTTTCAGAGCCATACAGCACAACTGGTCTGATCAGTGTTTTGTATATTGTGATTTTGGTGTTACGAGATAGCGCCTTTGATTTTAGTAGATGTTGTAGTGCATAGTATATCTTATTTCCAGAGTTGATTCTAGTTTGTATTTCTTCCCTTATGATGTTGGAGCAGTTGAAGATCGTACCCAGGTATTTGTATGTTTCCGTTCTTTTAATGGTCATATTATCTATTTGTATGTGGCCAGAGTTTCTAGCCATTCCGTCTCTTGAAATTACCATATATTCTGTCTTATCTTGGTTGATAACCAGCCCCATCTGTTGGGCCTTTTCCTTTAAGTGAGTCAATATTTCCAATGTCTTTTGTTCACTTTGCCCTATAATATCTATATCATCTGCATAACCAAGCAGCTTGGATGTTCCTCCAATATCACATTCCTCCTTTACCTTCCTTACAACTTTCTCTAGAGCCAGATTGAAGAGTAGCGGCGATAGTGCATCACCCTGTTTCAAGCCAGATGTTATTTGGAAGGGGTCTGATTTCCTGCCTTTATATGTTACTATATTATAAGTATCTTCCATGCATAGTCTGGTCATGTTGATTAACTTCCTTGGTATTCCAAATTCCTGCATAGCATTCCATAGACTATTCCTATGGACACTATCATAAGCCTTTTTAAAATCCACAAAAATGTTATGGAGATCTCTTTTATATTCCCAATGTTTCTCGGCTATTTGTCGTAAGATAAATATCTGATCTATTGTTGATCTGTTTTGTCTAAAACCCGCCTGGTAGTCACCTAATATGTCTTCTGAATATGGTTTTAATCTATTTAGTAATACTGCGGATAGTATCTTATAGCTTGTGGACAGTAGTGATATTCCTCTATAATTTCCACATTGGAACTTGTCTCCTTTCTTAAAGATAGGTATCAATAATGACTCTTTCCAGTCATGGGGTAATTCTTCTGTCCTCCAGATTTTTATTATTAGTTCGTATAGCTTTAGATGTAATGCATGGCCACCTGCCTTTATAAATTCAGCAGCAATTCCATCAGTCCCAGTTGCCTTATTGTTTTTAAGTCGTGTGATTACATATAGGATTTCTTCAAATGTAGGTTCTTCAATTTGTGGTTCGCATGTTAGAACCTCTTCCTGTGAGAAAATGTTACTTGGAGCTTCACAATTTAGTAATTCAATAAAATATTCTTTCCATGTGTTGCACATTTCCTCATTGGTATTTATCATATTCCCATTTTTGTCTTTTAAACCATATGTGTTTTGTTGGTGCCCTCGTTTCATTGACTTCAGTTCTTTAAAAAATTTTCTGGATTCATTTTTCTGGTGATTAGTTTCCATATCTTTGATTATATTACTCATATATTCTCGCTTCTGCTGTCTGACTATTTTTATAGCCTCTTTACATTCATTTCTATAATGCTCTTCCTTTTGGATGTTATTGATGTCATTTAACCATACATGTCTGGCATTCTTCTTCCTAATGACTGCTTCTTCACATTGTTGATTGAACCATCTGTTCTTTCTATGCGTGGTTAACACACCGAGACATTCTTCTGCGGTAGACTGAATTGTATTCTTGATGTTCAACCAAGTTTGGTCAATGCTTTCCTCCAAAGGGTTTTGCAGAGTTTCAAGTTTACATTTTATTTCATTTGTAAATTTCTCTTTGACTGTAATGTCTTGCAGTTTTTCTCTGTTATATGTTGGGTGTAATCTTTGTAATTTAGTATAGAAAGCTCTCTTAAGTTTTATTTTAAATTTTGCTCCAACGAGGAAGTGGTCACTGTGGCACTCAGCTCCTCTATAACTTCTGACTTGCTGTATGTTTGATGCATTTCTGTTGTTAATTAAAATGTGATCTATTTGATTATAGGTTCTCTTGTCACATGATTTCCAAGTTTGTTTGTGTATATCCTTTCTTTGTAGTCTGGTACTGCTAACCTGCAGTCCTTTGGCTTCTGCCAGGTTGATGACTCTCCATCCATTATCATTTGAAGTTGTATGTAGGCTTTCCATACCGGCCACTTTTTTATTAGTTT
Organism: Cepaea hortensis; assembly: GCA_963921405.1. Taxonomy (NCBI): domain Eukaryota; kingdom Metazoa; phylum Mollusca; class Gastropoda; order Stylommatophora; family Helicidae; genus Cepaea; species Cepaea hortensis. Next base: position 379,859 of record CAWUFQ010000368.1, read on the forward strand.
GCTCTCTACCTATTTTTGCATTGAGGTCTCCCAGCACAATCAGGATGTCCTGTTTGGGGGTTTCTTCTATGACATCTTCCAGATCATTATAAAAGTCTTCTTTAATATCATCTTCTTTCTCTTCAGTGGGTGCATGTACATTAATCATCGTTATATTTTTCCATTTACCTTTTATTCGTAATTTACTAATCCTGTCATTAAAAGCTTTAAAGTTTAAAACGTTCCCCCATAACTCTTTTTTGATGACAAATCCTGTTCCTAATTCATGTTTATTTTGGGTGTTTCCTCCATATATTATAATCATTCCATTTTGCTCTAAAGTACCCTCTCCTGGCTACCTTATTTCTTGAATTGCTGTTATATCCATTTGATATTCAATCAGCTCCCGGGTTAGTTCTTCGGCCGCTCCAGCTCGATATAGTGTCCGTACATTCCATGTTCCAAATCTCAAAAGTCCTTTAACGTTCCAAGGTCGTTGTCCAGATAAGTCAGTCCGATATCGAGGCTCATGTATTTGTTTCGTAACAAAGAAAGGTTTTTACAAAGGTGGGGATGTTAACCCCACGCTTCAACCCCCAACCTGGAGGACCAGGGTGTTTCTCTTTGTCTGTTCTCTACCCTTTGACCTGTCCGGCTTGGGAGGCCCTGCTGGTAGCTACGCTACCACCGGCATAGCTCTCAGGGTCATTGAGAAACTCAAGCTCCCCCACCACGACAAGGTGGAAACACCATCGGGGGAGACATGATGCATGGAATATAATAATTAGTAAAACATTTAGGGGAGACTGGGGAGAAATGGACCAGCAATTTTGTAGTTTTCAATTTTTGCTCATCACCGGAACAGATTTTATCGAAACATAACAAAACCATGACTAAAATGTTGTACATTCATTTATTTTAAAAGGGGAAAACATTTAGCAATCTATTTCAATATGTTTCTTTACAAAATGCATTTCAAAAATGTATATGAACATGGGGAGAAATTGACCACCATTGGGGTGAAATGGACCAGCACGTGGGGAGTAATGGACCATAGTGGGGAGAAATGGACCTTTTTTAAAAAGAAGCAGCAACAACTCATCCATATTGCTATAAGAAATAAATAATCATTAAAAGGATATTTGCAGTTTTTTTTATTATTTTAAGCGACAGTAAAAAAGTTTAATATGATATATTAATCTAATATAAAGTTTTATCGAACATTTATGCCTGCAAGACTTTCTTTGAAGTGGTTCCAGTGATTGTAGATCTAGTAAGCTGTGCTTTAATACATGTAATTGAGACACTGGCGACATCTTCTACCTTAGGCTTAACAAATTTACCAGCAACCTTCTCACTCTTGCGCAAGAACTCTACCTCAGCATCACCATCATCATCAATGTCTCCCCTTACAATTCCTACATAGTAAACACAAGTCTTCTTTGTTCCATATTCACATAGGCACACACTGGCCTTCAAAAACCTCACGCACACCAGTCAAGCTAACCGTACACTCCTCATTTTCACCAAATGAAACATCGGAATCTGTGTCATCACAAAACGAAATGTCAGTTTCTGGATCTGAATCAACATCAAGTTCTTTCAGCAGCTGTCTCTTTGCCTTTTTGGGTGGAACTTTTGCTGCCTTTTCTTCCATCACCGCTCTTTCCCTAATTCGATCAATTTCTGGCGTAGAAGTAGCCAGCATGGTTTTTCCTCTTTTCCTCACATTATTTGAATCTTTTCGCGGACCAGCTTTTGGTAGTCCTCTGAAAACATGAGGCGAAGTAAAGGAAGAAGTAGCTTTATGTTGAAGACTCCCTGATATTTCCTGCAAGTCATCTACAAGGTTCTCAACATTACACTCTTTCTGATTTTCATGAAATTCTTGTGCAGTTTGATCTGTGCTGGTACCACAATGTGGAGATGCTGATCCTGTCTGTTCATTGCTTTCTAAAGTGGCATTTTCACTGTCCTTGCTGATGGGCCTGTTCGTTATTTCTGAAGGCATAAAATCATCTTCTGTAAAAACATCTTCGTTAAAGGGCCAAATACCTGACACTGCAAAGCCTGATTGAATGTTAATGGGAGTTGCCGCTTTAAGAAAAGCGTGGCCTCCTAGATTTGCAACTTGATAGATTGTCAGTGGTGTCCCAACATTTTTCATCATCCATGAATCACACGCATTGTTGTAGACCGACTTCATGGGTCCAAAAACTGAACGGTCCAAGGGCTGAGTTTTAGATGAGGTGTGTGGTGGCAACGTGATCACATGAATGTTGTTTTTCTTGCACAGTTCAAGTGATTCAAATGAAATGTGGGAATCGTGATTGTCCAAGATCAAAATCAAAGGGAAGTCTTTGGAAGGTCTTGAATGCTTAATGAAGTGATTTATAACTTTGACGAAATTATCACGGGTCATCCAACCTGATTCATTCACAAGGCCAAGGGAACCTTCAGGTGCTCCAGCAAGCATAACATTCTTAAAATTTTTTCTGGGAAACACAAAAACTGGAGTGATAATGTGACCCGCAGCTGACACAATGCAACAGATTGTGACCAGTTCTCCTCTTTCTCTGGATGTCACCTGGCCTATTTGCTTCACTCCTCGTGGGGCAATTACTTTTGGCACTTTCTGTACAGTGGTCAGACCTGACTCATCCAAATTGTAGATTTGAGCTCCACTCACATTTAGTTTTGTAATGGTTTCCTTCACAATGTTGAAGAAGGTGCAAATATTATGTTTGTTGAAAGCTGTAGCTCTAGCCAGAGATGTTGCCTCAGGTTGCCTTATGGTCAGCTCGGGATTCCGTCGCAAAAATCCACAAAGCCAGTCATTTCCTGCCATCATTTGCTCATCCCAGGTTAAAGGATGTGCAATGTTATTGACTTTCGCCATCTCGTATGCCAAAATACGAACTTTTTTAGTTGTGAGTCCATGGAACATTCTTGCACAATCTTTCAAGTAACTAGCAAAATCAGCTTCTTGCTTAGCTGTGAAAACAAGGCTATGCCTATAATTTGGTACGAGTCTAGTAGGCAGACCATTTCCTTCTCTGTCTTTTGTAAGATTGTTATTGAGGGTAGAGCGAGCAATGCCGTACTCCCTTGCAGCTTTCCTCACTTTCATTCCATTTTTCACAGCATTAACAGCTTCTCTCATACGTTCCTCCGTAACGAGACCCTTGTTGGTGTTTCTGATGTACAATCTTGGCATCTGAAACAAAAGAGTGACAGAATTATATAACATTTAGAATGGTAGGCCTATCATTTGCAAAGAAATACTGATCATAGCTCGAATTGCGTGCATCTTTAATAAATCACTGACATCAAATTTGTTAACAGTTTTATTGGTCTAGATTTAGACCCCAGTATTAAAAAGAATCAATAATGCTGATATTCGAATGCAATCTTCAACACTTTTAATAACAACAGACTGTCTTGTCAATTTCTTCTATGGGGAGAAATGAACCATGGGGAGAAATGAACCGGTCCATTTCCCCCCCCATCAATGTATTAAACTATTCAGCCATAAAGTCTCTTAAATCTAATAGTATATGCTATATTTTTTATATGAACTCTTAAATAACAAGTAAATAAAGATATTAACGTAATTACCTTGTCCTGATTCCTGACTATGCGTCTGCTTTACGATGGTGTCTGGAACTCGAAAAAGAAACTTTAGTGCAGAAAATTTTTCAAACTTTGCGTGGGAACGACCTGTTCGGGAAGTCGATGGCAAATGAAAAATTCGGACTATGTTTGATGTGGAAAACAAACTTATTATGGTTTCACTTTCATTGCATCACAGCCAGGGGCCAGAGAGGGGGTGGTCCATTTCTCCCCTATGTCCATTTCTCCCCAGTCTCCCCTAATAGGATTATATACAAACTGATAAACAAGCTTGTAGGTGTCATGCAAAAATACATGAAAACAAAAGTGCGAGTTGATGTTCTCCATTCTTCAACACCTGAGATCTCACCAACCAATGCCATTTATTGATCAATGTAAGTGTTGATCAGCTGCTCCTTTGTTCCAATTAAAGGATTCTTAAATAGTCTACTATATCCAGACAAATAACACATCTGTTGACAATCTGAAAATAGTAGGGCATCCAATAATAAATTCCTGGTAAGAATATAAATACATAGGATGAGTCAACATGTATGAGTACAGTACAAAACAGGTAGGCCTCCTAAATAAAGAACAGTATACTAAGTAAAGATGTACTTATATTTTAGCCTTCAGTTAAGTGTTTGAACATAGTTGAAATTTAAATACATGAGAGAAAATGGCACAATCAGAAATATCTATACGTCAGGTCTAGAGACCATCAATCACGAAAAAGATTGAGTTAAAGTACCGGAAGACATGACGGACTGGCACAATGTAATAATAACACTGGGTCTTGAGTGCAGAGAATGGGCAGTGGGCCATTCAGAGTTTGAGGTGCAACAACTGATCCAGAGTAACACACATCAAGGTGGCGTAGTGATCTACACCGATGGGTAAGTGGTGAGAAACAGACGTAGTGGTTGGGGTTTCATTGCGAAGGCTAATGGACGATTCTTAAAAAAAGGAGAGTCTGGCATGTGAGACTACAACCTCCAGAATGAGAATGGAGGTGGAAGCTGTAACAGTGGCATTCTGTTGGTTAGAGGAGACCACAGCAACACACGTTATATTCATTACGGACTCTAGGAGCATGCTTAGTAAGTTGGAGAAAGAAATGTTTCGTGTGGAATGGCTCATCTCGCTTCAGAGATCACAGATTGTGAGAATTGTATGTATATTTTGCCCTGGCCATACGGGAGTGCGGGAGAATGAACAGGCTGATATTCTGGCAGGGAATACATCTCTTGGTGGTAGATTACCTATGGACAAACGAGAGGTCATGCGCCTGTGGGAACAGACTGAGAACCTGTATGTGGAAAGAATGAAATTGCAGGAGTTCTGGAAGAATCTCAAAAATGAGAGGGAAGACCAGTAGAACTTTAAATCAGATAGCAGTGGGAATGATGAGTAGTGTGACTCTTCGCTGGCTGTTGAATGAGGGGATGGAGCACATGTAGGATTATCCCGAGTGCAGTGATGACAGTTCTTAGCTCAACTCAACTCAACATACGGTTTCTTTCAGGCACAAATAACTATGTTTAATTCTAACATAATAAGTTTAATTCTAACCTAATAGATGCAACGATTTGCGATATATGGTAAATTTAATTTACACCCACATCGCATTCCTGCGTTCCCGACAGCTGTTTCGCGAACACACGTTGGTAAACAAAACACGATTAGCCGTCAGCAGCGTTATCGATCGGTTTGCTAATTAGTATGCAAGGACATCCGCATAGGTAATGAGGTTAGAACGATGGCGTTTTGTACACACTTACAAAGTTAAATGATTTAAACAAATATGTACCTGAATGTCGAGAACCAGATTCCAGTCAGCTTCAGAACTGTTCAAGGGCTTCTCCGCTTCCTTTCCGTAACAGTCAGCCGAATCATGATTGAGGTGAGACGCAACACAAAATGGCTCACACAGGCCTGCGTCTGCTCCCTTCGAGCAAAATTGAAGTGAATGAATGGTTTAGCCAATTTCCCCACTCGTGCCAACTCAATGCGCACGAGGAGCTAGTGCTTCTTGAGAAAAGACACTTTCTCGGGAAACCGTCATTCCCCGCCTAGAATTTCTAGATCTCTCTGCATGAGAATTTAGTGGGATACCCAGCCTCACGGGTCACTCAAATTCAGGTGCTCCGAGAAGATTCTAGAGGGTAAATCCTCTATCGGCTTCCCCCAGTCTATTTATAGCTGGGAAAGTCCCCCGATGACGCGCCAAAATAGTGCGGAATCTTTACGACCCAAGACAGATAAACGCGTTTCGTCACAATATCTCAGTATAGTTTCTCACCACTAGGACCAAAACTATGCCAATCCAGAATACACAGAGCATTCAACCCTATTTTTGTATTGCACATTATTCAGTTTGGTAAATCAAACAGTTGTGTGTGTTATGATGTCTGTAGAGGTTAGTTCATTTCTCATCTCACAATGTTGCTTTTTAATAGTAACTAGATTGTACAGAGTAGATGATCATAGTGGCAAAAATGCTGTTACTTCAACAGAAAGTTCTGGAAATGATAGCACTGATGGATGTTCATTAATTCTGCAACTTTTTTTATTAGAAGCGTTTGATAAGTCTGTTCAGTGTCCTTGACTTCAGTCTATTCAGTGTCCCTGACTCCAGTCTGTCAGTGTCCCTGACTCCAGTCTGTTCTGTGTCCCTGACTCCAGTCTGTTCTGTGTCCCTGACTCCAGTCTGTTCAGTGTCCCTGACTCCAGTCTGTTCAGTGTCCCTGACTCCAGTCTGTTCTGTGTCCCTTACTCCAGTCTGTCAGTGTCCCTGACTCCAGTCTGTCAGTGTCCCTGACTGCAGTCTGTTCAGTGTCCCTGACTCCAGTCTGTCAGTGTCCCTGACTCCAGTCTGTTCAGTGTCCCTGACTCCAGTCTGTTCAGTGTCCCTGACTCCAGTCTGTTCAGTGTCCCTGACTCCAGTCTGTCAGTGTCCCTGACTCCAGTCTGTTCAGTGTCCCTGACTCCAGTCTGTTCTGTGTCCCTGACTCCAGTCTGTCAGTGTCCCTGACTCCAGTCTGTTCTGTGTCCCTGACTCCAGTCTATTCAGTGTCCCTGACTCCAGTCTGTTCAGTGTCCCTGACTCCAGTCTGTTCAGTGTCCCTGACTTCAGTCTATTCAGTGTCCCTGACTCCAGTCCATTCTGTGTCCCTGACTCCAGTCTATTCAGTGTCCCTGACTTCAGTCTATTCAGTGTCCCTGACTCCAGTCCATTCTGTGTCCCTGACTTCAGTCTATTCAGTGTCCCTGACTCCAGTCTGTTCAGTGTCCCTGACTCCAGTCTGTCAGTGTCCCTGACTCCAGTCTGTCAGTGTCCCTGACTCCAGTCTGTTCTGTGTCCCTGACTTCAGTCAGTCAGTGTCCCTAACTCCAGTCTGTTCTGTGTCCCTGACTTCAGTCAGTCAGTGTCCCTGACTCCAGTCTGTCAGTGTCCCTGACTCCAGTCTGTTCTGTGTCCTTGACTCCAGTCTGTCAGTGTCCCTGACTCCAGTCTGTTCAGTGTCCCTGACTCCAGTCTGTTCAATGTCCCTGACTCCAGTCTGTTCAATGTGCCCGACTCCAGTCTGTCAATGTCCCTGACTCCAGTCTGTTCAATGTGCCCGACTCCAGTCTGTCAGTGTCCCTGACTCCAGTCTATTCAATGTCCCTGACTCCAGTCTGTTCAATGTCCCTGACTCCAGTCTGTTCAGTGTCCCTGACTCCAGTCTGTTCAGTGTACCTGACTCCAGTCTATTCAATGTCCCTGACTCCAGTCTGTTCAATGTCCCCGACTCCAGTCTGTCAGTGTCCCTGACTCCAGTCTATTCAATGTCCCTGACTCCAGTCTATTCAATGTCCCTGACTCCAGTCTGTCAGTGTCCCTGACTCCAGTCTGTTCTGTATCCCTGACTCCTGTCTATTCAATGTCCCTGACTCCAGTCTGTTCAGTGTCCCTGACTCCAGTCTGTCAGTGTCCCTGACTCCAGTCTGTCAGTGTCCCTGACTCCAGTCTATTCAATGTCCTTGACTCCAGTCTATTCAGTGTACCTGACTCCAGTCTGTCAGTGTCCCTGACTCCAGTCTGTCAGTGTCCCTGACTCCAGTCTGTTCTGTGTCCCTGACTCCAGTCTGTTCAGTGTCCCTGACTCCAGTCTGTTCAATGTCCCTGACTCCAGTCTGTTCAATGTGCCCGACTCCAGTCTGTCAGTGTCCCTGACTCCAGTCTATTCAATGTCCCTGACTCCAGTCTGTTCAATGTCCCTGACTCCAGTCTGTTCAGTGTCCCTGACTCCAGTCTGTTCAGTGTACCTGACTCCAGTCTGTTCAATGTCCCTGACTCCAGTCTGTTCAATGTCCCCGACTCCAGTCTGTCAGTGTCCCTGACTCCAGTCTATTCAATGTCCCTGACTCCAGTCTATTCAATGTCCCTGACTCCAGTCTGTCAGTGTCCCTGACTCCAGTCTGTTCTGTGTCCCTGACTCCAGTCTATTCAATGTCCCTGACTCCAGTCTGTTCAGTGTCCCTGACTCCAGTCTGTCAGTGTCCCTGACTCCAGTCTGTCAGTGTCCCTGACTCCAGTCTATTCAATGTCCTTGACTCCAGTCTATTCAGTGTCCCTGACTCCAGTCTGTCAGTGTCCCTGACTCCAGTCTGTTCTGTGTCCCTGACTCCAGTCTGTCAGTGTCCCTGACTCCAGTCTGTCAGTGTCCCTGACTCCAGTCTGTTCAGTGTCCCTGACTCCAGTCTGTTCAATGTCCCTGACTCCAGTCTGTCAGTGTCCCTGACTCCAGTCTGTCAGTGTCCCTGACTCCAGTCTATTCAGTGTCCCTGGCTCCAGTCCGTCGGTGTCCCTGACTCCAGTCTGTTAGTGTCTCTGACTCCAGTCTATTCAGTGTCTCTGACTCCAGTCTGTTCAGTGTGCCTGACTCCAGTCTGTTCAGTGTGCCTGACTCCAGTCTATTCAGTGTCCATGACTCCAGTCTGTTCAGTGTCCCTGACTCCAGTCTGTTCAGTGTCCCTGACTCCAGTCTGTTCAGTGTCCCCGACTCCAGTCTGTCGGTGTCCCTGACTCCAGTCTGTTAGTGTCTCTGACTCCAGTCTATTCAGTGTCTCTGACTCCAGTCTGTTCAGTGTCCCTGACTCCAGTCTGTTCAATGTCCCTGACTCCAGTCTGTTCAGTGTCCCTGACTCCAGTCTGTTCAATGTCCCTGATTCCAGTCTGTTCAGTGTCCCTGACTCCAGTCTGTTCAGTGTCCCTGACTCCAGTCTGTTCAGTGTCCATGACTCCAGTCTGTTAGTGTCTCTGACTCCAGTCTATTCAGTGTCTTTGACTCCAGTCTATTCAGTGTTCCTGACTCCAGTCTATTCAGTGGCTCTGACTCCAGTCTATTCAGTGTCCCTGACTCTAGTCTATTCAGTGTCTCTGACTCCAGTCTATTCAGTATCCCTGACTCCAGTCTATTCAGTGTCCCTGACTCCAGTCTGTTCAGTGTCCCTGACTCCAGTCTGTTCAGTGTCCCTGACTCCAGTCTGTTCAGTGTCCCTGACTCCAGTCTGTTCAGTGTCCCTGACTCCAGTCTGTTCAGTGTCCCTGACTCCAGTCTGTCGGTGTCCGTGACTCCAGTCTGTTAGTGTCTCTGACTCCAGTCTGTTCAATGTCCCTGACTCCAGTCTGTTCAGTGTCCTTGACTTCAGTCTATTCAGTGTCCCTGACTCCAGTCTGTCAGTGTCCCTGACTCCAGTCTGTTCTGTGTCCCTGACTCCAGTCTGTTCTGTGTCCCTGACTCCAGTCTGTTCAGTGTCCCTGACTCCAGTCTGTTCTGTGTCCCTGACTCCAGTATGTCAGTGTCCCTGACTCCAGTCTGTTCAGTGTCCCTGACTCCAGTCTGTCAGTGTCCCTGATTCCAGTCTGTTCTGTGTCCCTGACTCCAGTCTATTCAGTGTCCCTGACTCCAGTCTGTTCAGTGTCCCTGACTCCAGTCTGTTCAGTGTCCCTGACTTCAGTCTATTCAGTGTCCCTGACTCCAGTCCATTCTGTGTCCCTGACTTCAGTCTATTCAGTGTCCCTGACTTCAGTCTATTCAGTGTCCCTGACTCCAGTCCATTCTGTGTCCCTGACTTCAGTCTATTCAGTGTCCCTGACTCCAGTCTGTTCAGTGTCCCTGACTCCAGTCTGTCAGTGTCCCTGACTCCAGTCTGTCAGTGTCCCTGACTCCAGTCTGTCAGTGTCCCTAACTCCAGTCTGTTCTGTGTCCCTGACTTCAGTCAGTCAGTGTCCCTAACTCCAGTCTGTTCTGTGTCCCTGACTTCAGTCAGTCAGTGTCCCTGACTCCAGTCTGTCAGTGTCCCTGACTCCAGTCTGTTCTGTGTCCCTGACTCCAGTCTGTCAGTGTCCCTGACTCCAGTCTGTTCAGTGTCCCTGACTCCAGTCTGTTCAATGTCCCTGACTCCAGTCTGTTCTGTGTCCCTGACTCCAGTCTATTCAATGTCCCTGACTCCAGTCTGTTCAGTGTCCCTGACTCCAGTCTGTCAGTGTCCCTGACTCCAGTCTGTCAGTGTCCCTGACTCCAGTCTATTCAATGTCCTTGACTCCAGTCTATTCAGTGTACCTGACTCCAGTCTGTCAGTGTCCCTGACTCCAGTCTGTCAGTGTCCCTGACTCCAGTCTCTTCTGTGTCCCTGACTCCAGTCTGTTCAGTGTCCCTGACTCCAGTCTGTTCAATGTCCCTGACTCCAGTCTGTTCAATGTGCCCGACTCCAGTCTGTCAGTGTCCCTGACTCCAGTCTATTCAATGTCCCTGACTCCAGTCTGTTCAATGTCCATGACTCCAGTCTGTTCAGTGTCCCTGCCTCCAGTCTGTTCAGTGTACCTGACTCCAGTCTGTTCAATGTCCCTGACTCCAGTCTGTTCAATGTCCCCGACTCCAGTCTGTCAGTGTCCCTGACTCCAGTCTATTCAATGTCCCTGACTCCAGTCTATTCAATGTCCCTGACTCCAGTCTGTCAGTGTCCCTGACTCCAGTCTGTTCTGTGTCCCTGACTCCAGTCTATTCAATGTCCCTGACTCCAGTCTGTTCAGTGTCCCTGACTCCAGTCTGTCAGTGTCCCTGACTCCAGTCTGTTCAGTGTACCTGACTCCAGTCTGTTCAATGTCCCTGACTCCAGTCTGTTCAATGTCCCCGACTCCAGTCTGTCAGTGTCCCTGACTCCAGTCTATTCAATGTCCCTGACTCCAGTCTATTCAATGTCCCTGACTCCAGTCTGTCAGTGTCCCTGACTCCAGTCTGTTCTGTGTCCCTGACTCCAGTCTATTCAATGTCCCTGACTCCAGTCTGTTCAGTGTCCCTGACTCCAGTCTGTCAGTGTCCCTGACTCCAGTCTGTCAGTGTCCCTGACTCCAGTCTATTCAATGTCCTTGACTCCAGTCTATTCAGTGTCCCTGACTCCAGTCTATTCAATGTCCTTGACTCCAGTCTGTTCAGTGTCCCTGACTCCAGTCTGTCGGTGTCCGTGACTCCAGTCTGTTAGTGTCTCTGACTCCAGTCTGTTCAATGTCCCTGACTCCAGTCTGTTCAGTGTCCTTGACTTCAGTCTATACAGTGTCCCTGACTCCAGTCTGTCAGTGTCCCTGACTCCAGTCTGTTCTGTGTCCCTGACTCCAGTCTGTTCTGTGTCCCTGACTCCAGTCTGTTCAGTGTCCCTGACTCCAGTCTGTTCAGTGTCCCTGACTCCAGTCTGTTCTGTGTCCCTTACTCCAGTCTGTCAGTGTCCCTGACTCCAGTCTGTCAGTGTCCCTGACTGCAGTCTGTTCAGTGTCCCTGACTCCAGTCTGTCAGTGTCCCTGACTCCAGTCTGTTCAGTGTCCCTGACTCCAGTCTGTTCAGTGTCCCTGACTCCAGTCAGTTCAGTGTCCCTGACTCCAGTCTGTCAGTGTCCCTGACTCCAGTATGTCAGTGTCCCTGACTCCAGTCTGTTCAGTGTCCCTGACTCCAGTCTGTTCTGTGTCCCTGACTCCAGTCTGTCAGTGTCCCTGACTCCAGTCTGTTCTGTGTCCCTGACTCCAGTCTGTTCAGTGTCCCTGACTCCAGTCTGTTCAGTGTCCCTGACTTCAGTCTATTCAGTGTCCCTGACTCCAGTCCATTCTGTGTCCCTGACTTCAGTCTATTCAGTGTCCCTGACTTCAGTCTATTCAGTGTCCCTGACTCCAGTCCATTCTGTGTCCCTGACTTCAGTCTATTCAGTGTCCCTGACTCCAGTCTGTTCAGTGTCCCTGACTCCAGTCTGTCAGTGTCCCTGACTCCAGTCTGTCAGTGTCCCTGACTCCAGTCTGTCAGTGTCCCTAACTCCAGTCTGTTCTGTGTCCCTGACTTCAGTCAGTCAGTGTCCCTAACTCCAGTCTGTTCTGTGTCCCTGACTTCAGTCAGTCAGTGTCCCTGACTCCAGTCTGTCAGTGTCCCTGACTCCAGTCTGTTCTGTGTCCCTGACTCCAGTCTGTCAGTGTCCCTGACTCCAGTCTGTTCAGTGTCCCTGACTCCAGTCTGTTCAATGTCCCTGACTCCAGTCTGTTCAATGTGCCCGACTCCAGTCTGTCAATGTCCCTGACTCCAGTCTGTTCAATGTGCCCGACTCCAGTCTGTCAGTGTCCCTGACTCCAGTCTATTCAATGTCCCTGACTCCAGTCTGTTCAATGTCCCTGACTCCAGTCTGTTCAGTGTCCCTGACTCCAGTCTGTTCAGTGTACCTGACTCCAGTCTGTTCAATGTCCCTGACTCCAGTCTGTTCAATGTCCCCGACTCCAGTCTGTCAGTGTCCCTGACTCCAGTCTATTCAATGTCCCTGACTCCAGTCTATTCAATGTCCCTGACTCCAGTCTGTCAGTGTCCCTGACTCCAGTCTGTTCTGTGTCCCTGACTCCAGTCTATTCAATGTCCCTGACTCCAGTCTGTTCAGTGTCCCTGACTCCAGTCTGTCAGTGTCCCTGACTCCAGTCTGTCAGTGTCCCTGACTCCAGTCTATTCAATGTCCTTGACTCCAGTCTATTCAGTGTACCTGACTCCAGTCTGTCAGTGTCCCTGACTCCAGTCTGTCAGTGTCCCTGACTCCAGTCTCTTCTGTGTCCCTGACTCCAGTCTGTTCAGTGTCCCTGACTCCAGTCTGTTCAATGTCCCTGACTCCAGTCTGTTCAATGTGCCCGACTCCAGTCTGTCAGTGTCCCTGACTCCAGTCTATTCAATGTCCCTGACTCCAGTCTGTTCAATGTCCCTGACTCCAGTCTGTTCAGTGTCCCTGACTCCAGTCTGTTCAGTGTACCTGACTCCAGTCTGTTCAATGTCCCTGACTCCAGTCTGTTCAATGTCCCCGACTCCAGTCTGTCAGTGTCCCTGACTCCAGTCTATTCAATGTCCCTGACTCCAGTCTATTCAATGTCCCTGACTCCAGTCTGTCAGTGTCCCTGACTCCAGTCTGTTCTGTGTCCCTGACTCCAGTCTATTCAATGTCCCTGACTCCAGTCTGTTCAGTGTCCCTGACTCCAGTCTGTCAGTGTCCCTGACTCCAGTCTGTCAGTGTCCCTGACTCCAGTCTATTCAATGTCCTTGACTCCAGTCTATTCAGAGTCCCTGACTCCAGTCTGTCAGTGTCCCTGACTCCAGTCTGTTCTGTGTCCCTGACTCCAGTCTGTCAGTGTCCCTGACTCCAGTCTGTCAGTGTCCCTGACTCCAGTCTGTTCAGTGTCCCTGACTCCAGTCTGTTCAATGTCACTGACTCCAGTCTGTCAGTGTCCCTGACTCCAGTCTGTCAGTGTCCCTGACTCCAGTCTATTCAGTGTCCCTGGCTCCAGTCCGTCGGTGTCCCTGACTCCAGTCTGTTAGTGTCTCTGACTCCAGTCTATTCAGTGTCTCTGACTCCAGTCTGTTCAGTGTGCCTGACTCCAGTCTGTTCAGTGTGCCTGACTCCAGTCTGTTCAGTGTCCATGACTCCAGTCTGTTCAGTGTCCCTGACTCCAGTCTGTTCAGTGTCCCTGACTCCAGTCTGTTCAGTGTCCCTGACTCCAGTCTGTCGGTGTCCCTGACTCCAGTCTGTTAGTGTCTCTGACTCCAGTCTATTCAGTGTCTCTGACTCCAGTCTGTTCAGTGTCCCTGACTCCAGTCTGTTCAATGTCCCTGACTCCAGTCTGTTCAGTGTCCCTGACTCCAGTCTGTTCAATGTCCCTGATTCCAGTCTGTTCAGTGTCCCTGACTCCAGTCTGTTCAGTGTCCCTGACTCCAGTCTGTTCAGTGTCCATGACTCCAGTCTGTTAGTGTCTCTGACTCCAGTCTATTCAGTGTCTTTGACTCTAGTCTATTCAGTGTCCCTGACTCCAGTCTATTCAGTGGCTCTGACTCCAGTCTATTCAGTGTCCCTGACTCTAGTCTATTCAGTGTCTCTGACTCCAGTCTATTCAGTATCCCTGACTCCAGTCTATTCAGTGTCCCTGACTCCAGTCTGTTCAGTGTCCCTGACTCCAGTCTGTTCAGTGTCCCTGACTCCAGTCTGTTCAGTGTCCCTGACTCCAGTCTGTTCAGTGTCCCTGACTCCAGTCTGTTCAGTGTCCCTGACTCCAGTCTGTCGGTGTCCGTGACTCCAGTCTGTTAGTGTCTCTGACTCCAGTCTGTTCAATGTCCCTGACTCCAGTCTGTTCAGTGTCCCTGACTCCAGTCTGTCGGTGTCCCTGACTCCAGTCTGTCAGTGTCCCTGACTCCAGTCTGTTCAGTGTCTCTGACTCCAGTCTGTCAATGTCCCTGACTCCAGTCTGTTCAATGTCCCTGACTCCAGTCTGTTCAGTGTCCCTGACTCCAGTCTGTCAGTGTCCCTGACTCCAGTCTGTTCAATGTCCCTGACTCCAGTCTGTCAGTGTCCCTGACTCCAGTCTATTCAATGTCCCTGACTCCAGTCTGTTCAATGTCCCCGACTCCAGTCTGTCTGTGTCCCTGACTCCAGTCTGTCAGTGTCCCTGACTCCAGTCTGTTCAATGTCCCTGACTCCAGTCTGTCAGTGTCCCTGACTCCAGTCTATTCAATGTCCCTGACTGCAGTCTGTTCAGTGTCCCTGACTCCAGTCTGTTCAGTGTCCCTGGCTCCAGTCTGTTCAGTGTCCCTGACTCCAGTCTGTTACGTGTCCCTGACTCCAGTCTGTCGGTGTCCCTGACTCCAGTCTGTTAGTGACTCTGACTCCAGTCTATTCAGTGTCTCTGACTTCAGTCTGTTCTGTGTCCCTGACTCCAGTCTGTTCAGTGTCACTGACTCCAGTCTATTCAGTGTCCCTGACTCCAGTCTGTTCAATGTCCCTGACTCCAGTCTGTTCAGTGTCCCTGACTCCAGTCTATTCAGTGTCCCTGACTCCAGTCTGTTCAATGTCCCTGACTCCAGTCTGTTCAATGTCCCTGACTCCAGTCTGTTCTGTGTCCCTGACTCCAGTCTGTTCAATGTCCCTGACTCCAGTCTGTTCAGTGTCCCTGACTCCAGTCTGTTAGTGTCCCTGACTCCAGTCTGTTCAATGTCCCTGACTCCAGTCTGTCAGTGTCCCTGACTCCAGTCTGTCAGTGTCCCTGACTCCAGTCTGTTCAATGTCCCTGACTCCAGTCTGTCAGTGTCCCTGACTCCAGTCTATTCAATGTCCCTGACTCTAGTCTGTTCAATGTCCCTGACTCCAGTCTGTCAGTGTCCCTGACTCCAGTCTGTCAGTGTCCCTGACTCCAGTCTGTTCAATGTCCCTGACTCCAGTCTGTCAGTGTCCCTGACTCCAGTCTATTCAATGTCCCTGACTGCAGTCTGTTCAGTATCCCTGACTCCAGTCTGTTCAGTGTCCCAGACTCCAGTCTGTCGGTGTCCCTGACTCCAGTCTGTTAGTGTCTCTGACTCCAGTCTATTCAGTGTCTCTGACTCCAGTCTGTTCTGTGTCCCTGACTCCAGTCTGTTCAGTGTCACTGTCTCCAGTCTATTCAGTGTCCCTGACTCCAGTCTGTTCAATGTCCCTGACTCCAGTCTGTTCAGTGTCCTTGACTCCAGTCTGTTCAGTGTCCCTGACTCCAGTCTGTTAGTGTCTCTGACTCTACTATATTCAGTGTCTCTGACTCCAGTCTGTTCAGTTTCCCTGACTCCAGTCTGTTCAGTGTCACTGACTCCAGTCTATTCAGTGTCCCTGACTCCAGTCTGTTCAATGTCCCTGACTCCAGTCTGTTCAGTGTCCTTGACTCCAGTCTGTTCAGTGTCCCTGACTCCAGTCTGTTTAATGTCCCTGACTCCAGTCTATCAGTGTCCCTGACTCCAGTCTGTCAGTGTCCCTGACTCCAGTCTGTTCAATGTCCCTGACTCCAGTCTGTCAGTGTCCCTGACTCCAGTCTATTCAATGTCCCTGACTGCAGTCTATTCAGTGTCCCTGACTCCAGTCTGTTCAGTGTCCCTGGCTCCAGTCTGTTCAGTGTCCCTGACTCCAGTCTATTCAGTGTCCCTGGCTCCAGTCTGTCGGTGTCCCTGACTCCAGTCTTTTAGTGTCTCTGACTCCAGTCTATTCAGTGTCTCTGACTCCAGTCTGTTCAGTGTCCCTGGCTCCAGTCTGTTCAGTGTCCCTGACTCCAGTCTATTCAGTGTCCCTGGCTCCAGTCTGTCGGTGTCCCTGACTCCAGTCTTTTAGTGTCTCTGACTCCAGTCTATTCAGTGTCTCTGACTCCAGTCTGTTCAGTGTCCCTGACTCCAGTCTGTTCTGTGTCCCTGACTCCAGTCTGTTCTGTGTCCCTGACTCCAGTCTATTCAATGTCCCTGACTCCAGTCTGTTCAATGTCCCTGACTCCAGTCTGTTCAGTGTCCCTGACTCCAGTCTGTTCAATGTCCCTGACTCCAGTCTGTCAGTGTCCCTGACTCCAGTCTGTTCAATGTCCCTGACTCCAGTCTGTTCAATGTCCCTGACTCCAGTCTGTCAGTGTCCCTGACTCCAGTCTATTCAATGTCCCTGACTCCAGTCTGTTCAATGTCCCTGACTCCAGTCTGTCAGTGTCCCTGACTCCAGTCTGTTCAATGTCCCTGACTCCAGTCTGTCAGTGTCCCTGACTCCAGTCTATTCAATGTCCCTGACTGCAGTCTGTTCAGTGTCCCTGACTCCAGTCTGTTCAGTGTCCCTGGCTCCAGTCTTTTCAGTGTCCCTGACTCCAGTCTGTTCAGTGTCCCTGACTCCAGTCTGTCGGTGTCCCTGACTCCAGTCTGTTAGTGTCTCTGACTCCAGTCTATTCAGTGTCTCTGACTCCAGTCTGTTCAGTGTCCCTGACTCCAGTCTGTTCAGTGTCACTGACTCCAGTCTATTCAGTGTCCCTGACTCCAGTCTGTTCAATGTCCCTGACTCCAGTCTGTTCAGTGTCCTTGACTCCAGTCTGTTCAGTGTCCCTGACTCCAGTCTGTTCAATGTCCCTGACTCCAGTCTGTCAGTGTCCCTGACTCCAGTCTGTCAGTGTCCCTGACTCCAGTCTGTTCAATGTCCCTGACTCCAGTCGACAGTGTCCCTGACTCCAGTCTATTCATTGTCCCTGACTGCAGTCTGTTCAGTGTCCCTGACTCCAGTCTGTTCAGTGTCCCTGGCTCCAGTCTGTTCAGTGTCCCTGACTCCAGTCTATTCAGTGTCCCTGGCTCCAGTCTGTCGGTGTCCCTGACTCCAGTCTGTTAGTGTCTCTGACTCCAGTCTATTCAGTGTCTCTGACTCCAGTCTGTTCAGTGTGCCTGACTCCAGTCTGTTCAGTGTCCCTGACTCCAGTCTGTTCAGTGTCCCTGACTCCAGTCTGTTCAGTGTCCCTGACTCCAGTCTGTTCAGTGTCTCTGACACCAGTCTGTTCAGTGTCCCTGACTCCAGTCTGTCGGTGTCCCTGACTCCAGTCTGTTAGTGTCTCTGACTCCAGTCTATTCAGTGTCTCTGACTCCAGTCTGTTCAGTGTCCCTGACTCCAGTCTGTTCAATGTCCCTGACTCCAGTCTGTTCAGTGTCCCTGACTCCAGTCTGTTCAATGTCCCTGACTCCAGTCTGTTCAGTGTCCCTGACTCCAGTCTGTTCAGTGTCCCTGACTCCAGTCTGTCGGTGTCCCTGACTCCAGTCTGTTAGTGTCTCTGACTCCAGTCTATTCAGTGTCTCTGACTCCAGTCTATTCAGTGTCCCTGACTCCAGTCTATTCAATGGCTCTGACTCCAGTCTATTCAGTGTCCCTGACTCCAGTCTATTCAGTGTCTCTGACTCCAGTCTATTCAGTATCCATGACTCCAGTCTATTCAGTGTCCCTGACTCCAGTCTGTTCAGTGTCCCTGACTCCAGTCTGTTCAGTGTCCCTGACTCCAGTCTGTTCAGTGTCCCTGACTCCAGTCTGTTCAGTGTCCCTGACTCCAGTCTGTTCAATGTCCCTGACTCCAGTCTGTTCAATGTCCCTGGCTCCAGTCTGTTCAATATCCCTGACTCCAGTCTGTTCAATGTCCCTGACTCCAGTCTGTCAGTGTCCCTGACTCCAGTCTGTCAGTGTCCCTGACTCCAGTCTATTCAGTGTCCCTGGCTCCAGTCTGTCGGTGTCCCTGACTCCAGTCTGTTAGGGTCTCTGACTCCAGTCTATTCAGTGTCTCTGACTCCAGTCTGTTCAGTGTGCCTGACTCCAGTCTTTTCAGTGTCCCTGACTCCAGTCTGTTCAGTGTCCATGACTCCAGTCTGTTCAGTGTTCCTGACTCCAGTCTGTTCAGTGTCTCTGACTCCAGTCTGTTCAGTGTCCCTGACTCCAGTCTGTCGGTGTCCCTGACTCCAGTCTGTTAGTGTCTCTGACTCCAGTCTATTCAGTGTCTCTGACTCCAGTCTGTTCAGTGTCCCTGACTCCAGTCGGTTCAATGTCCCTGACTCCAGTCTGTTCAGTGTCCCTGACTCCAGTCTGTTCAATGTCCCTGACTCCAGTCTGTTCAGTGTCCCTGACTCCAGTCTGTTCAGTGTCCGTGACTCCAGTCTGTTCAGTGTCCATGACTCCAGTCTGTTAGTGTCTCTGACTCCAGTCTATTCAGTGTCTCTGACTCCAGTCTATTCAGTGTCCCTGACTCCAGTCTATTCAGTGGATCTGACTCCAGTCTATTCAGTGTCCCTGACTCCAGTCTATTCAGTGTCTCTGACTCCAGTCTATTCAGTATCCCTGACTCCAGTCTATTCAGTGTCCCTGACTCCAGTCTGTTCAGTGTCCCTGACTCCAGTCTGTACAGTGTCCCTGACTCCAGTCTGTTCAGTGTCCCTGACTCCAGTCTGTTCAGTGTCCCTGACTCCAGTCTGTCAGTGTCCCTGACTCCAGTCTATTCAATGTCCCTGACTCCAGTATGTTCAATGTCCCCGACTCCAGTCTGTCAGTGTCCCTGACTCCAGTCTGTCAGTGTCCCTGACTCCAGTCTGTTCAATGTCCCTGACTCCAGTCTGTCAGTGTCCCTGACTCCAGTCTATTCAATGTCCCTGACTGCAGTCTGTTCAGTGTCCCTGACTCCAGTCTGTTCAGTGTCCCTGGCTCCAGTCTGTTCAGTGTCCCTGACTCCAGTCTGTTACGTGTCCCTGACTCCAGTCTGTCGGTGTCCCTGACTCCAGTCTGTTAGTGTCTCTGACTCCAGTCTATTCAGTGTCTCTGACTCCAGTCTGTTCTGTGTCCCTGACTCCAGTCTGTTCAGTGTCACTGACTCCAGTCTATTCAGTGTCCCTGACTCCAGTCTGTTCAATGTCCCTGACTCCAGTCTGTTCAGTGTCCCTGACTCCAGTCTATTCAGTGTCCCTGACTGCAGTCTTTTCAGTGTCCCTGACTCCAGTCTGTCAGTGTCCCTGACTCCAGTCTGTCGGTGTCCCTGACTCCAGTCTGTTAGTGTCTCTGACTCCAGTCTATTCAGTGTCTCTGACTCCAGTCTGTTCAGTGTCCCTGACTCCAGTCTGTTCAGTGTCACTGACTCCAGTCTATTCAGTGTCCCTGACTCCAGTCTTTTCAATGTCCCTGACTCCAGTCTGTTCAGTGTCCTTGACTCCAGTCTGTTCAGTGTCCCTGACTCCAGTCTGTCAGTGTCCCTGACTCCAGTCTGTTCAATGTCCCTGACTCCAGTCGACAGTGTCCCTGACTCCAGTCTATTCAATGTCCCTGACTGCAGTCTGTTCAGTGTCCCTGACTCCAGTCTGTTCAGTGTCCCTGGCTCCAGTCTGTTCAGTGTCCCTGACTCCAGTCTATTCAGTGTCCCTGGCTCCAGTCTGTCAGTGTCCCTGACTCCAGTCTGTTAGTGTCTCTGACTCCAGTCTATTCAGTGTCTCTGACTCCAGTCTGTTCAGTGTACCTGACTCCAGTCTGTTCAGTGTCCCTGACTCCAGTCTGTTCAGTGTCCCTGACTCCAGTCTGTTCAGTGTCCCTGACTCCAGTCTGTTCAGTGTCCCTGACTCCAGTCTGTTCAGTGTCTCTGACTCCAGTCTGTTCAGTGTCCCTGACTCCAGTCTGTCGGTGTCCCTGACTCCAGTCTGTTAGTGTCTCTGACTCCAGTCTATTCAGTGTCTCTGACTCCAGTCTGTTCAGTGTCCCTGACTCCAGTCTGTTCAATGTCCCTGACTCCAGTCTGTTCAGTGTCCCTGACTCCAGTCTGTTCAATGTCCCTGACTCCAGTCTGTTCAGTGTCCCTGACTCCAGTCTGTTCAGTGTCCCTGACTCCAGTCTGTCGGTGTCCCTGACTCCAGTCTGTTAGTGTCTCTGACTCCAGTCTATTCAGTGTCTCTGACTCCAGTCTATTCAGTGTCCCTGACTCCAGTCTATTCAGTGGCTCTGACTCCAGTCTATTCAGTGTCCCTGACTCCAGTCTGTTAGTGTCTCTGACTCCAGTCTATTCAGTATCCCTGACTCCAGTCTGTTCAGTGTCCCTGACTCCAGTCTGTTCAGTGTCACTGACTCCAGTCTATTCAGTGTCCCTGACTCCAGTCTGTTCAATGTCCCTGACTCCAGTCTGTTCAGTGTCCCTGACTCCAGTCTATTCAGTGTCCCTGACTGCAGTCTTTTCAGTGTCCCTGACTCCAGTCTGTCAGTGTCCCTGACTCCAGTCTGTCGGTGTCCCTGACTCCAGTCTGTTAGTGTCTCTGACTCCAGTCTATTCAGTGTCTCTGACTCCAGTCTGTTCAGTGTCCCTGACTCCAGTCTGTTCAGTGTCACTGACTCCAGTCTATTCAGTGTCCCTGACTCCAGTCTTTTCAATGTCCCTGACTCCAGTCTGTTCAGTGTCCTTGACTCCAGTCTGTTCAGTGTCCCTGACTCCAGTCTGTCAGTGTCCCTGACTCCAGTCTGTTCAATGTCCCTGACTCCAGTCGACAGTGTCCCTGACTCCAGTCTATTCAATGTCCCTGACTGCAGTCTGTTCAGTGTCCCTGACTCCAGTCTGTTCAGTGTCCCTGGCTCCAGTCTGTTCAGTGTCCCTGACTCCAGTCTATTCAGTGTCCCTGGCTCCAGTCTGTCAGTGTCCCTGACTCCAGTCTGTTAGTGTCTCTGACTCCAGTCTATTCAGTGTCTCTGACTCCAGTCTGTTCAGTGTACCTGACTCCAGTCTGTTCAGTGTCCCTGACTCCAGTCTGTTCAGTGTCCCTGACTCCAGTCTGTTCAGTGTCCCTGACTCCAGTCTGTTCAGTGTCCCTGACTCCAGTCTGTTCAGTGTCTCTGACTCCAGTCTGTTCAGTGTCCCTGACTCCAGTCTGTCGGTGTCCCTGACTCCAGTCTGTTAGTGTCTCTGACTCCAGTCTATTCAGTGTCTCTGACTCCAGTCTGTTCAGTGTCCCTGACTCCAGTCTGTTCAATGTCCCTGACTCCAGTCTGTTCAGTGTCCCTGACTCCAGTCTGTTCAATGTCCCTGACTCCAGTCTGTTCAGTGTCCCTGACTCCAGTCTGTTCAGTGTCCCTGACTCCAGTCTGTCGGTGTCCCTGACTCCAGTCTGTTAGTGTCTCTGACTCCAGTCTATTCAGTGTCTCTGACTCCAGTCTATTCAGTGTCCCTGACTCCAGTCTATTCAGTGGCTCTGACTCCAGTCTATTCAGTGTCCCTGACTCCAGTCTATTCAGTGTCTCTGACTCCAGTCTATTCAGTATCCCTGACTCCAGTCTGTTCAGTGTCCCTGACTCCAGTCTGTTCAGTGTCCCTGACTCCAGTCTGTTCAGTGTCCCTGACTCCAGTCTGTTCAGTGTCCCTGACTCCAGTCTGTTCAGTGTCCCTGACTCCAGTCTGTTCAGTGTCCCGTACTCCAGTCTGTCGGTGTTCGTGACTCCAGTCTGTTAGTGTCTCTGACTCCAGTCTATTCAGTGTCTCTGACTCCAGTCTGTTCAGTGTCCCTGACTCCAGTCTGTTCAATGTCCCTGACTCCAGTCTGTTCAGTGTCCCTGACTCCAGTCTGTCGGTGTCCCTGACTCCAGTCTATTCAGTGTCCCTGACTCCAGTCTGTTCAGTGTCCCTGACTCCAGTCTGTTCAGTGTCCCTGACTCCAGTCTGTCGGTGTCCCTGACTCCAGTCTGTTAGTGTCTCTGACTCCAGTCTATTCAGTGTCTCTGACTCCAGTCTATTCAGTGTCCCTGACTCCAGTCTATTCAATGGCTCTGACTCCAGTCTATTCAGTGTCCCTGACTCCAGTCTATTCAGTGTCTCTGACTCCAGTCTATTCAGTATCCATGACTCCAGTCTATTCAGTGTCCCTGACTCCAGTCTGTTCAGTGTCCCTGACTCCAGTCTGTTCAGTGTCCCTGACTCCAGTCTGTTCAGTGTCCCTGACTCCAGTCTGTTCAGTGTCCCTGACTCCAGTCTGTTCAATGTCCCTGACTCCAGTCTGTTCAATGTCCCTGGCTCCAGTCTGTTCAATATCCCTGACTCCAGTCTGTTCAATGTCCCTGACTCCAGTCTGTCAGTGTCCCTGACTCCAGTCTGTCAGTGTCCCTGACTCCAGTCTATTCAGTGTCCCTGGCTCCAGTCTGTCGGTGTCCCTGACTCCAGTCTGTTAGGGTCTCTGACTCCAGTCTATTCAGTGTCTCTGACTCCAGTCTGTTCAGTGTGCCTGACTCCAGTCTTTTCAGTGTCCCTGACTCCAGTCTGTTCAGTGTCCATGACTCCAGTCTGTTCAGTGTTCCTGACTCCAGTCTGTTCAGTGTCTCTGACTCCAGTCTGTTCAGTGTCCCTGACTCCAGTCTGTCGGTGTCCCTGACTCCAGTCTGTTAGTGTCTCTGACTCCAGTCTATTCAGTGTCTCTGACTCCAGTCTGTTCAGTGTCCCTGACTCCAGTCGGTTCAATGTCCCTGACTCCAGTCTGTTCAGTGTCCCTGACTCCAGTCTGTTCAATGTCCCTGACTCCAGTCTGTTCAGTGTCCCTGACTCCAGTCTGTTCAGTGTCCGTGACTCCAGTCTGTTCAGTGTCCATGACTCCAGTCTGTTAGTGTCTCTGACTCCAGTCTATTCAGTGTCTCTGACTCCAGTCTATTCAGTGTCCCTGACTCCAGTCTATTCAGTGGATCTGACTCCAGTCTATTCAGTGTCCCTGACTCCAGTCTATTCAGTGTCTCTGACTCCAGTCTATTCAGTATCCCTGACTCCAGTCTATTCAGTGTCCCTGACTCCAGTCTGTTCAGTGTCCCTGACTCCAGTCTGTTCAGTGTCCCTGACTCCAGTCTGTTCAGTGTCCCTGACTCCAGTCTGTTCAGTGTCCCTGACTCCAGTCTGTCAGTGTCCCTGACTCCAGTCTATTCAATGTCCCTGACTCCAGTATGTTCAATGTCCCCGACTCCAGTCTGTCAGTGTCCCTGACTCCAGTCTGTCAGTGTCCCTGACTCCAGTCTGTTCAATGTCCCTGACTCCAGTCTGTCAGTGTCCCTGACTCCAGTCTATTCAATGTCCCTGACTGCAGTCTGTTCAGTGTCCCTGACTCCAGTCTGTTCAGTGTCCCTGGCTCCAGTCTGTTCAGTGTCCCTGACTCCAGTCTGTTACGTGTCCCTGACTCCAGTCTGTCGGTGTCCCTGACTCCAGTCTGTTAGTGTCTCTGACTCCAGTCTATTCAGTGTCTCTGACTCCAGTCTGTTCTGTGTCCCTGACTCCAGTCTGTTCAGTGTCACTGACTCCAGTCTATTCAGTGTCCCTGACTCCAGTCTGTTCAGTGTCCCTGACTCCAGTCTGTTCAGTGTCCCTGGCTCCAGTCTGTTCAGTGTCCCTGACTCCAGTCTATTCAGTGTCCCTGGCTCCAGTCTGTCAGTGTCCCTGACTCCAGTCTGTTAGTGTCTCTGACTCCAGTCTATTCAGTGTCTCTGACTCCAGTCTGTTCAGTGTACCTGACTCCAGTCTGTTCAGTGTCCCTGACTCCAGTCTGTTCAGTGTCCCTGACTCCAGTCTGTTCAGTGTCCCTGACTCCAGTCTGTTCAGTGTCCCTGACTCCAGTCTGTTCAGTGTCTCTGACTCCAGTCTGTTCAGTGTCCCTGACTCCAGTCTGTCGGTGTCCCTGACTCCAGTCTGTTAGTGTCTCTGACTCCAGTCTATTCAGTGTCTCTGACTCCAGTCTGTTCAGTGTCCCTGACTCCAGTCTGTTCAATGTCCCTGACTCCAGTCTGTTCAGTGTCCCTGACTCCAGTCTGTTCAATGTCCCTGACTCCAGTCTGTTCAGTGTCCCTGACTCCAGTCTGTTCAGTGTCCCTGACTCCAGTCTGTCGGTGTCCCTGACTCCAGTCTGTTAGTGTCTCTGACTCCAGTCTATTCAGTGTCTCTGACTCCAGTCTATTCAGTGTCCCTGACTCCAGTCTATTCAGTGGCTCTGACTCCAGTCTATTCAGTGTCCCTGACTCCAGTCTATTCAGTGTCTCTGACTCCAGTCTATTCAGTATCCCTGACTCCAGTCTGTTCAGTGTCCCTGACTCCAGTCTGTTCAGTGTCCCTGACTCCAGTCTGTTCAGTGTCCCTGACTCCAGTCTGTTCAGTGTCCCTGACTCCAGTCTGTTCAGTGTCCCTGACTCCAGTCTGTTCAGTGTCCCGTACTCCAGTCTGTCGGTGTTCGTGACTCCAGTCTGTTAGTGTCTCTGACTCCAGTCTATTCAGTGTCTCTGACTCCAGTCTGTTCAGTGTCCCTGACTCCAGTCTGTTCAATGTCCCTGACTCCAGTCTGTTCAGTGTCCCTGACTCCAGTCTGTCGGTGTCCCTGACTCCAGTCTATTCAGTGTCCCTGACTCCAGTCTATTCAGTGTCCCTGACTCTAGTCTGTTCAATGTCCCTGACTCCAGTCTGTCAGTGTCCCTGACTCCAGTCTGTCAGTGTCCCTGACTCCAGTCTGTTCAATGTCCCTGACTCCAGTCTGTTCAGTGTCCCTGACTCCAGTCTGATCAATGTCCCTGACTCCAGTCTATTCAGTGTACCTGACTCCAGTCTGTCAGTGTCCCTGACTCCAGTCTGTCAGTGTCCCTGACTCCAGTCTGTTCTGTGTCCCTGACTCCAGTCTGTTCAGTGTCCCTGACTCCAGTCTGTTCAATGTCCCTGACTCCAGTCTGTTCAATGTGCCCGACTCCAGTCTGTCAGTGTCCCTGACTCCAGTCTAGTCAATGTCCCTGACTCCAGTCTGTTCAATGTCCCTGACTCCAGTCTGTTCAGTGTCCCTGACTCCAGTCTGTTCAGTGTACCTGACTCCAGTCTGTTCAATGTCCCTGACTCCAGTCTGTTCAATGTCCCCGACTCCAGTCTGTCAGTGTCCCTGACTCCAGTCTATTCAATGTCCCTGACTCCAGTCTATTCAATGTCCCTGACTCCAGTCTGTCAGTGTCCCTGACTCCAGTCTGTTCTGTGTCCCTGACTCCAGTCTATTCAATGTCCCTGACTCCAGTCTGTTCAGTGTCCCTGACTCCAGTCTGTCAATGTCCCTGACTCCAGTCTGTCAGTGTCCCTGACTCCAGTCTATTCAATGTCCTTTACTCCAGTCTATTCAGTGTCCCTGACTCCAGTCTATTCAATGTCCTTGACTCCAGTCTGTTCAGTGTCCCTGACTCCAGTCTGTCGGTGTCCGTGACTCCAGTCTGTTAGTGTCTCTGACTCCAGTCTGTTCAATGTCCCTGACTCCAGTCTGTTCAGTGTCCTTGACTTCAGTCTATTCAGTGTCCCTGACTCCAGTCTGTCAGTGTCCCTGACTCCAGTCTGTTCTGTGTCCCTGACTCCAGTCTGTTCTGTGTCCCTGACTCCAGTCTGTTCAGTGTCCCTGACTCCAGTCTGTTCAGTGTCCCTGACTTCAGTCTGTTCTGTGTCCCTTACTCCAGTCTGTCAGTGTCCCTGACTCCAGTCTGTCAGTGTCCCTGACTGCAGTCTGTTCAGTGTCCCTGACTCCAGTCTGTCAGTGTCCCTGACTCCAGTCTGTTCAGTGTCCCTGACTCCAGTCTGTTCAGTGTCCCTGACTCCAGTCTGTTCAGTGTCCCTGACTCCAGTCTGTCAGTGTCCCTGACTCCAGTATGTCAGTGTCCCTGACTCCAGTCTGTTCAGTGTCCCTGACTCCAGTCTGTTCTGTGTCCCTGACTCCAGTCTGTCAGTGTCCCTGACTCCAGTCTGTTCTGTGTCCCTGACTCCAGTCTGTTCAGTGTCCCTGACTCCAGTCTGTTCAGTGTCCCTGACTTCAGTCTATTCAGTGTCCCTGACTCCAGTCCATTCTGTGTCCCTGACTTCAGTCTATTCAGTGTCCCTGACTTCAGTCTATTCAGTGTCCCTGACTCCAGTCCATTCTGTGTCCCTGACTTCAGTCTATTCAGTGTCCCTGACTCCAGTCTGTTCAGTGTCCCTGACTCCAGTCTGTCAGTGTCCCTGACTCCAGTCTGTCAGTGTCCCTGACTCCAGTCTGTCAGTGTCCCTAACTCCAGTCTGTTCTGTGTCCCTGACTTCAGTCAGTCAGTGTCCCTAACTCCAGTCTGTTCTGTGTCCCTGACTTCAGTCAGTCAGTGTCCCTGACTCCAGTCTGTCAGTGTCCCTGACTCCAGTCTGTTCTGTGTCCCTGACTCCAGTCTGTCAGTGTCCCTGACTCCAGTCTGTTCAGTGTCCCTGACTCCAGTCTGTTCAATGTCCCTGACTCCAGTCTGTTCAATGTGCCCGACTCCAGTCTGTCAATGTCCCTGACTCCAGTCTGTTCAATGTGCCCGACTCCAGTCTGTCAGTGTCCCTGACTCCAGTCTAGTCAATGTCCCTGACTCCAGTCTGTTCAATGTCCCTGACTCCAGTCTGTTCAGTGTCCCTGACTCCAGTCTGTTCAGTGTACCTGACTCCAGTCTGTTCAATGTCCCTGACTCCAGTCTGTTCAATGTCCCCGACTCCAGTCTGTCAGTGTCCCTGACTCCAGTCTATTCAATGTCCCTGACTCCAGTCTATTCAATGTCCCTGACTCCAGTCTGTCAGTGTCCCTGACTCCAGTCTGTTCTGTGTCCCTGACTCCAGTCTATTCAATGTCCCTGACTCCAGTCTGTTCAGTGTCCCTGACTCCAGTCTGTCAGTGTCCCTGACTCCAGTCTGTCAGTGTCCCTGACTCCAGTCTATTCAATGTCCTTGACTCCAGTCTATTCAGTGTACCTGACTCCAGTCTGTCAGTGTCCCTGACTCCAGTCTGTCAGTGTCCCTGACTCCAGTCTCTTCTGTGTCCCTGACTCCAGTCTGTTCAGTGTCCCTGACTCCAGTCTGTTCAATGTCCCTGACTCCAGTCTGTTCAATGTGCCCGACTCCAGTCTGTCAGTGTCCCTGACTCCAGGCTATTCAATGTCCCTGACTCCAGTCTGTTCAATGTCCCTGACTCCAGTCTGTTCATTGTCCCTGACTCCAGTCTGTTCAGTGTACCTGACTCCAGTCTGTTCAATGTCCCTGACTCCAGTCTGTTCAATGTCCCCGACTCCAGTCTGTCAGTGTCCCTGACTCCAGTCTATTCAATGTCCCTGACTCCAGTCTATTCAATGTCCCTGACTCCAGTCTGTCAGTGTCCCTGACTCCAGTCTGTTCTGTGTCCCTGACTCCAGTCTATTCAATGTCCCTGACTCCAGTCTGTTCAGTGTCCCTGACTCCAGTCTGTCAGTGTCCCTGACTCCAGTCTGTCAGTGTCCCTGACTCCAGTCTATTCAATGTCCTTGACTCCAGTCTATTCAGTGTCCCTGACTCCAGTCTGTCAGTGTCCCTGACTCCAGTCTGTTCTGTGTCCCTGACTCCAGTCTGTCAGTGTCCCTGACTCCAGTCTGTCAGTGTCCCTGACTCCAGTCTGTTCAGTGTCCCTGACTCCAGTCTGTTCAATGTCCCTGACTCCAGTCTGTCAGTGTCCCTGACTCCAGTCTGTCAGTGTCCCTGACTCCAGTCTATTCAGTGTCCCTGGCTCCAGTCCGTCGGTGTCCCTGACTCCAGTCTGTTAGTGTATCTGACTCCAGTCTATTCAGTGTCTCTGACTCCAGTCTGTTCAGTGTGCCTGACTCCAGTCTGTTCAGTGTGCCTGACTCCAGTCTATTCAGTGTCCATGACTCCAGTCTGTTCAGTGTCCCTGACTCCAGTCTGTTCAGTGTCCCTGACTCCAGTCTGTTCAGTGTCCCTGACTCCAGTCTGTCGGTGTCCCTGACTCCAGTCTGTTAGTGTCTCTGACTCCAGTCTATTCAGTGTCTCTGACTCCAGTCTGTTCAGTGTCCCTGACTCCAGTCTGTTCAATGTCCCTGACTCCAGTCTGTTCAGTGTCCCTGACTCCAGTCTGTTCAATGTCCCTGATTCCAGTCTGTTCAGTGTCCCTGACTCCAGTCTGTTCAGTGTCCCTGACTCCAGTCTGTTCAGTGTCCATGACTCCAGTCTGTTAGTGTCTCTGACTCCAGTCTATTCAGTGTCTTTGACTCCAGTCTATTCAGTGTCCCTGACTCCAGTCTATTCAGTGGCTCTGACTCCAGTCTATTCAGTGTCCCTGACTCTAGTCTATTCAGTGTCTCTGACTCCAGTCTATTCAGTATCCCTGACTCCAGTCTATTCAGTGTCCCTGACTCCAGTCTGTTCAGTGTCCCTGACTCCAGTCTGTTCAGTGTCCCTGACTCCAGTCTGTTCAGTGTCCCTGACTCCAGTCTGTTCAGTGTCCCTGACTCCAGTCTGTTCAGTGTCCCTGACTCCAGTCTGTTGGTGTCCGTGACTCCAGTCTGTTAGTGTCTCTGACTCCAGTCTGTTCAATGTCCCTGACTCCAGTCTGTTCAGTGTCCCTGACTCCAGTCTGTCGGTGTCCCTGACTCCAGTCTGTCAGTGTCCCTGACTCCAGTCTGTTCAGTGTCTCTGACTCCAGTTTGTCAGTGTCCCTGACTCCAGTCTGTCGGTGTCCGTGACTCCAGTCTATTCAGTGTCTCTGACTCCAGTCTGTTCAGTGTCCCTGACTCCAGTCTGTTCAATGTCCCTGACTCCAGTCTGTTCAGTGTCCCTGACTCCAGTCTGTCGGTGTCCGTGACTCCAGTCTGTTAGTGTCTCTGACTCCAGTCTATTCAGTGTCTCTGACTCCAGTCTGTCAATGTCCCTGACTCCAGTCTGTTCAATGTCCCTGACTCCAGTCTGTTCAGTGTCCCTGACTCCAGTCTGTCAATGTCCCTGACTCCAGTCTGTTCAATGTCCCTGACTCCAGTCTGTCAGTGTCCCTGACTCCAGTCTATTCAATGTCCCTGACTCCAGTCTGTTCAATGTCCCCGACTCCAGTCTGTCAGTGTCCCTAACTCCAGTCTGTCAGTGTCCCTGTCTCCAGTCTGTTCAATGTCCCTGACTCCAGTCTGTCAGTGTCCCTGACTCCAGTCTATTCAATGTCCCTGACTGCAGTCTGTTCAGTGTCCCTGACTCCAGTCTGTTCAGTGTCCCTGACTCCAGTCTGTTCAATGTCCCTGACTCCAGTCTGTTCAATGTCCCTGGCTCCAGTCTGTTCAATATCCCTGACTCCAGTCTGTTCAATGTCCCTGACTCCAGTCTGTCAGTGTCCCTGACTCCAGTCTGTCAGTGTCCCTGACTCCAGTCTATTCAGTGTCCCTGGCTCCAGTCTGTCGGTGTCCCTGACTCCAGTCTGTTAGGGTCTCTGACTCCAGTCTATTCAGTGTCTCTGACTCCAGTCTGTTCAGTGTGCCTGACTCCAGTCTTTTCAGTGTCCCTGACTCCAGTCTGTTCAGTGTCCATGACTCCAGTCTGTTCAGTGTCTCTGACTCCAGTCTGTTCAGTGTCCCTGACTCCAGTCTGTCGGTGTCCCTGACTCCAGTCTGTTAGTGTCTCTGACTCCAGTCTATTCAGTGTCTCTGACTCCAGTCTGTTCAGTGTCCCTGACTCCAGTCGGTTCAATGTCCCTGACTCCAGTCTGTTCAGTGTCCCTGACTCCAGTCTGTTCAATGTCCCTGACTCCAGTCTGTTCAGTGTCCCTGACTCCAGTCTGTTCAGTGTCCGTGACTCCAGTCTGTTCAGTGTCCATGACTCCAGTCTGTTAGTGTCTCTGACTCCAGTCTATTCAGTGTCTCTGACTCCAGTCTATTCAGTGTCCCTGACTCCAGTCTATTCAGTGGATCTGACTCCAGTCTATTCAGTGTCCCTGACTCCAGTCTATTCAGTGTCTCTGACTCCAGTCTATTCAGTATCCCTGACTCCAGTCTATTCAGTGTCCCTGACTCCAGTCTGTTCAGTGTCCCTGACTCCAGTCTGTTCAGTGTCCCTGACTCCAGTCTGTTCAGTGTCCCTGACTCCAGTCTGTTCAGTGTCCCTGACTCCAGTCTGTCAGTGTCCCTGACTCCAGTCTATTCAATGTCCCTGACTCCAGTATGTTCAATGTCCCCGACTCCAGTCTGTCAGTGTCCCTGACTCCAGTCTGTCAGTGTCCCTGACTCCAGTCTGTTCAATGTCCCTGACTCCAGTCTGTCAGTGTCCCTGACTCCAGTCTATTCAATGTCCCTGACTGCAGTCTGTTCAGTGTCCCTGACTCCAGTCTGTTCAGTGTCCCTGGCTCCAGTCTGTTCAGTGTCCCTGACTCCAGTCTGTTACGTGTCCCTGACTCCAGTCTGTCGGTGTCCCTGACTCCAGTCTGTTAGTGTCTCTGACTCCAGTCTATTCAGTGTCTCTGACTCCAGTCTGTTCTGTGTCCCTGACTCCAGTCTGTTCAGTGTCACTGACTCCAGTCTATTCAGTGTCCCTGACTCCAGTCTGTTCAATGTCCCTGACTCCAGTCTGTTCAGTGTCCCTGACTCCAGTCTATTCAGTGTCCCTGACTGCAGTCTTTTCAGTGTCCCTGACTCCAGTCTGTCAGTGTCCCTGACTCCAGTCTGTCGGTGTCCCTGACTCCAGTCTGTTAGTGTCTCTGACTCCAGTCTATTCAGTGTCTCTGACTCCAGTCTGTTCAGTGTCCCTGACTCCAGTCTGTTCAGTGTCACTGACTCCAGTCTATTCAGTGTCCCTGACTCCAGTCTTTTCAATGTCCCTGACTCCAGTCTGTTCAGTGTCCTTGACTCCAGTCTGTTCAGTGTCCCTGACTCCAGTCTGTTCAATGTCCCTGACTCCAGTCTGTCAGTGTCCCTGACTCCAGTCTGTTCAATGTCCCTGACTCCAGTCGACAGTGTCCCTGACTCCAGTCTATTCAATGTCCCTGACTGCAGTCTGTTCAGTGTCCCTGACTCCAGTCTGTTCAGTGTCCCTGGCTCCAGTCTGTTCAGTGTCCCTGACTCCAGTCTATTCAGTGTCCCTGGCTCCAGTCTGTCAGTGTCCCTGACTCCAGTCTGTTAGTGTCTCTGACTCCAGTCTATTCAGTGTCTCTGACTCCAGTCTGTTCAGTGTACCTGACTCCAGTCTGTTCAGTGTCCCTGACTCCAGTCTGTTCAGTGTCCCTGACTCCAGTCTGTTCAGTGTCCCTGACTCCAGTCTGTTCAGTGTCTCTGACTCCAGTCTGTTCAGTGTCCCTGACTCCAGTCTGTCGGTGTCCCTGACTCCAGTCTGTTAGTGTCTCTGACTCCAGTCTATTCAGTGTCTCTGACTCCAGTCTGTTCAGTGTCCCTGACTCCAGTCTGTTCAATGTCCCTGACTCCAGTCTGTTCAGTGTCCCTGACTCCAGTCTGTTCAATGTCCCTGACTCCAGTCTGTTCAGTGTCCCTGACTCCAGTCTGTTCAGTGTCCCTGACTCCAGTCTGTCGGTGTCCCTGACTCCAGTCTGTTAGTGTCTCTGACTCCAGTCTATTCAGTGTCTCTGACTCCAGTCTATTCAGTGTCCCTGACTCCAGTCTATTCAGTGGCTCTGACTCCAGTCTATTCAGTGTCCCTGACTCCAGTCTATTCAGTGTCTCTGACTCCAGTCTATTCAGTATCCCTGACTCCAGTCTGTTCAGTGTCCCTGACTCCAGTCTGTTCAGTGTCCCTGACTCCAGTCTGTTCAGTGTCCCTGACTCCAGTCTGTTCAGTGTCCCTGACTCCAGTCTGTTCAGTGTCCCTGACTCCAGTCTGTTCAGTGTCCCGTACTCCAGTCTGTCGGTGTTCGTGACTCCAGTCTGTTAGTGTCTCTGACTCCAGTCTATTCAGTGTCTCTGACTCCAGTCTGTTCAGTGTCCCTGACTCCAGTCTGTTCAATGTCCCTGACTCCAGTCTGTTCAGTGTCCCTGACTCCAGTCTGTCGGTGTCCCTGACTCCAGTCTATTCAGTGTCCCTGACTCCAGTCTATTCAGTGTCCCTGACTCCAGTCTATTCAGTGTCCCTGACTCTAGTCTGTTCAATGTCCCTGACTCCAGTCTGTCAGTGTCCCTGACTCCAGTCTGTCAGTGTCCCTGACTCCAGTCTGTTCAATGTCCCTGACTCCAGTCTGTTCAGTGTCCCTGACTCCAGTCTGATCAATGTCCCTGACTCCAGTCTATTCAGTGTACCTGACTCCAGTCTGTCAGTGTCCCTGACTCCAGTCTGTCAGTGTCCCTGACTCCAGTCTGTTCTGTGTCCCTGACTCCAGTCTGTTCAGTGTCCCTGACTCCAGTCTGTTCAATGTCCCTGACTCCAGTCTGTTCAATGTGCCCGACTCCAGTCTGTCAGTGTCCCTGACTCCAGTCTATTCAATGTCCCTGACTCCAGTCTGTTCAATGTCCCTGACTCCAGTCTGTTCAGTGTCCCTGACTCCAGTCTGTTCAGTGTACCTGACTCCAGTCTGTTCAATGTCCCTGACTCCAGTCTGTTCAATGTCCCCGACTCCAGTCTGTCAGTGTCCCTGACTCCAGTCTATTCAATGTCCCTGACTCCAGTCTATTCAATGTCCCTGACTCCAGTCTGTCAGTGTCCCTGACTCCAGTCTGTTCTGTGTCCCTGACTCCAGTCTATTCAATGTCCCTGACTCCAGTCTGTTCAGTGTCCCTGACTCCAGTCTGTCAGTGTCCCTGACTCCAGTCTGTCAGTGTCCCTGACTCCAGTCTATTCAATGTCCTTGACTCCAGTCTATTCAGTGTCCCTGACTCCAGTCTATTCAATGTCCTTGACTCCAGTCTGTTCAGTGTCCCTGACTCCAGTCTGTCGGTGTCCGTGACTCCAGTCTGTTAGTGTCTCTGACTCCAGTCTGTTCAATGTCCCTGACTCCAGTCTGTTCAGTGTCCTTGACTTCAGTCTATTCAGTGTCCCTGACTCCAGTCTGTCAGTGTCCCTGACTCCAGTCTGTTCTGTGTCCCTGACTCCAGTCTGTTCTGTGTCCCTGACTCCAGTCTGTTCAGTGTCCCTGACTCCAGTCTGTTCAGTGTCCCTGACTTCAGTCTGTTCTGTGTCCCTTACTCCAGTCTGTCAGTGTCCCTGACTCCAGTCTGTCAGTGTCCCTGACTGCAGTCTGTTCAGTGTCCCTGACTCCAGTCTGTCAGTGTCCCTGACTCCAGTCTGTTCAGTGTCCCTGACTCCAGTCTGTTCAGTGTCCCTGACTCCAGTCTGTTCAGTGTCCCTGACTCCAGTCTGTCAGTGTCCCTGACTCCAGTATGTCAGTGTCCCTGACTCCAGTCTGTTCAGTGTCCCTGACTCCAGTCTGTTCTGTGTCCCTGACTCCAGTCTGTCAGTGTCCCTGACTCCAGTCTGTTCTGTGTCCCTGACTCCAGTCTGTTCAGTGTCCCTGACTCCAGTCTGTTCAGTGTCCCTGACTTCAGTCTATTCAGTGTCCCTGACTCCAGTCCATTCTGTGTCCCTGACTTCAGTCTATTCAGTGTCCCTGACTTCAGTCTATTCAGTGTCCCTGACTCCAGTCCATTCTGTGTCCCTGACTTCAGTCTATTCAGTGTCCCTGACTCCAGTCTGTTCAGTGTCCCTGACTCCAGTCTGTCAGTGTCCCTGACTCCAGTCTGTCAGTGTCCCTGACTCCAGTCTGTCAGTGTCCCTAACTCCAGTCTGTTCTGTGTCCCTGACTTCAGTCAGTCAGTGTCCCTAACTCCAGTCTGTTCTGTGTCCCTGACTTCAGTCAGTCAGTGTCCCTGACTCCAGTCTGTCAGTGTCCCTGACTCCAGTCTGTTCTGTGTCCCTGACTCCAGTCTGTCAGTGTCCCTGACTCCAGTCTGTTCAGTGTCCCTGACTCCAGTCTGTTCAATGTCCCTGACTCCAGTCTGTTCAATGTGCCCGACTCCAGTCTGTCAATGTCCCTGACTCCAGTCTGTTCAATGTGCCCGACTCCAGTCTGTCAGTGTCCCTGACTCCAGTCTAGTCAATGTCCCTGACTCCAGTCTGTTCAATGTCCCTGACTCCAGTCTGTTCAGTGTCCCTGACTCCAGTCTGTTCAGTGTACCTGACTCCAGTCTGTTCAATGTCCCTGACTCCAGTCTGTTCAATGTCCCCGACTCCAGTCTGTCAGTGTCCCTGACTCCAGTCTATTCAATGTCCCTGACTCCAGTCTATTCAATGTCCCTGACTCCAGTCTGTCAGTGTCCCTGACTCCAGTCTGTTCTGTGTCCCTGACTCCAGTCTATTCAATGTCCCTGACTCCAGTCTGTTCAGTGTCCCTGACTCCAGTCTGTCAGTGTCCCTGACTCCAGTCTGTCAGTGTCCCTGACTCCAGTCTATTCAATGTCCTTGACTCCAGTCTATTCAGTGTACCTGACTCCAGTCTGTCAGTGTCCCTGACTCCAGTCTGTCAGTGTCCCTGACTCCAGTCTCTTCTGTGTCCCTGACTCCAGTCTGTTCAGTGTCCCTGACTCCAGTCTGTTCAATGTCCCTGACTCCAGTCTGTTCAATGTCCCTGACTCCAGTCTGTCAGTGTCCCTGACTCCAGTCTGTCAGTGTCCCTGACTCCAGTCTATTCAGTGTCCCTGGCTCCAGTCCGTCGGTGTCCCTGACTCCAGTCTGTTAGTGTATCTGACTCCAGTCTATTCAGTGTCTCTGACTCCAGTCTGTTCAGTGTGCCTGACTCCAGTCTGTTCAGTGTGCCTGACTCCAGTCTATTCAGTGTCCATGACTCCAGTCTGTTCAGTGTCCCTGACTCCAGTCTGTTCAGTGTCCCTGACTCCAGTCTGTTCAGTGTCCCTGACTCCAGTCTGTCGGTGTCCCTGACTCCAGTCTGTTAGTGTCTCTGACTCCAGTCTATTCAGTGTCTCTGACTCCAGTCTGTTCAGTGTCCCTGACTCCAGTCTGTTCAATGTCCCTGACTCCAGTCTGTTCAGTGTCCCTGACTCCAGTCTGTTCAATGTCCCTGATTCCAGTCTGTTCAGTGTCCCTGACTCCAGTCTGTTCAGTGTCCATGACTCCAGTCTGTTAGTGTCTCTGACTCCAGTCTATTCAGTGTCTTTGACTCCAGTCTATTCAGTGTCCCTGACTCCAGTCTATTCAGTGGCTCTGACTCCAGTCTATTCAGTGTCCCTGACTCTAGTCTATTCAGTGTCTCTGACTCCAGTCTATTCAGTATCCCTGACTCCAGTCTATTCAGTGTCCCTGACTCCAGTCTGTTCAGTGTCCCTGACTCCAGTCTGTTCAGTGTCCCTGACTCCAGTCTGTTCAGTGTCCCTGACTCCAGTCTGTTCAGTGTCCCTGACTCCAGTCTGTTCAGTGTCCCTGACTCCAGTCTGTTGGTGTCCGTGACTCCAGTCTGTTAGTGTCTCTGACTCCAGTCTGTTCAATGTCCCTGACTCCAGTCTGTTCAGTGTCCCTGACTCCAGTCTGATCAATGTCCCTGACTCCAGTCTATTCAGTGTACCTGACTCCAGTCTGTCAGTGTCCCTGACTCCAGTCTGTCAGTGTCCCTGACTCCAGTCTGTTCTGTGTCCCTGACTCCAGTCTGTTCAGTGTCCCTGACTCCAGTCTGTTCAATGTCCCTGACTCCAGTCTGTTCAATGTGCCCGACTCCAGTCTGTCAGTGTCCCTGACTCCAGTCTATTCAATGTCCCTGACTCCAGTCTGTTCAATGTCCCTGACTCCAGTCTGTTCAGTGTCCCTGACTCCAGTCTGTTCAGTGTACCTGACTCCAGTCTGTTCAATGTCCCTGACTCCAGTCTGTTCAATGTCCCCGACTCCAGTCTGTCAGTGTCCCTGACTCCAGTCTATTCAATGTCCCTGACTCCAGTCTATTCAATGTCCCTGACTCCAGTCTGTCAGTGTCCCTGACTCCAGTCTGTTCTGTGTCCCTGACTCCAGTCTATTCAATGTCCCTGACTCCAGTCTGTTCAGTGTCCCTGACTCCAGTCTGTCAGTGTCCCTGACTCCAGTCTGTCAGTGTCCCTGACTCCAGTCTATTCAATGTCCTTGACTCCAGTCTATTCAGTGTCCCTGACTCCAGTCTATTCAATGTCCTTGACTCCAGTCGGTTCAATGTCCCTGACTCCAGTCTGTTCAGTGTCCCTGACTCCAGTCTGTTCAATGTCCCTGACTCCAGTCTGTTCAGTGTCCCTGACTCCAGTCTGTTCAGTGTCCGTGACTCCAGTCTGTTCAGTGTCCATGACTCCAGTCTGTTAGTGTCTCTGACTCCAGTCTATTCAGTGTCTCTGACTCCAGTCTATTCAGTGTCCCTGACTCCAGTCTATTCAGTGGATCTGACTCCAGTCTATTCAGTGTCCCTGACTCCAGTCTATTCAGTGTCTCTGACTCCAGTCTATTCAGTATCCCTGACTCCAGTCTATTCAGTGTCCCTGACTCCAGTCTGTTCAGTGTCCCTGACTCCAGTCTGTTCAGTGTCCCTGACTCCAGTCTGTTCAGTGTCCCTGACTCCAGTCTGTTCAGTGTCCCTGACTCCAGTCTGTCAGTGTCCCTGACTCCAGTCTATTCAATGTCCCTGACTCCAGTATGTTCAATGTCCCCGACTCCAGTCTGTCAGTGTCCCTGACTCCAGTCTGTCAGTGTCCCTGACTCCAGTCTGTTCAATGTCCCTGACTCCAGTCTGTCAGTGTCCCTGACTCCAGTCTATTCAATGTCCCTGACTGCAGTCTGTTCAGTGTCCCTGACTCCAGTCTGTTCAGTGTCCCTGGCTCCAGTCTGTTCAGTGTCCCTGACTCCAGTCTGTTACGTGTCCCTGACTCCAGTCTGTCGGTGTCCCTGACTCCAGTCTGTTAGTGTCTCTGACTCCAGTCTATTCAGTGTCTCTGACTCCAGTCTGTTCTGTGTCCCTGACTCCAGTCTGTTCAGTGTCACTGACTCCAGTCTATTCAGTGTCCCTGACTCCAGTCTGTTCAATGTCCCTGACTCCAGTCTGTTCAGTGTCCCTGACTCCAGTCTATTCAGTGTCCCTGACTGCAGTCTTTTCAGTGTCCCTGACTCCAGTCTGTCAGTGTCCCTGACTCCAGTCTGTCGGTGTCCCTGACTCCAGTCTGTTAGTGTCTCTGACTCCAGTCTATTCAGTGTCTCTGACTCCAGTCTGTTCAGTGTCCCTGACTCCAGTCTGTTCAGTGTCACTGACTCCAGTCTATTCAGTGTCCCTGACTCCAGTCTTTTCAATGTCCCTGACTCCAGTCTGTTCAGTGTCCTTGACTCCAGTCTGTTCAGTGTCCCTGACTCCAGTCTGTTCAATGTCCCTGACTCCAGTCTGTCAGTGTCCCTGACTCCAGTCTGTTCAATGTCCCTGACTCCAGTCGACAGTGTCCCTGACTCCAGTCTATTCAATGTCCCTGACTGCAGTCTGTTCAGTGTCCCTGACTCCAGTCTGTTCAGTGTCCCTGGCTCCAGTCTGTTCAGTGTCCCTGACTCCAGTCTATTCAGTGTCCCTGGCTCCAGTCTGTCAGTGTCCCTGACTCCAGTCTGTTAGTGTCTCTGACTCCAGTCTATTCAGTGTCTCTGACTCCAGTCTGTTCAGTGTACCTGACTCCAGTCTGTTCAGTGTCCCTGACTCCAGTCTGTTCAGTGTCCCTGACTCCAGTCTGTTCAGTGTCCCTGACTCCAGTCTGTTCAGTGTCTCTGACTCCAGTCTGTTCAGTGTCCCTGACTCCAGTCTGTCGGTGTCCCTGACTCCAGTCTGTTAGTGTCTCTGACTCCAGTCTATTCAGTGTCTCTGACTCCAGTCTGTTCAGTGTCCCTGACTCCAGTCTGTTCAATGTCCCTGACTCCAGTCTGTTCAGTGTCCCTGACTCCAGTCTGTTCAATGTCCCTGACTCCAGTCTGTTCAGTGTCCCTGACTCCAGTCTGTTCAGTGTCCCTGACTCCAGTCTGTCGGTGTCCCTGACTCCAGTCTGTTAGTGTCTCTGACTCCAGTCTATTCAGTGTCTCTGACTCCAGTCTATTCAGTGTCCCTGACTCCAGTCTATTCAGTGGCTCTGACTCCAGTCTATTCAGTGTCCCTGACTCCAGTCTATTCAGTGTCTCTGACTCCAGTCTATTCAGTATCCCTGACTCCAGTCTGTTCAGTGTCCCTGACTCCAGTCTGTTCAGTGTCCCTGACTCCAGTCTGTTCAGTGTCCCTGACTCCAGTCTGTTCAGTGTCCCTGACTCCAGTCTGTTCAGTGTCCCTGACTCCAGTCTGTTCAGTGTCCCGTACTCCAGTCTGTCGGTGTTCGTGACTCCAGTCTGTTAGTGTCTCTGACTCCAGTCTATTCAGTGTCTCTGACTCCAGTCTGTTCAGTGTCCCTGACTCCAGTCTGTTCAATGTCCCTGACTCCAGTCTGTTCAGTGTCCCTGACTCCAGTCTGTCGGTGTCCCTGACTCCAGTCTATTCAGTGTCCCTGACTCCAGTCTATTCAGTGTCCCTGACTCCAGTCTATTCAGTGTCCCTGACTCTAGTCTGTTCAATGTCCCTGACTCCAGTCTGTCAGTGTCCCTGACTCCAGTCTGTCAGTGTCCCTGACTCCAGTCTGTTCAATGTCCCTGACTCCAGTCTGTTCAGTGTCCCTGACTCCAGTCTGATCAATGTCCCTGACTCCAGTCTATTCAGTGTACCTGACTCCAGTCTGTCAGTGTCCCTGACTCCAGTCTGTCAGTGTCCCTGACTCCAGTCTGTTCTGTGTCCCTGACTCCAGTCTGTTCAGTGTCCCTGACTCCAGTCTGTTCAATGTCCCTGACTCCAGTCTGTTCAATGTGCCCGACTCCAGTCTGTCAGTGTCCCTGACTCCAGTCTATTCAATGTCCCTGACTCCAGTCTGTTCAATGTCCCTGACTCCAGTCTGTTCAGTGTCCCTGACTCCAGTCTGTTCAGTGTACCTGACTCCAGTCTGTTCAATGTCCCTGACTCCAGTCTGTTCAATGTCCCCGACTCCAGTCTGTCAGTGTCCCTGACTCCAGTCTATTCAATGTCCCTGACTCCAGTCTATTCAATGTCCCTGACTCCAGTCTGTCAGTGTCCCTGACTCCAGTCTGTTCTGTGTCCCTGACTCCAGTCTATTCAATGTCCCTGACTCCAGTCTGTTCAGTGTCCCTGACTCCAGTCTGTCAGTGTCCCTGACTCCAGTCTGTCAGTGTCCCTGACTCCAGTCTATTCAATGTCCTTGACTCCAGTCTATTCAGTGTCCCTGACTCCAGTCTATTCAATGTCCTTGACTCCAGTCTGTTCAGTGTCCCTGACTCCAGTCTGTCGGTGTCCGTGACTCCAGTCTGTTAGTGTCTCTGACTCCAGTCTGTTCAATGTCCCTGACTCCAGTCTGTTCAGTGTCCTTGACTTCAGTCTATTCAGTGTCCCTGACTCCAGTCTGTCAGTGTCCCTGACTCCAGTCTGTTCTGTGTCCCTGACTCCAGTCTGTTCTGTGTCCCTGACTCCAGTCTGTTCAGTGTCCCTGACTCCAGTCTGTTCAGTGTCCCTGACTTCAGTCTGTTCTGTGTCCCTTACTCCAGTCTGTCAGTGTCCCTGACTCCAGTCTGTCAGTGTCCCTGACTGCAGTCTGTTCAGTGTCCCTGACTCCAGTCTGTCAGTGTCCCTGACTCCAGTCTGTTCAGTGTACCTGACTCCAGTCTGTTCAATGTCCCTGACTCCAGTCTGTTCAATGTCCCCGACTCCAGTCTGTCAGTGTCCCTGACTCCAGTCTATTCAATGTCCCTGACTCCAGTCTATTCAATGTCCCTGACTCCAGTCTGTCAGTGTCCCTGACTCCAGTCTGTTCTGTGTCCCTGACTCCAGTCTATTCAATGTCCCTGACTCCAGTCTGTTCAGTGTCCCTGACTCCAGTCTGTCAGTGTCCCTGACTCCAGTCTGTCAGTGTCCCTGACTCCAGTCTATTCAATGTCCTTGACTCCAGTCTATTCAGTGTCCCTGACTCCAGTCTATTCAATGTCCTTGACTCCAGTCGGTTCAATGTCCCTGACTCCAGTCTGTTCAGTGTCCCTGACTCCAGTCTGTTCAATGTCCCTGACTCCAGTCTGTTCAGTGTCCCTGACTCCAGTCTGTTCAGTGTCCGTGACTCCAGTCTGTTCAGTGTCCATGACTCCAGTCTGTTAGTGTCTCTGACTCCAGTCTATTCAGTGTCTCTGACTCCAGTCTATTCAGTGTCCCTGACTCCAGTCTATTCAGTGGATCTGACTCCAGTCTATTCAGTGTCCCTGACTCCAGTCTATTCAGTGTCTCTGACTCCAGTCTATTCAGTATCCCTGACTCCAGTCTATTCAGTGTCCCTGACTCCAGTCTGTTCAGTGTCCCTGACTCCAGTCTGTTCAGTGTCCCTGACTCCAGTCTGTTCAGTGTCCCTGACTCCAGTCTGTTCAGTGTCCCTGACTCCAGTCTGTCAGTGTCCCTGACTCCAGTCTATTCAATGTCCCTGACTCCAGTATGTTCAATGTCCCCGACTCCAGTCTGTCAGTGTCCCTGACTCCAGTCTGTCAGTGTCCCTGACTCCAGTCTGTTCAATGTCCCTGACTCCAGTCTGTCAGTGTCCCTGACTCCAGTCTATTCAATGTCCCTGACTGCAGTCTGTTCAGTGTCCCTGACTCCAGTCTGTTCAGTGTCCCTGGCTCCAGTCTGTTCAGTGTCCCTGACTCCAGTCTGTTACGTGTCCCTGACTCCAGTCTGTCGGTGTCCCTGACTCCAGTCTGTTAGTGTCTCTGACTCCAGTCTATTCAGTGTCTCTGACTCCAGTCTGTTCTGTGTCCCTGACTCCAGTCTGTTCAGTGTCACTGACTCCAGTCTATTCAGTGTCCCTGACTCCAGTCTGTTCAATGTCCCTGACTCCAGTCTGTTCAGTGTCCCTGACTCCAGTCTATTCAGTGTCCCTGACTGCAGTCTTTTCAGTGTCCCTGACTCCAGTCTGTCAGTGTCCCTGACTCCAGTCTGTCGGTGTCCCTGACTCCAGTCTGTTAGTGTCTCTGACTCCAGTCTATTCAGTGTCTCTGACTCCAGTCTGTTCAGTGTCCCTGACTCCAGTCTGTTCAGTGTCACTGACTCCAGTCTATTCAGTGTCCCTGACTCCAGTCTTTTCAATGTCCCTGACTCCAGTCTGTTCAGTGTCCTTGACTCCAGTCTGTTCAGTGTCCCTGACTCCAGTCTGTTCAATGTCCCTGACTCCAGTCTGTCAGTGTCCCTGACTCCAGTCTGTTCAATGTCCCTGACTCCAGTCGACAGTGTCCCTGACTCCAGTCTATTCAATGTCCCTGACTGCAGTCTGTTCAGTGTCCCTGACTCCAGTCTGTTCAGTGTCCCTGGCTCCAGTCTGTTCAGTGTCCCTGACTCCAGTCTATTCAGTGTCCCTGGCTCCAGTCTGTCAGTGTCCCTGACTCCAGTCTGTTAGTGTCTCTGACTCCAGTCTATTCAGTGTCTCTGACTCCAGTCTGTTCAGTGTACCTGACTCCAGTCTGTTCAGTGTCCCTGACTCCAGTCTGTTCAGTGTCCCTGACTCCAGTCTGTTCAGTGTCCCTGACTCCAGTCTGTTCAGTGTCTCTGACTCCAGTCTGTTCAGTGTCCCTGACTCCAGTCTGTCGGTGTCCCTGACTCCAGTCTGTTAGTGTCTCTGACTCCAGTCTATTCAGTGTCTCTGACTCCAGTCTGTTCAGTGTCCCTGACTCCAGTCTGTTCAATGTCCCTGACTCCAGTCTGTTCAGTGTCCCTGACTCCAGTCTGTTCAATGTCCCTGACTCCAGTCTGTTCAGTGTCCCTGACTCCAGTCTGTTCAGTGTCCCTGACTCCAGTCTGTCGGTGTCCCTGACTCCAGTCTGTTAGTGTCTCTGACTCCAGTCTATTCAGTGTCTCTGACTCCAGTCTATTCAGTGTCCCTGACTCCAGTCTATTCAGTGGCTCTGACTCCAGTCTATTCAGTGTCCCTGACTCCAGTCTATTCAGTGTCTCTGACTCCAGTCTATTCAGTATCCCTGACTCCAGTCTGTTCAGTGTCCCTGACTCCAGTCTGTTCAGTGTCCCTGACTCCAGTCTGTTCAGTGTCCCTGACTCCAGTCTGTTCAGTGTCCCTGACTCCAGTCTGTTCAGTGTCCCTGACTCCAGTCTGTTCAGTGTCCCGTACTCCAGTCTGTCGGTGTTCGTGACTCCAGTCTGTTAGTGTCTCTGACTCCAGTCTATTCAGTGTCTCTGACTCCAGTCTGTTCAGTGTCCCTGACTCCAGTCTGTTCAATGTCCCTGACTCCAGTCTGTTCAGTGTCCCTGACTCCAGTCTGTCGGTGTCCCTGACTCCAGTCTATTCAGTGTCCCTGACTCCAGTCTATTCAGTGTCCCTGACTCCAGTCTATTCAGTGTCCCTGACTCTAGTCTGTTCAATGTCCCTGACTCCAGTCTGTCAGTGTCCCTGACTCCAGTCTGTCAGTGTCCCTGACTCCAGTCTGTTCAATGTCCCTGACTCCAGTCTGTTCAGTGTCCCTGACTCCAGTCTGATCAATGTCCCTGACTCCAGTCTATTCAGTGTACCTGACTCCAGTCTGTCAGTGTCCCTGACTCCAGTCTGTCAGTGTCCCTGACTCCAGTCTGTTCTGTGTCCCTGACTCCAGTCTGTTCAGTGTCCCTGACTCCAGTCTGTTCAATGTCCCTGACTCCAGTCTGTTCAATGTGCCCGACTCCAGTCTGTCAGTGTCCCTGACTCCAGTCTATTCAATGTCCCTGACTCCAGTCTGTTCAATGTCCCTGACTCCAGTCTGTTCAGTGTCCCTGACTCCAGTCTGTTCAGTGTACCTGACTCCAGTCTGTTCAATGTCCCTGACTCCAGTCTGTTCAATGTCCCCGACTCCAGTCTGTCAGTGTCCCTGACTCCAGTCTATTCAATGTCCCTGACTCCAGTCTATTCAATGTCCCTGACTCCAGTCTGTCAGTGTCCCTGACTCCAGTCTGTTCTGTGTCCCTGACTCCAGTCTATTCAATGTCCCTGACTCCAGTCTGTTCAGTGTCCCTGACTCCAGTCTGTCAGTGTCCCTGACTCCAGTCTGTCAGTGTCCCTGACTCCAGTCTATTCAATGTCCTTGACTCCAGTCTATTCAGTGTCCCTG
Organism: Cepaea hortensis; assembly: GCA_963921405.1. Classification (NCBI taxonomy): domain Eukaryota; kingdom Metazoa; phylum Mollusca; class Gastropoda; order Stylommatophora; family Helicidae; genus Cepaea; species Cepaea hortensis. The sequence goes on from CAWUFQ010000368.1 coordinate 423,222, forward strand.
ACTCCAGTCTATTCAATGTCCTTGACTCCAGTCTGTTCAGTGTCCCTGACTCCAGTCTGTCGGTGTCCGTGACTCCAGTCTGTTAGTGTCTCTGACTCCAGTCTGTTCAATGTCCCTGACTCCAGTCTGTTCAGTGTCCTTGACTTCAGTCTATTCAGTGTCCCTGACTCCAGTCTGTCAGTGTCCCTGACTCCAGTCTGTTCTGTGTCCCTGACTCCAGTCTGTTCTGTGTCCCTGACTCCAGTCTGTTCAGTGTCCCTGACTCCAGTCTGTTCAGTGTCCCTGACTTCAGTCTGTTCTGTGTCCCTTACTCCAGTCTGTCAGTGTCCCTGACTCCAGTCTGTCAGTGTCCCTGACTGCAGTCTGTTCAGTGTCCCTGACTCCAGTCTGTCAGTGTCCCTGACTCCAGTCTGTTCAGTGTCCCTGACTCCAGTCTGTTCAGTGTCCCTGACTCCAGTCTGTTCAGTGTCCCTGACTCCAGTCTGTCAGTGTCCCTGACTCCAGTATGTCAGTGTCCCTGACTCCAGTCTGTTCAGTGTCCCTGACTCCAGTCTGTTCTGTGTCCCTGACTCCAGTCTGTCAGTGTCCCTGACTCCAGTCTGTTCTGTGTCCCTGACTCCAGTCTGTTCAGTGTCCCTGACTCCAGTCTGTTCAGTGTCCCTGACTTCAGTCTATTCAGTGTCCCTGACTCCAGTCCATTCTGTGTCCCTGACTTCAGTCTATTCAGTGTCCCTGACTTCAGTCTATTCAGTGTCCCTGACTCCAGTCCATTCTGTGTCCCTGACTTCAGTCTATTCAGTGTCCCTGACTCCAGTCTGTTCAGTGTCCCTGACTCCAGTCTGTCAGTGTCCCTGACTCCAGTCTGTCAGTGTCCCTGACTCCAGTCTGTCAGTGTCCCTAACTCCAGTCTGTTCTGTGTCCCTGACTTCAGTCAGTCAGTGTCCCTAACTCCAGTCTGTTCTGTGTCCCTGACTTCAGTCAGTCAGTGTCCCTGACTCCAGTCTGTCAGTGTCCCTGACTCCAGTCTGTTCTGTGTCCCTGACTCCAGTCTGTCAGTGTCCCTGACTCCAGTCTGTTCAGTGTCCCTGACTCCAGTCTGTTCAATGTCCCTGACTCCAGTCTGTTCAATGTGCCCGACTCCAGTCTGTCAATGTCCCTGACTCCAGTCTGTTCAATGTGCCCGACTCCAGTCTGTCAGTGTCCCTGACTCCAGTCTAGTCAATGTCCCTGACTCCAGTCTGTTCAATGTCCCTGACTCCAGTCTGTTCAGTGTCCCTGACTCCAGTCTGTTCAGTGTACCTGACTCCAGTCTGTTCAATGTCCCTGACTCCAGTCTGTTCAATGTCCCCGACTCCAGTCTGTCAGTGTCCCTGACTCCAGTCTATTCAATGTCCCTGACTCCAGTCTATTCAATGTCCCTGACTCCAGTCTGTCAGTGTCCCTGACTCCAGTCTGTTCTGTGTCCCTGACTCCAGTCTATTCAATGTCCCTGACTCCAGTCTGTTCAGTGTCCCTGACTCCAGTCTGTCAGTGTCCCTGACTCCAGTCTGTCAGTGTCCCTGACTCCAGTCTATTCAATGTCCTTGACTCCAGTCTATTCAGTGTACCTGACTCCAGTCTGTCAGTGTCCCTGACTCCAGTCTGTCAGTGTCCCTGACTCCAGTCTCTTCTGTGTCCCTGACTCCAGTCTGTTCAGTGTCCCTGACTCCAGTCTGTTCAATGTCCCTGACTCCAGTCTGTTCAATGTCCCTGACTCCAGTCTGTCAGTGTCCCTGACTCCAGTCTGTCAGTGTCCCTGACTCCAGTCTATTCAGTGTCCCTGGCTCCAGTCCGTCGGTGTCCCTGACTCCAGTCTGTTAGTGTATCTGACTCCAGTCTATTCAGTGTCTCTGACTCCAGTCTGTTCAGTGTGCCTGACTCCAGTCTGTTCAGTGTGCCTGACTCCAGTCTATTCAGTGTCCATGACTCCAGTCTGTTCAGTGTCCCTGACTCCAGTCTGTTCAGTGTCCCTGACTCCAGTCTGTTCAGTGTCCCTGACTCCAGTCTGTCGGTGTCCCTGACTCCAGTCTGTTAGTGTCTCTGACTCCAGTCTATTCAGTGTCTCTGACTCCAGTCTGTTCAGTGTCCCTGACTCCAGTCTGTTCAATGTCCCTGACTCCAGTCTGTTCAGTGTCCCTGACTCCAGTCTGTTCAATGTCCCTGATTCCAGTCTGTTCAGTGTCCCTGACTCCAGTCTGTTCAGTGTCCCTGACTCCAGTCTGTTCAGTGTCCATGACTCCAGTCTGTTAGTGTCTCTGACTCCAGTCTATTCAGTGTCTTTGACTCCAGTCTATTCAGTGTCCCTGACTCCAGTCTATTCAGTGGCTCTGACTCCAGTCTATTCAGTGTCCCTGACTCTAGTCTATTCAGTGTCTCTGACTCCAGTCTATTCAGTATCCCTGACTCCAGTCTATTCAGTGTCCCTGACTCCAGTCTGTTCAGTGTCCCTGACTCCAGTCTGTTCAGTGTCCCTGACTCCAGTCTGTTCAGTGTCCCTGACTCCAGTCTGTTCAGTGTCCCTGACTCCAGTCTGTTCAGTGTCCCTGACTCCAGTCTGTTGGTGTCCGTGACTCCAGTCTGTTAGTGTCTCTGACTCCAGTCTGTTCAATGTCCCTGACTCCAGTCTGTTCAGTGTCCCTGACTCCAGTCTGATCAATGTCCCTGACTCCAGTCTATTCAGTGTACCTGACTCCAGTCTGTCAGTGTCCCTGACTCCAGTCTGTCAGTGTCCCTGACTCCAGTCTGTTCTGTGTCCCTGACTCCAGTCTGTTCAGTGTCCCTGACTCCAGTCTGTTCAATGTCCCTGACTCCAGTCTGTTCAATGTGCCCGACTCCAGTCTGTCAGTGTCCCTGACTCCAGTCTATTCAATGTCCCTGACTCCAGTCTGTTCAATGTCCCTGACTCCAGTCTGTTCAGTGTCCCTGACTCCAGTCTGTTCAGTGTACCTGACTCCAGTCTGTTCAATGTCCCTGACTCCAGTCTGTTCAATGTCCCCGACTCCAGTCTGTCAGTGTCCCTGACTCCAGTCTATTCAATGTCCCTGACTCCAGTCTATTCAATGTCCCTGACTCCAGTCTGTCAGTGTCCCTGACTCCAGTCTGTTCTGTGTCCCTGACTCCAGTCTATTCAATGTCCCTGACTCCAGTCTGTTCAGTGTCCCTGACTCCAGTCTGTCAGTGTCCCTGACTCCAGTCTGTCAGTGTCCCTGACTCCAGTCTATTCAATGTCCTTGACTCCAGTCTATTCAGTGTCCCTGACTCCAGTCTATTCAATGTCCTTGACTCCAGTCTGTTCAGTGTCCCTGACTCCAGTCTGTCGGTGTCCGTGACTCCAGGTTAGTGTCTCTGACTCCAGTCTGTTCAATGTCCCTGACTCCAGTCTGTTCAGTGTCCTTGACTTCAGTCTATTCAGTGTCCCTGACTCCAGTCTGTCAGTGTCCCTGACTCCAGTCTGTTCTGTGTCCCTGACTCCAGTCTGTTCTGTGTCCCTGACTCCAGTCTGTTCAGTGTCCCTGACTCCAGTCTGTTCAGTGTCCCTGACTTCAGTCTGTTCTGTGTCCCTTACTCCAGTCTGTCAGTGTCCCTGACTCCAGTCTGTCAGTGTCCCTGACTGCAGTCTGTTCAGTGTCCCTGACTCCAGTCTGTCAGTGTCCCTGACTCCAGTCTGTTCAGTGTCCCTGACTCCAGTCTGTTCAGTGTCCCTGACTCCAGTCTGTTCAGTGTCCCTGACTCCAGTCTGTCAGTGTCCCTGACTCCAGTATGTCAGTGTCCCTGACTCCAGTCTGTTCAGTGTCCCTGACTCCAGTCTGTTCTGTGTCCCTGACTCCAGTCTGTCAGTGTCCCTGACTCCAGTCTGTTCTGTGTCCCTGACTCCAGTCTGTTCAGTGTCCCTGACTCCAGTCTGTTCAGTGTCCCTGACTTCAGTCTATTCAGTGTCCCTGACTCCAGTCCATTCTGTGTCCCTGACTTCAGTCTATTCAGTGTCCCTGACTTCAGTCTATTCAGTGTCCCTGACTCCAGTCCATTCTGTGTCCCTGACTTCAGTCTATTCAGTGTCCCTGACTCCAGTCTGTTCAGTGTCCCTGACTCCAGTCTGTCAGTGTCCCTGACTCCAGTCTGTCAGTGTCCCTGACTCCAGTCTGTCAGTGTCCCTAACTCCAGTCTGTTCTGTGTCCCTGACTTCAGTCAGTCAGTGTCCCTAACTCCAGTCTGTTCTGTGTCCCTGACTTCAGTCAGTCAGTGTCCCTGACTCCAGTCTGTCAGTGTCCCTGACTCCAGTCTGTTCTGTGTCCCTGACTCCAGTCTGTCAGTGTCCCTGACTCCAGTCTGTTCAGTGTCCCTGACTCCAGTCTGTTCAATGTCCCTGACTCCAGTCTGTTCAATGTGCCCGACTCCAGTCTGTCAATGTCCCTGACTCCAGTCTGTTCAATGTGCCCGACTCCAGTCTGTCAGTGTCCCTGACTCCAGTCTAGTCAATGTCCCTGACTCCAGTCTGTTCAATGTCCCTGACTCCAGTCTGTTCAGTGTCCCTGACTCCAGTCTGTTCAGTGTACCTGACTCCAGTCTGTTCAATGTCCCTGACTCCAGTCTGTTCAATGTCCCCGACTCCAGTCTGTCAGTGTCCCTGACTCCAGTCTATTCAATGTCCCTGACTCCAGTCTATTCAATGTCCCTGACTCCAGTCTGTCAGTGTCCCTGACTCCAGTCTGTTCTGTGTCCCTGACTCCAGTCTATTCAATGTCCCTGACTCCAGTCTGTTCAGTGTCCCTGACTCCAGTCTGTCAGTGTCCCTGACTCCAGTCTGTCAGTGTCCCTGACTCCAGTCTATTCAATGTCCTTGACTCCAGTCTATTCAGTGTACCTGACTCCAGTCTGTCAGTGTCCCTGACTCCAGTCTGTCAGTGTCCCTGACTCCAGTCTCTTCTGTGTCCCTGACTCCAGTCTGTTCAGTGTCCCTGACTCCAGTCTGTTCAATGTCCCTGACTCCAGTCTGTTCAATGTGCCCGACTCCAGTCTGTCAGTGTCCCTGACTCCAGGCTATTCAATGTCCCTGACTCCAGTCTGTTCAATGTCCCTGACTCCAGTCTGTTCAGTGTCCCTGACTCCAGTCTGTTCAGTGTACCTGACTCCAGTCTGTTCAATGTCCCTGACTCCAGTCTGTTCAATGTCCCCGACTCCAGTCTGTCAGTGTCCCTGACTCCAGTCTATTCAATGTCCCTGACTCCAGTCTATTCAATGTCCCTGACTCCAGTCTGTCAGTGTCCCTGACTCCAGTCTGTTCTGTGTCCCTGACTCCAGTCTATTCAATGTCCCTGACTCCAGTCTGTTCAGTGTCCCTGACTCCAGTCTGTCAGTGTCCCTGACTCCAGTCTATTCAATGTCCTTGACTCCAGTCTATTCAGTGTCCCTGACTCCAGTCTGTCAGTGTCCCTGACTCCAGTCTGTTCTGTGTCCCTGACTCCAGTCTGTCAGTGTCCCTGACTCCAGTCTGTCAGTGTCCCTGACTCCAGTCTGTTCAGTGTCCCTGACTTCAGTCTGTTCAATGTCCCTGACTCCAGTCTGTCAGTGTCCCTGACTCCAGTCTGTCAGTGTCCCTGACTCCAGTCTATTCAGTGTCCCTGGCTCCAGTCCGTCGGTGTCCCTGACTCCAGTCTGTTAGTGTATCTGACTCCAGTCTATTCAGTGTCTCTGACTCCAGTCTGTTCAGTGTGCCTGACTCCAGTCTGTTCAGTGTGCCTGACTCCAGTCTATTCAGTGTCCATGACTCCAGTCTGTTCAGTGTCCCTGACTCCAGTCTGTTCAGTGTCCCTGACTCCAGTCTGTTCAGTGTCCCTGACTCCAGTCTGTCGGTGTCCCTGACTCCAGTCTGTTAGTGTCTCTGACTCCAGTCTATTCAGTGTCTCTGACTCCAGTCTGTTCAGTGTCCCTGACTCCAGTCTGTTCAATGTCCCTGACTCCAGTCTGTTCAGTGTCCCTGACTCCAGTCTGTTCAATGTCCCTGATTCCAGTCTGTTCAGTGTCCCTGACTCCAGTCTGTTCAGTGTCCCTGACTCCAGTCTGTTCAGTGTCCATGACTCCAGTCTGTTAGTGTCTCTGACTCCAGTCTATTCAGTGTCTTTGACTCCAGTCTATTCAGTGTCCCTGACTCCAGTCTATTCAGTGGCTCTGACTCCAGTCTATTCAGTGTCCCTGACTCTAGTCTATTCAGTGTCTCTGACTCCAGTCTATTCAGTATCCCTGACTCCAGTCTATTCAGTGTCCCTGACTCCAGTCTGTTCAGTGTCCCTGACTCCAGTCTGTTCAGTGTCCCTGACTCCAGTCTGTTCAGTGTCCCTGACTCCAGTCTGTTCAGTGTCCCTGACTCCAGTCTGTTCAGTGTCCCTGACTCCAGTCTGTTGGTGTCCGTGACTCCAGTCTGTTAGTGTCTCTGACTCCAGTCTGTTCAATGTCCCTGACTCCAGTCTGTTCAGTGTCCCTGACTCCAGTCTGTCGGTGTCCCTGACTCCAGTCTGTCAGTGTCCCTGACTCCAGTCTGTTCAGTGTCTCTGACTCCAGTTTGTCAGTGTCCCTGACTCCAGTCTGTCGGTGTCCGTGACTCCAGTCTATTCAGTGTCTCTGACTCCAGTCTGTTCAGTGTCCCTGACTCCAGTCTGTTCAATGTCCCTGACTCCAGTCTGTTCAGTGTCCCTGACTCCAGTCTGTCGGTGTCCGTGACTCCAGTCTGTTAGTGTCTCTGACTCCAGTCTATTCAGTGTCTCTGACTCCAGTCTGTCAATGTCCCTGACTCCAGTCTGTTCAATGTCCCTGACTCCAGTCTGTTCAGTGTCCCTGACTCCAGTCTGTCAATGTCCCTGACTCCAGTCTGTTCAATGTCCCTGACTCCAGTCTGTCAGTGTCCCTGACTCCAGTCTATTCAATGTCCCTGACTCCAGTCTGTTCAATGTCCCCGACTCCAGTCTGTCAGTGTCCCTGACTCCAGTCTGTCAGTGTCCCTGACTCCAGTCTGTTCAATGTCCCTGACTCCAGTCTGTCAGTGTCCCTGACTCCAGTCTATTCAATGTCCCTGACTGCAGTCTGTTCAGTGTCCCTGACTCCAGTCTGTTCAGTGTCCCTGGCTCCAGTCTGTTCAGTGTCCCTGACTCCAGTCTGTTACGTGTCCCTGACTCCAGTCTGTCGGTGTCCCTGACTCCAGTCTGTTAGTGACTCTGACTCCAGTCTATTCAGTGTCTCTGACTTCAGTCTGTTCTGTGTCCCTGACTCCAGTCTGTTCAGTGTCACTGACTCCAGTCTATTCAGTGTCCCTGACTCCAGTCTGTTCAATGTCCCTGACTCCAGTCTGTTCAGTGTCCCTGACTCCAGTCTATTCAGTGTCCCTGACTCCAGTCTGTTCAATGTCCCTGACTCCAGTCTGTTCAATGTCCCTGACTCCAGTCTGTTCAATGTCCCCGACTCCAGTCTGTTCAGTGTCACTGACTCCAGTCTATTCAGTGTCCCTGACTCCAGTCTGTTCAATGTCCCTGACTCCAGTCTGTTCAGTGTCCTTGACTCCAGTCTGTTCAGTGTCCCTGACTCCAGTCTGTTCAATGTCCCTGACTCCAGTCTGTCAGTGTCCCTGACTCCAGTCTGTCAGTGTCCCTGACTCCAGTCTGTCAGTGTCCCTGACTCCAGTCTGTTCAATGTCCCTGACTCCAGTCTGTCAGTGTCCTTGACTCCAGTCTTTTCAATGTCCCTGACTCCAGTCTGTTCAATGTCCCTGGCTCCAGTCTGTTCAATGTCCCTGACTCCAGTCTGTTCTGTGTTCCTGACTCCAGTCTGTTCAGTGTCCCTGACTCCAGTCTGTTAGTGTCCCTGACTCCAGTCTGTTCAATGTCCCTGACTCCAGTCTGTTAGTGTCCCTGACTCCAGTCTGTTCAATGTCCCTGACTCCAGTCTGTTCTGTGTCCCTGACTCCAGTCTGTTCAATGTCCCTGACTCCAGTCTGTTCAATGTCCCTGACTCCAGTCTGTTCTGTGTCCCTGACTCCAGTCTGTTCAATGTCCCTGACTCCAGTCTGTTCAGTGTCCCTGACTCCAGTCTGTTAGTGTCCCTGACTCCAGTCTGTTCAATGTCCCTGACTCCAGTCTGTCAGTGTCCCTGACTCCAGTCTGTCAGTGTCCCTGACTCCAGTCTGTTCAATGTCCCTGACTCCAGTCTGTCAGTGTCCCTGACTCCAGTCTATTCAATGTCCCTGACTCTAGTCTGTTCAGTATCCCTGACTCCAGTCTGTTCAGTGTCCCAGACTCCAGTCTGTCGGTGTCCCTGACTCCAGTCTGTTAGTGTCTCTGACTCCAGTCTATTCAGTGTCTCTGACTCCAGTCTGTTCTGTGTCCCTGACTCCAGTCTGTTCAGTGTCACTGTCTCCAGTCTATTCAGTGTCCCTGACTCCAGTCTGTTCAATGTCCCTGACTCCAGTCTGTTCAGTGTCCTTGACTCCAGTCTGTTCAGTGTCCCTGACTCCAGTCTGTTAGTGTCTCTGACTCTACTATATTCAGTGTCTCTGACTCCAGTCTGTTCAGTTTCCCTGACTCCAGTCTGTTCAGTGTCACTGACTCCAGTCTATTCAGTGTCCCTGACTCCAGTCTGTTCAATGTCCCTGACTCCAGTCTGTCAGTGTCCCTGACTCCAGTCTATTCAATGTCCCTGACTGCAGTCTATTCAGTGTCCCTGACTCCAGTCTGTTCAGTGTCCCTGGCTCCAGTCTGTTCAGTGTCCCTGACTCCAGTCTATTCAGTGTCCCTGGCTCCAGTCTGTCGGTGTCCCTGACTCCAGTCTTTTAGTGTCTCTGACTCCAGTCTATTCAGTGTCTCTGACTCCAGTCTGTTCAGTGTCCCTGACTCCAGTCTGTTCAGTGTCCCTGACTCCAGTCTATTCAGTGTCCCTGGCTCCAGTCTGTCGGTGTCCCTGACTCCAGTCTTTTAGTGTCTCTGACTCCAGTCTATTCAGTGTCTCTGACTCCAGTCTGTTCAGTGTCCCTGACTCCAGTCTGTTCTGTGTCCCTGACTCCAGTCTGTTCAATGTCCCTGACTCCAGTCTGTTCTGTGTCCCTGACTCCAGTCTATTCAATGTCCCTGACTCCAGTCTGTTCAATGTCCCTGACTCCAGTCTGTTCAGTGTCCCTGACTCCAGTCTGTTCAATGTCCCTGACTCCAGTCTGTCAGTGTCCCTGACTCCTGTCTGTTCAATGTCCCTGACTCCAGTCTGTTCAATGTCCCTGACTCCAGTCTGTCAGTGTCCCTGACTCCAGTCTATTCAATGTCCCTGACTCCAGTCTGTTCAATGTCCCTGACTCCAGTCTGTCAGTGTCCCTGACTCCAGTCTGTTCAATGTCCCTGACTCCAGTCTGTCAGTGTCCCTGACTCCAGTCTATTCAATGTCCCTGACTGCAGTCTGTTCAGTGTCCCTGACTCCAGTCTGTTCAGTGTCCCTGACTCCAGTCTGTTCAGTGTCCCTGACTCCAGTCTGTTCAGTGTCCCTGACTCCAGTCTGTCGGTGTCCCTGACTCCAGTCTGTTAGTGTCTCTGACTCCAGTCTATTCAGTGTCTCTGACTCCAGTCTGTTCAGTGTCCCTGACTCCAGTCTGTTCAGTGTCACTGACTCCAGTCTATTCAGTGTCCCTGACTCCAGTCTGTTCAATGTCCCTGACTCCAGTCTGTTCAGTGTCCTTGACTCCAGTCTGTTCAGTGTCCCTGACTCCAGTCTGTTCAATGTCCCTGACTCCAGTCTGTCAGTGTCCCTGACTCCAGTCTGTCAGTGTCCCTGACTCCAGTCTGTTCAATGTCCCTGACTCCAGTCGACAGTGTCCCTGACTCCAGTCTATTCATTGTCCCTGACTGCAGTCTGTTCAGTGTCCCTGACTCCAGTCTGTTCAGTGTCCCTGGCTCCAGTCTGTTCAGTGTCCCTGACTCCAGTCTATTCAGTGTCCCTGGCTCCAGTCTGTCGGTGTCCCTGACTCCAGTCTGTTAGTGTCTCTGACTCCAGTCTATTCAGTGTCTCTGACTCCAGTCTGTTCAGTGTGCCTGACTCCAGTCTGTTCAGTGTCCCTGACTCCAGTCTGTTCAGTGTCCCTGACTCCAGTCTGTTCAGTGTCCCTGACTCCAGTCTGTTCAGTGTCTCTGACTCCAGTCTGTTCAGTGTCCCTGACTCCAGTCTGTCGGTGTCCCTGACTCCAGTCTGTTAGTGTCTCTGACTCCAGTCTATTCAGTGTCTCTGACTCCAGTCTGTTCAGTGTCCCTGACTCCAGTCTGTTCAATGTCCCTGACTCCAGTCTGTTCAGTGTCCCTGACTCCAGTCTGTCAGTGTCCCTGACTCCAGTCTGTCAGTGTCCCTGACTCCAGTCTATTCAGTGTCCCTGGCTCCAGTCTGTCGGTGTCCCTGACTCCAGTCTGTTAGGGTCTCTGACTCCAGTCTATTCAGTGTCTCTGACTCCAGTCTGTTCAGTGTGCCTGACTCCAGTCTTTTCAGTGTCCCTGACTCCAGTCTGTTCAGTGTCCATGACTCCAGTCTGTTCAGTGTTCCTGACTCCAGTCTGTTCAGTGTCTCTGACTCCAGTCTGTTCAGTGTCCCTGACTCCAGTCTGTCGGTGTCCCTGACTCCAGTCTGTTAGTGTCTCTGACTCCAGTCTATTCAGTGTCTCTGACTCCAGTCTGTTCAGTGTCCCTGACTCCAGTCGGTTCAATGTCCCTGACTCCAGTCTGTTCAGTGTCCCTGACTCCAGTCTGTTCAATGTCCCTGACTCCAGTCTGTTCAGTGTCCCTGACTCCAGTCTGTTCAGTGTCCGTGACTCCAGTCTGTTCAGTGTCCATGACTCCAGTCTGTTAGTGTCTCTGACTCCAGTCTATTCAGTGTCTCTGACTCCAGTCTATTCAGTGTCCCTGACTCCAGTCTATTCAGTGGATCTGACTCCAGTCTATTCAGTGTCCCTGACTCCAGTCTATTCAGTGTCTCTGACTCCAGTCTATTCAGTATCCCTGACTCCAGTCTATTCAGTGTCCCTGACTCCAGTCTGTTCAGTGTCCCTGACTCCAGTCTGTTCAGTGTCCCTGACTCCAGTCTGTTCAGTGTCCCTGACTCCAGTCTGTTCAGTGTCCCTGACTCCAGTCTGTTCAATGTCCCTGACTCCAGTCTGTTCTGTGTCCCTGACTCCAGTCTATTCAATGTCCCTGACTCCAGTCTGTTCAATGTCCCTGACTCCAGTCTGTTCAGTGTCCCTGACTCCAGTCTGTTCAATGTCCCTGACTCCAGTCTGTCAGTGTCCCTGACTCCTGTCTGTTCAATGTCCCTGACTCCAGTCTGTTCAATGTCCCTGACTCCAGTCTGTCAGTGTCCCTGACTCCAGTCTATTCAATGTCCCTGACTCCAGTCTGTTCAATGTCCCTGACTCCAGTCTGTCAGTGTCCCTGACTCCAGTCTGTTCAATGTCCCTGACTCCAGTCTGTCAGTGTCCCTGACTCCAGTCTATTCAATGTCCCTGACTGCAGTCTGTTCAGTGTCCCTGACTCCAGTCTGTTCAGTGTCCCTGACTCCAGTCTGTTCAGTGTCCCTGACTCCAGTCTGTTCAGTGTCCCTGACTCCAGTCTGTCGGTGTCCCTGACTCCAGTCTGTTAGTGTCTCTGACTCCAGTCTATTCAGTGTCTCTGACTCCAGTCTGTTCAGTGTCCCTGACTCCAGTCTGTTCAGTGTCACTGACTCCAGTCTATTCAGTGTCCCTGACTCCAGTCTGTTCAATGTCCCTGACTCCAGTCTGTTCAGTGTCCTTGACTCCAGTCTGTTCAGTGTCCCTGACTCCAGTCTGTTCAATGTCCCTGACTCCAGTCTGTCAGTGTCCCTGACTCCAGTCTGTCAGTGTCCCTGACTCCAGTCTGTTCAATGTCCCTGACTCCAGTCGACAGTGTCCCTGACTCCAGTCTATTCATTGTCCCTGACTGCAGTCTGTTCAGTGTCCCTGACTCCAGTCTGTTCAGTGTCCCTGGCTCCAGTCTGTTCAGTGTCCCTGACTCCAGTCTATTCAGTGTCCCTGGCTCCAGTCTGTCGGTGTCCCTGACTCCAGTCTGTTAGTGTCTCTGACTCCAGTCTATTCAGTGTCTCTGACTCCAGTCTGTTCAGTGTGCCTGACTCCAGTCTGTTCAGTGTCCCTGACTCCAGTCTGTTCAGTGTCCCTGACTCCAGTCTGTTCAGTGTCCCTGACTCCAGTCTGTTCAGTGTCTCTGACTCCAGTCTGTTCAGTGTCCCTGACTCCAGTCTGTCGGTGTCCCTGACTCCAGTCTGTTAGTGTCTCTGACTCCAGTCTATTCAGTGTCTCTGACTCCAGTCTGTTCAGTGTCCCTGACTCCAGTCTGTTCAATGTCCCTGACTCCAGTCTGTTCAGTGTCCCTGACTCCAGTCTGTCAGTGTCCCTGACTCCAGTCTGTCAGTGTCCCTGACTCCAGTCTATTCAGTGTCCCTGGCTCCAGTCTGTCGGTGTCCCTGACTCCAGTCTGTTAGGGTCTCTGACTCCAGTCTATTCAGTGTCTCTGACTCCAGTCTGTTCAGTGTGCCTGACTCCAGTCTTTTCAGTGTCCCTGACTCCAGTCTGTTCAGTGTCCATGACTCCAGTCTGTTCAGTGTTCCTGACTCCAGTCTGTTCAGTGTCTCTGACTCCAGTCTGTTCAGTGTCCCTGACTCCAGTCTGTCGGTGTCCCTGACTCCAGTCTGTTAGTGTCTCTGACTCCAGTCTATTCAGTGTCTCTGACTCCAGTCTGTTCAGTGTCCCTGACTCCAGTCGGTTCAATGTCCCTGACTCCAGTCTGTTCAGTGTCCCTGACTCCAGTCTGTTCAATGTCCCTGACTCCAGTCTGTTCAGTGTCCCTGACTCCAGTCTGTTCAGTGTCCGTGACTCCAGTCTGTTCAGTGTCCATGACTCCAGTCTGTTAGTGTCTCTGACTCCAGTCTATTCAGTGTCTCTGACTCCAGTCTATTCAGTGTCCCTGACTCCAGTCTATTCAGTGGATCTGACTCCAGTCTATTCAGTGTCCCTGACTCCAGTCTATTCAGTGTCTCTGACTCCAGTCTATTCAGTATCCCTGACTCCAGTCTATTCAGTGTCCCTGACTCCAGTCTGTTCAGTGTCCCTGACTCCAGTCTGTTCAGTGTCCCTGACTCCAGTCTGTTCAGTGTCCCTGACTCCAGTCTGTTCAGTGTCCCTGACTCCAGTCTGTTCAGTGTCCCTGACTCCAGTCTGTCGGTGTCCGTGACTCCAGTCTGTTAGTGTCTCTGACTCCAGTCTGTTCAGTGGGTCTGACTCCAGTCTGTTCAATGTCCCTGACTCCAGACTGTTCAGTGTCCCTGACTCCAGTCTGTCGGTGTCTGTGACTCCAGTCTGTTAGTGTCTCTGACTCCAGTCTATTCAGTGTCCCTGACTCCAGTCTGTCAATGTCCCTGACTCCAGTCTGTTCAATGTCCCTGACTCCAGTCTGTTCAGTGTCCCTGACTCCAGTCTGTCAGTGTCCCTGACTCCAGTCTGTTCAATGTCCCTGACTCCAGTCTGTCAGTGTCCCTGACTCCAGTCTATTCAATGTCCCTGACTCCAGTATGTTCAATGTCCCCGACTCCAGTCTGTCAGTGTCCCTGACTCCAGTCTGTCAGTGTCCCTGACTCCAGTCTGTTCAATGTCCCTGACTCCAGTCTGTCAGTGTCCCTGACTCCAGTCTATTCAATGTCCCTGACTGCAGTCTGTTCAGTGTCCCTGACTCCAGTCTGTTCAGTGTCCCTGGCTCCAGTCTGTTCAGTGTCCCTGGCTCCAGTCTGTCAGTGTCCCTGACTCCAGTCTGTTAGTGTCTCTGACTCCAGTCTATTCAGTGTCTCTGACTCCAGTCTGTTCAGTGTACCTGACTCCAGTCTGTTCAGTGTCCCTGACTCCAGTCTGTTCAGTGTCCCTGACTCCAGTCTGTTCAGTGTCCCTGACTCCAGTCTGTTCAGTGTCTCTGACTCCAGTCTGTTCAGTGTCCCTGACTCCAGTCTGTTGGTGTCCCTGACTCCAGTCTGTTAGTGTCTCTGACTCCAGTCTATTCAGTGTCTCTGACTCCAGTCTGTTCAGTGTCCCTGACTCCAGTCTGTTCAATGTCCCTGACTCCAGTCTGTTCAGTGTCCCTGACTCCAGTCTGTTCAATGTCCCTGACTCCAGTCTGTTCAGTGTCCCTGACTCCAGTCTGTTCAGTGTCCCTGACTCCAGTCTGTCGGTGTCCCTGACTCCAGTCTGTTAGTGTCTCTGACTCCAGTCTATTCAGTGTCTCTGACTCCAGTCTATTCAGTGTCCCTGACTCCAGTCTATTCAGTGGCTCTGACTCCAGTCTATTCAGTGTCCCTGACTCCAGTCTATTCAGTGTCTCTGACTCCAGTCTATTCAGTATCCCTGACTCCAGTCTATTCAGTGTACCTGACTCCAGTCTGTTCAGTGTCCCTGACTCCAGTCTGTTCAGTGTCCCTGACTCCAGTCTGTTCAGTGTCCCTGACTCCAGTCTGTTCAGTGTCCCTGACTCCAGTCTGTTCAGTGTCCCGTACTCCAGTCTGTCGGTGTTCGTGACTCCAGTCTGTTAGTGTCTCTGACTCCAGTCTATTCAGTGTCTCTGACTCCAGTCTGTTCAGTGTCCCTGACTCCAGTCTGTTCAATGTCCCTGACTCCAGTCTGTTCAGTGTCCCTGACTCCAGTCTGTCGGTGTCCCTGACTCCAGTCTATTCAGTGTCCCTGACTCCAGTCTATTCAGTGTCCCTGACTCTAGTCTGTTCAATGTCCCTGACTCCAGTCTGTCAGTGTCCCTGACTCCAGTCTGTCAGTGTCCCTGACTCCAGTCTGTTCAATGTCCCTGACTCCAGTCTGTTCAGTGTCCCTGACTCCAGTCTGATCAATGTCCCTGACTCCAGTCTGTTCAGTGTCCCTGACTCCAGTCTGTCGGTGTCCCTGACTCCAGTCTGTTCAATTTCCCTGACTCCAGTCTGTTCAGTGTCCCTGACTCCAGTCTGTTCAGTGTCCCTGACTCCAGTCTGTTCAATGTCCCCGACTCCAGTCTGTTCAGTGTCCCTGACTCCAGTCTGTTCAATGTCCCTGACTCCAGTCTGTTCAGTGTCCTTGACTCCAGTCTGTTCAGTGTCCCTGACTCCAGTCTGTTTAATGTCCCTGACTCCAGTCTATCAGTGTCCCTGACTCCAGTCTGTTCAATGTCCCTGACTCCAGTCTGTCAGTGTCCCTGACTCCAGTCTATTCAATGTCCCTGACTGCAGTCTATTCAGTGTCCCTGACTCCAGTCTGTTCAGTGTCCCTGGCTCCAGTCTGTTCAGTGTCCCTGACTCCAGTCTATTCAGTGTCCCTGGCTCCAGTCTGTCGGTGTCCCTGACTCCAGTCTTTTAGTGTCTCTGACTCCAGTCTATTCAGTGTCTCTGACTCCAGTCTGTTCAGTGTCCCTGACTCCAGTCTGTTCTGTGTCCCTGACTCCAGTCTGTTCAATGTCCCTGACTCCAGTCTGTTCTGTGTCCCTGACTCCACTCTATTCAATGTCCCTGACTCCAGTCTGTTCAATGTCCCTGACTCCAGTCTGTTCAGTGTCCCTGACTCCAGTCTGTTAGTGTCCCTGACTCCAGTCTGTTCAATGTCCATGACTCCAGTCTGTCAGTGTCCCTGACTCCAGTCTGTCAGTGTCCCTGACTCCAGTCTGTTCAATGTCCCTGACTCCAGTCTGTCAGTGTCCCTGACTCCAGTCTATTCAATGTCCCTGACTGCAGTCTGTTCAGTGTCCCTGACTCCAGTCGGTTCAGTGTCCCTGGCTCCAGTCTGTTCAGTGTCCCTGACTCCAGTCTGTTCAGTGTCCCTGACTCCAGTCTGTCGGTGTCCCTGACTCCAGTCTGTTAGTGTCTCTGACTCCAGTCTATTCAGTGTCTCTGACTCCAGTCTGTTCAGTGTCCCTGACTCCAGTCTGTTCAGTGTCACTGACTCCAGTCTATTCAGTGTCCCTGACTCCAGTCTGTTCAATGTCCCTGACTCCAGTCTGTTCAGTGTCCTTGACTCCAGTCTGTTCAGTGTCCCTGACTCCAGTCTGTTCAATGTCCCTGACTCCAGTCTGTCAGTGTCCCTGACTCCAGTCTGTCAGTGTCCCTGACTCCAGTCTGTTCAATGTCCCTGACTCCAGTCGACAGTGTCCCTGACTCCAGTCTATTCAATGTCCCTGACTGCAGTCTGTTCAGTGTCCCTGACTCCAGTCTGTTCAGTGTCCCTGGCTCCAGTCTGTTCAGTGTCCCTGACTCCAGTCTATTCAGTGTCCCTGGCTCCAGTCTGTCGGTGTCCCTGACTCCAGTCTGTTAGTGTCTCTGACTCCAGTCTATTCAGTGTCTCTGACTGCAGTCTGTTCAGTGTGCCTGACTCCAGTCTGTTCAGTGTCCCTGACTCCAGTCTGTTCAGTGTCCCTGACTCCAGTCTGTTCAGTGTCCCTGACTCCAGTCTGTTCAGTGTCTCTGACTCCAGTCTGTTCAGTGTCCCTGACTCCAGTCTGTCGGTGTCCCTGACTCCAGTCTGTTAGTGTCTCTGACTCCAGTCTATTCAGTGTCTCTGACTCCAGTCTGTTCAGTGTCCCTGACTCCAGTCTGTTCAATGTCCCTGACTCCAGTCTGTTCAGTGTCCCTGACTCCAGTCTGTTCAATGTCCCTGACTCCAGTCTGTTCAGTGTCCCTGACTCCAGTCTGTTCAGTGTCCCTGACTCCAGTCTGTCGGTGTCCCTGACTCCAGTCTGTTAGTGTCTCTGACTCCAGTCTATTCAGTGTCTCTGACTCCAGTCTATTCAGTGTCCCTGACTCCAGTCTGTTCAGTGGCTCTGACTCCGGTCTATTCAGTATCCCTGACTCCAGTCTATTCAGTGTCCCTGACTCCAGTCTGTTCAGTGTCCCTGACTCCAGTCTGTTCAGTGTCCCTGACTCCAGTCTGTTCAGTGTCCCTGACTCCAGTCTGTTCAGTGTCCCTGACTCCAGTCTGTTCAGTGTCCCGTACTCCAGTCTGTCGGTGTTCGTGACTCCAGTCTGTTAGTGTCTCTGACTCCAGTCTATTCAGTGTCTCTGACTCCAGTCTGTTCAGTGTCCCTGACTCCATTCTGTTCAATGTCCCTGACTCCAGTCTGTTCAGTGTCCCTGACTCCAGTCTGTCGGTGTCCCTGACTCCAGTCTATTCAGTGTCCCTGACTCCAGTCTATTCAGTGTCCCTGACTCTAGTCTGTTCAATGTCCCTGACTCTAGTCTGTCAGTGTCCCTGACTCCAGTCTGTCAGTGTCCCTGACTCCAGTCTGTTCAATGTCCCTGACTCCAGTCTGTTCAGTGTCCCTGACTCCAGTCTGATCAATGTCCCTGACTCCAGTCTGTTCAGTGTCCCTGACTCCAGTCTGTCGGTGTCCCTGACTCCAGTCTGTTCAATTTCCCTGACTCCAGTCTGTTCAGTGTCCCTGACTCCAGTCTGTTCAGTGTCCCTGACTCCAGTCTGTTCAATGTCCCTGACTGCAGTCTGTTCAGTGTCCCTGACTCCAGTCTGTTCAATGTCCCTGACTCCAGTCTGTTCAGTGTCCCTGACTCCAGTCTGTCGGTGTCCCTGACTCCAGTCTATTCAGTGTCCCTGACTCCAGTCTATTCAGTGTCCCTGACTCCAGTCTGTTCAATGTGCCTGACTCCAGTCTGTTCAGTGTCCCTGACTCCAGTCTGTCAGTGTCCCTGACCCTAGTCTGTCAGTGTCCCTGACTCCAGTCTGTTCAATGTCCCTGACTCCAGTCTATTCAGTGTCCCTGACTCCAGTCTGTTCAATGTCCCTGACTCCAGTCTGTCAGTGTCCCTGAATCCAGTCTGTTCAGTGTCCCTGACTCCAGTCTGTTCAATGTCCCTGACTCCAGTCTGTTCAGTGTCCCTGACTCCAGTCTGTTCAGTGTCCCTGACTCCAGTCTGTTCAGTGTCCCTGACTCCAGTCGGTTCAGTGTCCCTGACTCCAGTCTGTTCAATGTTCCTGACTCCAGTCTGTTCAGTGTCCCTGACTCCAGTCTATTCAGTGTCCCTGACTCCAGTCTGTTCAGTGTCCCTGACTCCAGTCTGTTCAGGGTCCCTGTCTCCAGTCTGTTCAGTGTCCCTGACTCCAGTCTGTTCAGTGTCCCTGACTCCAGTCTGTTCAGTGTCCCTGACTCCAGTCTGTTCAGTGTCCCTGACTCCAGTCTATTCAGTGTCCCTGACTCCAGTCTATTCAGTGTCCCTGACTCCAGTCTATTCAGTGTCCCTGACTCCAGTCTGTTCAGTGTCCCTGACTCCAGTCTGTTCAGTGTCCCTGACTGCAGTCTGTTCAGTGTCCCTGACTCCAGTCTGTTCAGTGTCCCTGACTCCAGTCTGTTCAATGTCCCTGACTCCAGTCTGTTCAGTGTCCCTGACTCCAGTCTGTCGGTGTCCCTGACTCCAGTCTATTCAGTGTCCTTGACTCCAGTCTGTTTAATGTCCCTGACTCCAGTCTGTTCAGTGTCCCTGACTCCAGTCTGTTCAATGTCCCTGACTCCAGTCTGTCAGTGTCCCTGACTCCAGTCTGTTCAATGTCCCTGACTCCAGTCTGTTCAGTGTCCCTGACTCCAGTCTATTCAGTGTCACTGACTCCAGTCTGTTCAATGTCCCTGACTCCAGTCTGTTCAATGTCCCTGACTCCAGTCTGTTCAGTGTCCCTGACTCCAGTCTGTTCAATGTCCCTGACTCCAGTCTGTTCAGTGTCCCTGACTCCAGTCTATTCAGTGTCCCTGACTCCAGTCTATTCAGTGTCCCTGACTCTAGTCTATTCAGTGTCCCTGACTCCAGTCTATTCAATGTCCCTGACTCCAGTCTGTTCAATGTCCCTGACTCCAGTCTGTTCAGTGTCCCTGACTCCAGTCTGTTCAATGTCCCTGACTCCAGTCTGTCAGTGTCCCTGACTCCAGTCTGTTCAATGTCCCTGACTCCAGTCTGTTCAATGTCCCTGACTCCAGTCTGTCAGTGTCCCTGACTCCAGTCTATTCAATGTCCCTGACTCCAGTCTGTTCAATGTCCCTGACTCCAGTCTGTCAGTGTCCCTGACTCCAGTCTGTTCAATGTCCCTGACTCCAGTCTGTCAGTGTCCCTGACTCCAGTCTATTCAATGTCCCTGACTGCAGTCTGTTCAGTGTCCCTGACTCCAGTCTGTTCAGTGTCCCTGGCTCCAGTCTTTTCAGTGTCCCTGACTCCAGTCTGTTCAGTGTCCCTGACTCCAGTCTGTCGGTGTCCCTGACTCCAGTCTGTTAGTGTCTCTGACTCCAGTCTATTCAGTGTCTCTGACTCCAGTCTGTTCAGTGTCCCTGACTCCAGTCTGTTCAGTGTCACTGACTCCAGTCTATTCAGTGTCCCTGACTCCAGTCTGTTCAATGTCCCTGACTCCAGTCTGTTCAGTGTCCTTGACTCCAGTCTGTTCAGTGTCCCTGACTCCAGTCTGTTCAATGTCCCTGACTCCAGTCTGTCAGTGTCCCTGACTCCAGTCTGTCAGTGTCCCTGACTCCAGTCTGTTCAATGTCCTTGACTCCAGTCGACAGTGTCCCTGACTCCAGTCTTTTCATTGTCCCTGACTGCAGTCTGTTCAGTGTCCCTGACTCCAGTCTGTTCAGTGTCACTGTCTCCAGTCTATTCAGTGTCCCTGACTCCAGTCTGTTCAATGTCCCTGACTCCAGTCTGTTCAGTGTCCTTGACTCCAGTCTGTTCAGTGTCCCTGACTCCAGTCTGTTAGTGTCTCTGACTCTACTATATTCAGTGTCTCTGACTCCAGTCTGTTCAGTTTCCCTGACTCCAGTCTGTTCAGTGTCACTGACTCCAGTCTATTCAGTGTCCCTGACTCCAGTCTGTTCAATGTCCCTGACTCCAGTCTGTCAGTGTCCCTGACTCCAGTCTGTCAGTGTCCCTGACTCCAGTCTGTTCAATGTCCCTGACTCCAGTCTGTCAGTGTCCCTGACTCCAGTCTATTCAATGTCCCTGACTCTAGTCTGTTCAATGTCCCTGACTCCAGTCTGTCAGTGTCCCTGACTCCAGTCTGTCAGTGTCCCTGACTCCAGTCTGTTCAATGTCCCTGACTCCAGTCTGTCAGTGTCCCTGACTCCAGTCTATTCAATGTCCCTTACTGCAGTCTGTTCAGTATCCCTGACTCCAGTCTGTTCAGTGTCCCAGACTCCAGTCTGTCGGTGTCCCTGACTCCAGTCTGTTAGTGTCTCTGACTCCAGTCTATTCAGTGTCTCTGACTCCAGTCTGTTCTGTGTCCCTGACTCCAGTCTGTTCAGTGTCACTGTCTCCAGTCTATTCAGTGTCCCTGACTCCAGTCTGTTCAATGTCCCTGACTCCAGTCTGTTCAGTGTCCCTGACTCCAGTCTGTTCAGTGTCCCTGGCTCCAGTCTGTTCAGTGTCCCTGACTCCAGTCTATTCAGTGTCCCTGGCTCCAGTCTGTCGGTGTCCCTGACTCCAGTCTGTTAGTGTCTCTGACTCCAGTCTATTCAGTGTCTCTGACTGCAGTCTGTTCAGTGTGCCTGACTCCAGTCTGTTCAGTGTCCCTGACTCCAGTCTGTTCAGTGTCCCTGACTCCAGTCTGTTCAGTGTCCCTGACTCCAGTCTGTTCAGTGTCTCTGACTCCAGTCTGTTCAGTGTCCCTGACTCCAGTCTGTCGGTGTCCCTGACTCCAGTCTGTTAGTGTCTCTGACTCCAGTCTATTCAGTGTCTCTGACTCCAGTCTGTTCAGTGTCCCTGACTCCAGTCTGTTCAATGTCCCTGACTCCAGTCTGTTCAGTGTCCCTGACTCCAGTCTGTTCAATGTCCCTGACTCCAGTCTGTTCAGTGTCCCTGACTCCAGTCTGTTCAGTGTCCCTGACTCCAGTCTGTCGGTGTCCCTGACTCCAGTCTGTTAGTGTCTCTGACTCCAGTCTATTCAGTGTCCCTGACTCCAGTCTATTCAGTGTCCCTGACTCCAGTCTATTCAGTGTCCCTGACTCTAGTCTATTCAGTGTCCCTGACTCCAGTCTATTCAATGTCCCTGACTCCAGTCTGTTCAATGTCCCTGACTCCAGTCTGTTCAGTGTCCCTGACTCCAGTCTGTTCAATGTCCCTGACTCCAGTCTGTCAGTGTCCCTGACTCCAGTCTGTTCAATGTCCCTGACTCCAGTCTGTTCAATGTCCCTGACTCCAGTCTGTCAGTGTCCCTGACTCCAGTCTATTCAATGTCCCTGACTCCAGTCTGTTCAATGTCCCTGACTCCAGTCTGTCAGTGTCCCTGACTCCAGTCTGTTCAATGTCCCTGACTCCAGTCTGTCAGTGTCCCTGACTCCAGTCTATTCAATGTCCCTGACTGCAGTCTGTTCAGTGTCCCTGACTCCAGTCTGTTCAGTGTCCCTGGCTCCAGTCTTTTCAGTGTCCCTGACTCCAGTCTGTTCAGTGTCCCTGACTCCAGTCTGTCGGTGTCCCTGACTCCAGTCTGTTAGTGTCTCTGACTCCAGTCTATTCAGTGTCTCTGACTCCAGTCTGTTCAGTGTCCCTGACTCCAGTCTGTTCAGTGTCACTGACTCCAGTCTATTCAGTGTCCCTGACTCCAGTCTGTTCAATGTCCCTGACTCCAGTCTGTTCAGTGTCCTTGACTCCAGTCTGTTCAGTGTCCCTGACTCCAGTCTGTTCAATGTCCCTGACTCCAGTCTGTCAGTGTCCCTGACTCCAGTCTGTCAGTGTCCCTGACTCCAGTCTGTTCAATGTCCCTGACTCCAGTCGACAGTGTCCCTGACTCCAGTCTATTCATTGTCCCTGACTGCAGTCTGTTCAGTGTCCCTGACTCCAGTCTGTTCAGTGTCACTGTCTCCAGTCTATTCAGTGTCCCTGACTCCAGTCTGTTCAATGTCCCTGACTCCAGTCTGTTCAGTGTCCTTGACTCCAGTCTGTTCAGTGTCCCTGACTCCAGTCTGTTAGTGTCTCTGACTCTACTATATTCAGTGTCTCTGACTCCAGTCTGTTCAGTTTCCCTGACTCCAGTCTGTTCAGTGTCACTGACTCCAGTCTATTCAGTGTCCCTGACTCCAGTCTGTTCAATGTCCCTGACTCCAGTCTGTCAGTGTCCCTGACTCCAGTCTGTCAGTGTCCCTGACTCCAGTCTGTTCAATGTCCCTGACTCCAGTCTGTCAGTGTCCCTGACTCCAGTCTATTCAATGTCCCTGACTCTAGTCTGTTCAATGTCCCTGACTCCAGTCTGTCAGTGTCCCTGACTCCAGTCTGTCAGTGTCCCTGACTCCAGTCTGTTCAATGTCCCTGACTCCAGTCTGTCAGTGTCCCTGACTCCAGTCTATTCAATGTCCCTGACTGCAGTCTGTTCAGTATCCCTGACTCCAGTCTGTTCAGTGTCCCAGACTCCAGTCTGTCGGTGTCCCTGACACCAGTCTGTTAGTGTCTCTGACTCCAGTCTATTCAGTGTCTCTGACTCCAGTCTGTTCTGTGTCCCTGACTCCAGTCTGTTCAGTGTCACTGTCTCCAGTCTATTCAGTGTCCCTGACTCCAGTCTGTTCAATGTCCCTGACTCCAGTCTGTTCAGTGTCCCTGACTCCAGTCTGTTCAGTGTCCCTGGCTCCAGTCTGTTCAGTGTCCCTGACTCCAGTCTATTCAGTGTCCCTGGCTCCAGTCTGTCGGTGTCCCTGACTCCAGTCTGTTAGTGTCTCTGACTCCAGTCTATTCAGTGTCTCTGACTGCAGTCTGTTCAGTGTGCCTGACTCCAGTCTGTTCAGTGTCCCTGACTCCAGTCTGTTCAGTGTCCCTGACTCCAGTCTGTTCAGTGTCCCTGACTCCAGTCTGTTCAGTGTCTCTGACTCCAGTCTGTTCAGTGTCCCTGACTCCAGTCTGTCGGTGTCCCTGACTCCAGTCTGTTAGTGTCTCTGACTCCAGTCTATTCAGTGTCTCTGACTCCAGTCTGTTCAGTGTCCCTGACTCCAGTCTGTTCAATGTCCCTGACTCCAGTCTGTTCAGTGTCCCTGACTCCAGTCTGTTCAATGTCCCTGACTCCAGTCTGTTCAGTGTCCCTGACTCCAGTCTGTTCAGTGTCCCTGACTCCAGTCTGTCGGTGTCCCTGACTCCAGTCTGTTAGTGTCTCTGACTCCAGTCTATTCAGTGTCTCTGACTCCAGTCTATTCAGTGTCCCTGACTCCAGTCTGTTCAGTGGCTCTGACTCCGGTCTATTCAGTATCCCTGACTCCAGTCTATTCAGTGTCCCTGACTCCAGTCTGTTCAGTGTCCCTGACTCCAGTCTGTTCAGTGTCCCTGACTCCAGTCTGTTCAGTGTCCCTGACTCCAGTCTGTTCAGTGTCCCTGACTCCAGTCTGTTCAGTGTCCCGTACTCCAGTCTGTCGGTGTTCGTGACTCCAGTCTGTTAGTGTCTCTGACTCCAGTCTATTCAGTGTCTCTGACTCCAGTCTGTTCAGTGTCCCTGACTCCAGTCTGTTCAATGTCCCTGACTCCAGTCTGTTCAGTGTCCCTGACTCCAGTCTGTCGGTGTCCCTGACTCCAGTCTATTCAGTGTCCCTGACTCCAGTCTATTCAGTGTCCCTGACTCTAGTCTGTTCAATGTCCCTGACTCTAGTCTGTCAGTGTCCCTGACTCCAATCTGTCAGTGTCCCTGACTCCAGTCTGTTCAATGTCCCTGACTCCAGTCTGTTCAGTGTCCCTGACTCCAGTCTGATCAATGTCCCTGACTCCAGTCTGTTCAGTGTCCCTGACTCCAGTCTGTCGGTGTCCCTGACTCCAGTCTGTTCAATTTCCCTGACTCCAGTCTGTTCAGTGTCCCTGACTCCAGTCTGTTCAGTGTCCCTGACTCCAGTCTGTTCAATGTCCCTGACTCCAGTCTGTTCAGTGTCCCTGACTCCAGTCTGTTCAATGTCCCTGACTCCAGTCTGTTCAGTGTCCCTGACTCCAGTCTGTTCAGTGTCCCTGACTCCAGTCTGTTCAGTGTCCCTGACTCCAGTCTGTTCAGTGTCCCTGACTCCAGTCTGTTCAATGTCCCTGACTCCAGTCTGTTCAGTGTTCCTGACTCCAGTCTGTTCAGTGTCCCTGACTCCAGTCTATTCAGTGTCCCTGACTCCAGTCTGTTCAGTGTCCCTGACTCCAGTCTGTTCAGGGTCCCTGACTCCAGTCTGTTCAGTGTCCCTGACTCCAGTCTGTTCAGTGTCCCTGACTCCAGTCTGTTCAGTGTCCCTGACTCCAGTCTGTTCAGTGTCCCTGACTCCAGTCTATTCAGTGTCCCTGACTCCAGTCTATTCAGTGTCCCTGACTCCAGTCTATTCAGTGTCCCTGACTCCAGTCTGTTCAGTGTCCCTGACTCCAGTCTGTTCAGTGTCCCTGACTGCAGTCTGTTCAGTGTCCCTGACTCCAGTCTGTTCAGTGTCCCTGACTCCAGTCTGTTCAATGTCCCTGACTCCAGTCTGTTCAGTGTCCCTGACTCCAGTCTGTCGGTGTCCCTGACTCCAGTCTATTCAGTGTCCTTGACTCCAGTCTGTTTAATGTCCCTGACTCCAGTCTGTTCAGTGTCCCTGACTCCAGTCTGTTCAATGTCCCTGACTCCAGTCTGTCAGTGTCCCTGACTCCAGTCTGTTCAATGTCCCTGACTCCAGTCTGTTCAGTGTCCCTGACTCCAGTCTATTCAGTGTCACTGACTCCAGTCTGTTCAATGTCCCTGACTCCAGTCTGTTCAATGTCCCTGACTCCAGTCTGTTCAGTGTCCCTGACTCCAGTCTGTTCAATGTCCCTGACTCCAGTCTGTTCAGTGTCCCTGACTCCAGTCTATTCAGTGTCCCTGACTCCAGTCTATTCAGTGTCCCTGACTCTAGTCTATTCAGTGTCCCTGACTCCAGTCTATTCAATGTCCCTGACTCCAGTCTGTTCAATGTCCCTGACTCCAGTCTGTTCAGTGTCCCTGACTCCAGTCTGTTCAATGTCCCTGACTCCAGTCTGTCAGTGTCCCTGACTCCAGTCTGTTCAATGTCCCTGACTCCAGTCTGTTCAATGTCCCTGACTCCAGTCTGTCAGTGTCCCTGACTCCAGTCTATTCAATGTCCCTGACTCCAGTCTGTTCAATGTCCCTGACTCCAGTCTGTCAGTGTCCCTGACTCCAGTCTGTTCAATGTCCCTGACTCCAGTCTGTCAGTGTCCCTGACTCCAGTCTATTCAATGTCCCTGACTGCAGTCTGTTCAGTGTCCCTGACTCCAGTCTGTTCAGTGTCCCTGGCTCCAGTCTTTTCAGTGTCCCTGACTCCAGTCTGTTCAGTGTCCCTGACTCCAGTCTGTCGGTGTCCCTGACTCCAGTCTGTTAGTGTCTCTGACTCCAGTCTATTCAGTGTCTCTGACTCCAGTCTGTTCAGTGTCCCTGACTCCAGTCTGTTCAGTGTCACTGACTCCAGTCTATTCAGTGTCCCTGACTCCAGTCTGTTCAATGTCCCTGACTCCAGTCTGTTCAGTGTCCTTGACTCCAGTCTGTTCAGTGTCCCTGACTCCAGTCTGTTCAATGTCCCTGACTCCAGTCTGTCAGTGTCCCTGACTCCAGTCTGTCAGTGTCCCTGACTCCAGTCTGTTCAATGTCCCTGACTCCAGTCGACAGTGTCCCTGACTCCAGTCTATTCATTGTCCCTGACTGCAGTCTGTTCAGTGTCCCTGACTCCAGTCTGTTCAGTGTCACTGTCTCCAGTCTATTCAGTGTCCCTGACTCCAGTCTGTTCAATGTCCCTGACTCCAGTCTGTCAGTGTCCCTGACTCCAGTCTGTCAGTGTCCCTGACTCCAGTCTGTTCAATGTCCCTGACTCCAGTCTGTCAGTGTCCCTGACTCCAGTCTATTCAATGTCCCTGACTGCAGTCTGTTCAGTATCCCTGACTCCAGTCTGTTCAGTGTCCCAGACTCCAGTCTGTCGGTGTCCCTGACTCCAGTCTGTTAGTGTCTCTGACTCCAGTCTATTCAGTGTCTCTGACTCCAGTCTGTTCTGTGTCCCTGACTCCAGTCTGTTCAGTGTCACTGTCTCCAGTCTATTCAGTGTCCCTGACTCCAGTCTGTTCAATGTCCCTGACTCCAGTCTGTTCAGTGTCCTTGACTCCAGTCTGTTCAGTGTCCCTGACTCCAGTCTGTTAGTATCTCTGACTCTACTATATTCAGTGTCTCTGACTCCAGTCTGTTCAGTTTCCCTGACTCCAGTCTGTTCAGTGTCACTGACTCCAGTCTATTCAGTGTCCCTGACTCCAGTCTGTTCAATGTCCCTGACTCCAGTCTGTTCAGTGTCCTTGACTCCAGTCTGTTCAGTGTCCCTGACTCCAGTCTGTTTAATGTCCCTGACTCCAGTCTATCAGTGTCCCTGACTCCAGTCTGTTCAATGTCCCTGACTCCAGTCTGTCAGTGTCCCTGACTCCAGTCTATTCAATGTCCCTGACTGCAGTCTATTCAGTATCCCTGACTCCAGTCTGTTCAGTGTCCCTGGCTCCAGTCTGTTCAGTGTCCCTGACTCCAGTCTATTCAGTGTCCCTGGCTCCAGTCTGTCGGTGTCCCTGACTCCAGTCTTTTAGTGTCTCTGACTCCAGTCTATTCAGTGTCTCTGACTCCAGTCTGTTCAGTGTCCCTGACTCCAGTCTGTTCAGTGTCCCTGACTCCAGTCTATTCAGTGTCCCTGGCTCCAGTCTGTCGGTGTCCCTGACTCCAGTCTTTTAGTGTCTCTGACTCCAGTCTATTCATTTCTCTGACTCCAGTCTGTTCAGTGTCCCTGACTCCAGTCTGTTCTGTGTCCCTGACTCCAGTCTGTTCAATGTCCCTGACTCCAGTCTGTTCTGTGTCCCTGACTCCAGTCTATTCAATGTCCCTGACTCCAGTCTGTTCAATGTCCCTGACTCCAGTCTGTTCAGTGTCCCTGACTCCAGTCTGTTCAATGTCCCTGACTCCAGTCTGTCAGTGTCCCTGACTCCAGTCTGTTCAATGTCCCTGACTCCAGTCTGTTCAATGTCCCTGACTCCAGTCTGTCAGTGTCCCTGACTCCAGTCTATTCAATGTCCCTGACTCCAGTCTGTTCAATGTCCCTGACTCCAGTCTGTCAGTGTCCCTGACTCCAGTCTGTTCAATGTCCCTGACTCCAGTCTGTCAGTGTCCCTGACTCCAGTCTATTCAATGTCCCTGACTGCAGTCTGTTCAGTGTCCCTGACTCCAGTCTGTTCAGTGTCCCTGGCTCCAGTCTTTTCAGTGTCCCTGACTCCAGTCTGTTCAGTGTCCCTGACTCCAGTCTGTCGGTGTCCCTGACTCCAGTCTGTTAGTGTCTCTGACTCCAGTCTATTCAGTGTCTCTGACTCCAGTCTGTTCAGTGTCCCTGACTCCAGTCTGTTCAGTGTCACTGACTCCAGTCTATTCAGTGTCCCTGACTCCAGTCTGTTCAATGTCCCTGACTCCAGTCTGTTCAGTGTCCTTGACTCCAGTCTGTTCAGTGTCCCTGACTCCAGTCTGTTCAATGTCCCTGACTCCAGTCTGTCAGTGTCCCTGACTCCAGTCTGTCAGTGTCCCTGACTCCAGTCTGTTCAATGTCCCTGACTCCAGTCGACAGTGTCCCTGACTCCAGTCTATTCATTGTCCCTGACTGCAGTCTGTTCAGTGTCCCTGACTCCAGTCTGTTCAGTGTCCCTGGCTCCAGTCTGTTCAGTGTCCCTGACTCCAGTCTATTCAGTGTCCCTGGCTCCAGTCTGTCGGTGTCCCTGACTCCAGTCTGTTAGTGTCTCTGACTCCAGTCTATTCAGTGTCTCTGACTCCAGTCTGTTCAGTGTGCCTGACTCCAGTCTGTTCAGTGTCCCTGACTCCAGTCTGTTCAGTGTCCCTGACTCCAGTCTGTTCAGTGTCCCTGACTCCAGTCTGTTCAGTGTCTCTGACTCCAGTCTGTTCAGTGTCCCTGACTCCAGTCTGTCGGTGTCCCTGACTCCAGTCTGTTAGTGTCTCTGACTCCAGTCTATTCAGTGTCTCTGACTCCAGTCTGTTCAGTGTCCCTGACTCCAGTCTGTTCAATGTCCCTGACTCCAGTCTGTTCAGTGTCCCTGACTCCAGTCTGTTCAATGTCCCTGACTCCAGTCTGTTCAGTGTCCCTGACTCCAGTCTGTTCAGTGTCCCTGACTCCAGTCTGTCGGTGTCCCTGACTCCAGTCTGTTAGTGTCTCTGACTCCAGTCTATTCAGTGTCTCTGACTCCAGTCTATTCAGTGTCCCTGACTCCAGTCTATTCAATGGTTCTGACTCCAGTCTATTCAGTGTCCCTGACTCCAGTCTATTCAGTGTCTCTGACTCCAGTCTATTCAGTATCCATGACTCCAGTCTATTCAGTGTCCCTGACTCCAGTCTGTTCAGTGTCCCTGACTCCAGTCTGTTCAGTGTCCCTGACTCCAGTCTGTTCAGTGTCCCTGACTCCAGTCTGTTCAGTGTCCCTGACTCCAGTCTGTTCAATGTCCCTGACTCCAGTCTGTTCAATGTCCCTGGCTCCAGTCTGTTCAATATCCCTGACTCCAGTCTGTTCAATGTCCCTGACTCCAGTCTGTCAGTGTCCCTGACTCCAGTCTGTCAGTGTCCCTGACTCCAGTCTATTCAGTGTCCCTGGCTCCAGTCTGTCGGTGTCCCTGACTCCAGTCTGTTAGGGTCTCTGACTCCAGTCTATTCAGTGTCTCTGACTCCAGTCTGTTCAGTGTGCCTGACTCCAGTCTTTTCAGTGTCCCTGACTCCAGTCTGTTCAGTGTCCATGACTCCAGTCTGTTCAGTGTTCCTGACTCCAGTCTGTTCAGTGTCTCTGACTCCAGTCTGTTCAGTGTCCCTGACTCCAGTCTGTCGGTGTCCCTGACTCCAGTCTGTTAGTGTCTCTGACTCCAGTCTATTCAGTGTCTCTGACTCCAGTCTGTTCAGTGTCCCTGACTCCAGTCGGTTCAATGTCCCTGACTCCAGTCTGTTCAGTGTCCCTGACTCCAGTCTGTTCAATGTCCCTGACTCCAGTCTGTTCAGTGTCCCTGACTCCAGTCTGTTCAGTGTCCGTGACTCCAGTCTGTTCAGTGTCCATGACTCCAGTCTGTTAGTGTCTCTGACTCCAGTCTATTCAGTGTCTCTGACTCCAGTCTATTCAGTGTCCCTGACTCCAGTCTATTCAGTGGATCTGACTCCAGTCTATTCAGTGTCCCTGACTCCAGTCTATTCAGTGTCTCTGACTCCAGTCTATTCAGTATCCCTGACTCCAGTCTATTCAGTGTCCCTGACTCCAGTCTGTTCAGTGTCCCTGACTCCAGTCTGTTCAGTGTCCCTGACTCCAGTCTGTTCAGTGTCCCTGACTCCAGTCTGTTCAGTGTCCCTGACTCCAGTCTGTTCAGTGTCCCTGACTCCAGTCTGTCGGTGTCCGTGACTCCAGTCTGTTAGTGTCTCTGACTCCAGTCTGTTCAGTGGGTCTGACTCCAGTCTGTTCAATGTCCCTGACTCCAGACTGTTCAGTGTCCCTGACTCCAGTCTGTCGGTGTCTGTGACTCCAGTCTGTTAGTGTCTCTGACTCCAGTCTATTCAGTGTCCCTGACTCCAGTCTGTCAATGTCCCTGACTCCAGTCTGTTCAATGTCCCTGACTCCAGTCTGTTCAGTGTCCCTGACTCCAGTCTGTCAGTGTCCCTGACTCCAGTCTGTTCAATGTCCCTGACTCCAGTCTGTCAGTGTCCCTGACTCCAGTCTATTCAATGTCCCTGACTCCAGTATGTTCAATGTCCCCGACTCCAGTCTGTCAGTGTCCCTGACTCCAGTCTGTCAGTGTCCCTGACTCCAGTCTGTTCAATGTCCCTGACTCCAGTCTGTCAGTGTCCCTGACTCCAGTCTATTCAATGTCCCTGACTGCAGTCTGTTCAGTGTCCCTGACTCCAGTCTGTTCAGTGTCCCTGGCTCCAGTCTGTTCAGTGTCCCTGACTCCAGTCTGTTACGTGTCCCTGACTCCAGTCTGTCGGTGTCCCTGACTCCAGTCTGTTAGTGTCTCTGACTCCAGTCTATTCAGTGTCTCTGACTCCAGTCTGTTCTGTGTCCCTGACTCCAGTCTGTTCAGTGTCACTGACTCCAGTCTATTCAGTGTCCCTGACTCCAGTCTGTTCAATGTCCCTGACTCCAGTCTGTTCAGTGTCCCTGACTCCAGTCTATTCAGTGTCCCTGACTGCAGTCTTTTCAGTGTCCCTGACTCCAGTCTGTCAGTGTCCCTGACTCCAGTCTGTCGGTGTCCCTGACTCCAGTCTGTTAGTGTCTCTGACTCCAGTCTATTCAGTGTCTCTGACTCCAGTCTGTTCAGTGTCCCTGACTCCAGTCTGTTCAGTGTCACTGACTCCAGTCTATTCAGTGTCCCTGACTCCAGTCTGTTCAATGTCCCTGACTCCAGTCTGTTCAGTGTCCTTGACTCCAGTCTGTTCAGTGTCCCTGACTCCAGTCTGTTCAATGTCCCTGACTCCAGTCTGTCAGTGTCCCTGACTCCAGTCTGTTCAATGTCCCTGACTCCAGTCGACAGTGTCCCTGACTCCAGTCTATTCAATGTCCCTGACTGCAGTCTGTTCAGTGTCCCTGACTCCAGTCTGTTCAGTGTCCCTGGCTCCAGTCTGTTCAGTGTCCCTGACTCCAGTCTATTCAGTGTCCCTGGCTCCAGTCTGTCAGTGTCCCTGACTCCAGTCTGTTAGTGTCTCTGACTCCAGTCTATTCAGTGTCTCTGACTCCAGTCTGTTCAGTGTACCTGACTCCAGTCTGTTCA
Organism: Cepaea hortensis; assembly: GCA_963921405.1. NCBI lineage: Eukaryota > Metazoa > Mollusca > Gastropoda > Stylommatophora > Helicidae > Cepaea > Cepaea hortensis. The sequence continues at coordinate 454,078 of CAWUFQ010000368.1, forward strand.
GTGTCCCTGACTCCAGTCTGTTCAGTGTCCCTGACTCCAGTCTGTTCAGTGTCCCTGACTCCAGTCTGTTCAGTGTCTCTGACTCCAGTCTGTTCAGTGTCCCTGACTCCAGTCTGTCGGTGTCCCTGACTCCAGTCTGTTAGTGTCTCTGACTCCAGTCTATTCAGTGTCTCTGACTCCAGTCTGTTCAGTGTCCCTGACTCCAGTCTGTTCAATGTCCCTGACTCCAGTCTGTTCAGTGTCCCTGACTCCAGTCTGTTCAATGTCCCTGACTCCAGTCTGTTCAGTGTCCCTGACTCCAGTCTGTTCAGTGTCCCTGACTCCAGTCTGTCGGTGTCCCTGACTCCAGTCTGTTAGTGTCTCTGACTCCAGTCTATTCAGTGTCTCTGACTCCAGTCTATTCAGTGTCCCTGACTCCAGTCTATTCAGTGGCTCTGACTCCAGTCTATTCAGTGTCCCTGACTCCAGTCTATTCAGTGTCTCTGACTCCAGTCTATTCAGTATCCCTGACTCCAGTCTATTCAGTGTCCCTGACTCCAGTCTGTTCAGTGTCCCTGACTCCAGTCTGTTCAGTGTCCCTGACTCCAGTCTGTTCAGTGTCCCTGACTCCAGTCTGTTCAGTGTCCCTGACTCCAGTCTGTTCAGTGTCCCGTACTCCAGTCTGTCGGTGTTCGTGACTCCAGTCTGTTAGTGTCTCTGACTCCAGTCTATTCAGTGTCTCTGACTCCAGTCTGTTCAGTGTCCCTGACTCCAGTCTGTTCAATGTCCCTGACTCCAGTCTGTTCAGTGTCCCTGACTCCAGTCTGTCGGTGTCCCTGACTCCAGTCTATTCAGTGTCCCTGACTCCAGTCTATTCAGTGTCCCTGACTCTAGTCTGTTCAATGTCCCTGACTCCAGTCTGTCAGTGTCCCTGACTCCAGTCTGTCAGTGTCCCTGACTCCAGTCTGTTCAATGTCCCTGACTCCAGTCTGTTCAGTGTCCCTGACTCCAGTCTGATCAATGTCCCTGACTCCAGTCTGTTCAGTGTCCCTGACTCCAGTCTGTCGGTGTCCCTGACTCCAGTCTGTTCAATTTCCCTGACTCCAGTCTGTTCAGTGTCCCTGACTCCAGTCTGTTCAGTGTCCCTGACTCCAGTCTGTTCAATGTCCCCGACTCCAGTCTGTTCAGTGTCCCTGACTCCAGTCTGTTCAATGTCCCTGACTCCAGTCTGTTCAGTGTCCTTGACTCCAGTCTGTTCAGTGTCCCTGACTCCAGTCTGTTTAATGTCCCTGACTCCAGTCTATCAGTGTCCCTGACTCCAGTCTGTTCAATGTCCCTGACTCCAGTCTGTCAGTGTCCCTGACTCCAGTCTATTCAATGTCCCTGACTGCAGTCTATTCAGTGTCCCTGACTCCAGTCTGTTCAGTGTCCCTGGCTCCAGTCTGTTCAGTGTCCCTGACTCCAGTCTATTCAGTGTCCCTGGCTCCAGTCTGTCGGTGTCCCTGACTCCAGTCTTTTAGTGTCTCTGACTCCAGTCTATTCAGTGTCTCTGACTCCAGTCTGTTCAGTGTCCCTGACTCCAGTCTGTTCTGTGTCCCTGACTCCAGTCTGTTCAATGTCCCTGACTCCAGTCTGTTCTGTGTCCCTGACTCCAGTCTATTCAATGTCCCTGACTCCAGTCTGTTCAATGTCCCTGACTCCAGTCTGTTCAGTGTCCCTGACTCCAGTCTGTTAGTGTCCCTGACTCCAGTCTGTTCAATGTCCATGACTCCAGTCTGTCAGTGTCCCTGACTCCAGTCTGTCAGTGTCCCTGACTCCAGTCTGTTCAATGTCCCTGACTCCAGTCTGTCAGTGTCCCTGACTCCAGTCTATTCAATGTCCCTGACTGCAGTCTGTTCAGTGTCCCTGACTCCAGTCTGTTCAGTGTCCCTGGCTCCAGTCTTTTCAGTGTCCCTGACTCCAGTCTGTTCAGTGTCCCTGACTCCAGTCTGTCGGTGTCCCTGACTCCAGTCTGTTAGTGTCTCTGACTCCAGTCTATTCAGTGTCTCTGACTCCAGTCTGTTCAGTGTCCCTGACTCCAGTCTGTTCAGTGTCACTGACTCCAGTCTATTCAGTGTCCCTGACTCCAGTCTGTTCAATGTCCCTGACTCCAGTCTGTTCAGTGTCCTTGACTCCAGTCTGTTCAGTGTCCCTGACTCCAGTCTGTTCAATGTCCCTGACTCCAGTCTGTCAGTGTCCCTGACTCCAGTCTGTCAGTGTCCCTGACTCCAGTCTGTTCAATGTCCCTGACTCCAGTCGACAGTGTCCCTGACTCCAGTCTATTCATTGTCCCTGACTGCAGTCTGTTCAGTGTCCCTGACTCCAGTCTGTTCAGTGTCCCTGGCTCCAGTCTGTTCAGTGTCCCTGACTCCAGTCTATTCAGTGTCCCTGGCTCCAGTCTGTCGGTGTCCCTGACTCCAGTCTGTTAGTGTCTCTGACTCCAGTCTATTCAGTGTCTCTGACTCCAGTCTGTTCAGTGTGCCTGACTCCAGTCTGTTCAGTGTCCCTGACTCCAGTCTGTTCAGTGTCCCTGACTCCAGTCTGTTCAGTGTCCCTGACTCCAGTCTGTTCAGTGTCTCTGACTCCAGTCTGTTCAGTGTCCCTGACTCCAGTCTGTCGGTGTCCCTGACTCCAGTCTGTTAGTGTCTCTGACTCCAGTCTATTCAGTGTCTCTGACTCCAGTCTGTTCAGTGTCCCTGACTCCAGTCTGTTCAATGTCCCTGACTCCAGTCTGTTCAGTGTCCCTGACTCCAGTCTGTTCAATGTCCCTGACTCCAGTCTGTTCAGTGTCCCTGACTCCAGTCTGTTCAGTGTCCCTGACTCCAGTCTGTCGGTGTCCCTGACTCCAGTCTGTTAGTGTCTCTGACTCCAGTCTATTCAGTGTCTCTGACTCCAGTCTATTCAGTGTCCCTGACTCCAGTCTATTCAATGGCTCTGACTCCAGTCTATTCAGTGTCCCTGACTCCAGTCTATTCAGTGTCTCTGACTCCAGTCTATTCAGTATCCATGACTCCAGTCTATTCAGTGTCCCTGACTCCAGTCTGTTCAGTGTCCCTGACTCCAGTCTGTTCAGTGTCCCTGACTCCAGTCTGTTCAGTGTCCCTGACTCCAGTCTGTTCAGTGTCCCTGACTCCAGTCTGTTCAATGTCCTTGACTCCAGTCTGTTCAATGTCCCTGGCTCCAGTCTGTTCAATATCCCTGACTCCAGTCTGTTCAATGTCCCTGACTCCAGTCTGTCAGTGTCCCTGACTCCAGTCTGTCAGTGTCCCTGACTCCAGTCTGTTCAGTGTCCCTGGCTCCAGTCTGTCGGTGTCCCTGACTCCAGTCTGTTAGGGTCTCTGACTCCAGTCTATTCAGTGTCTCTGACTCCAGTCTGTTCAGTGTGCCTGACTCCAGTCTTTTCAGTGTCCCTGACTCCAGTCTGTTCAGTGTCCATGACTCCAGTCTGTTCAGTGTCCCTGACTCCAGTCTGTTCAATGTCCCTGACTCCAGTCTGTTCAGTGTCCCTGACTCCAGTCTGTTCAGTGTCCCTGACTCCAGTCTGTCGGTGTCCCTGACTCCAGTCTGTTAGTGTCTCTGACTCCAGTCTATTCAGTGTCTCTGTCTCCAGTCTATTCAGTGTCCCTGACTCCAGTCTGTTCAGTGGCTCTGACTCCAGTCTATTCAGTGTCCCTGACTCCAGTCTATTCAGTGTCTCTGACTCCAGTCTATTCAGTATCCCTGACTCCAGTCTATTCAGTGTCCCTGACTCCAGTCTGTTCAGTGTCCCTGACTCCAGTCTGTTCAGTGTCCCTGACTCCAGTCTGTTCAGTGTCCCTGACTCCAGTCTGTTCAGTGTCCCTGACTCCAGTCTGTTCAGTGTCCCGTACTCCAGTCTGTCGGTGTTCGTGACTCCAGTCTGTTAGTGTCTCTGACTCCAGTCTATTCAGTGTCTCTGACTCCAGTCTGTTCAGTGTCCCTGACTCCAGTCTGTTCAATGTCCCTGACTCCAGTCTGTTCAGTGTCCCTGACTCCAGTCTGTCGGTGTCCCTGACTCCAGTCTATTCAGTGTCCCTGACTCCAGTCTATTCAGTGTCCCTGACTCTAGTCTGTTCAATGTCCCTGACTCTAGTCTGTCAGTGTCCCTGACTCCAGTCTGTCAGTGTCCCTGACTCCAGTCTGTTCAATGTCCCTGACTCCAGTCTGTTCAGTGTCCCTGACTCCAGTCTGATCAATGTCCCTGACTCCAGTCTGTTCAGTGTCCCTGACTCCAGTCTGTCGGTGTCCCTGACTCCAGTCTGTTCAATTTCCCTGACTCCAGTCTGTTCAGTGTCCCTGACTCCAGTCTGTTCAGTGTCCCTGACTCCAGTCTGTTCAATGTCCCTGACTCCAGTCTGTTCAGTGTCCCTGACTCCAGTCTGTTCAATGTCCCTGACTCCAGTCTGTTCAGTGTCCCTGACTCCAGTCTGTCGGTGTCCCTGACTCCAGTCTATTCAGTGTCCCTGACTCCAGTCTATTCAGTGTCCCTGACTCCAGTCTGTTCAATGTGCCTGACTCCAGTCTGTTCAGTGTCCCTGACTCCAGTCTGTCAGTGTCCCTGACCCTAGTCTGTCAGTGTCCCTGACTCCAGTCTGTTCAATGTCCCTGACTCCAGTCTATTCAGTGTCCCTGACTCCAGTCTGTTCAATGTCCCTGACTCCAGTCTGTCAGTGTCCCTGAATCCAGTCTGTTCAGTGTCCCTGACTCCAGTCTGTTCAATGTCCCTGACTCCAGTCTGTTCAGTGTCCCTGACTCCAGTCTGTTCAGTGTCCCTGACTCCAGTCTGTTCAGTGTCCCTGACTCCAGTCTGTTCAGTGTCCCTGACTCCAGTCTGTTCAGTGTCCCTGACTCCAGTCTGTTCAGTGTTCCTGACTCCAGTCTGTTCAGTGTCCCTGACTCCAGTCTATTCAGTGTCCCTGACTCCAGTCTGTTCAGTGTCCCTGACTCCAGTCTGTTCAGTGTCCCTGACTCCAGTCTGTCGGTGTCCCTGACTCCAGTCTATTCAGTGTCCTTGACTCCAGTCTGTTCAATGTCCCTGACTCCAGTCTGTTCAGTGTCCCTGACTCCAGTCTGTTCAATGTCCCTGACTCCAGTCTGTCAGTGTCCCTGACTCCAGTCTGTTCAATGTCCCTGACTCCAGTCTGTTCAGTGTCCCTGACTCCAGTCTATTCAGTGTCACTGACTCCAGTCTGTTCAATGTCCCTGACTCCAGTCTGTTCAATGTCCCTGACTCCAGTCTGTTCAGTGTCCCTGACTCCAGTCTGTTCAATGTCCCTGACTCCAGTCTGTTCAGTGTCCCTGACTCCAGTCTATTCAGTGTCCCTGACTCTAGTCTATTCAGTGTCCCTGACTCCAGTCTATTCAATGTCCCTGACTCCAGTCTGTTCAATGTCCCTGACTCCAGTCTGTTCAGTGTCCCTGACTCCAGTCTGTTCAATGTCCCTGACTCCAGTCTGTCAGTGTCCCTGACTCCAGTCTGTTCAATGTCCCTGACTCCAGTCTGTTCAATGTCCCTGACTCCAGTCTGTCAGTGTCCCTGACTCCAGTCTATTCAATGTCCCTGACTCCAGTCTGTTCAATGTCCCTGACTCCAGTCTGTCAGTGTCCCTGACTCCAGTCTGTTCAATGTCCCTGACTCCAGTCTGTCAGTGTCCCTGACTCCAGTCTATTCAATGTCCCTGACTCCAGTCTGTTCAATGTCCTTGACTCCAGTCTGTTCAATGTCCCTGGCTCCAGTCTGTTCAATATCCCTGACTCCAGTCTGTTCAATGTCCCTGACTCCAGTCTGTCAGTGTCCCTGACTCCAGTCTGTCAGTGTCCCTGACTCCAGTCTGTTCAGTGTCCCTGGCTCCAGTCTGTCGGTGTCCCTGACTCCAGTCTGTTAGGGTCTCTGACTCCAGTCTATTCAGTGTCTCTGACTCCAGTCTGTTCAGTGTGCCTGACTCCAGTCTTTTCAGTGTCCCTGACTCCAGTCTGTTCAGTGTCCATGACTCCAGTCTGTTCAGTGTCCCTGACTCCAGTCTGTTCAATGTCCCTGACTCCAGTCTGTTCAGTGTCCCTGACTCCAGTCTGTTCAGTGTCCCTGACTCCAGTCTGTCGGTGTCCCTGACTCCAGTCTGTTAGTGTCTCTGACTCCAGTCTATTCAGTGTCTCTGTCTCCAGTCTATTCAGTGTCCCTGACTCCAGTCTGTTCAGTGGCTCTGACTCCAGTCTATTCAGTGTCCCTGACTCCAGTCTATTCAGTGTCTCTGACTCCAGTCTATTCAGTATCCCTGACTCCAGTCTATTCAGTGTCCCTGACTCCAGTCTGTTCAGTGTCCCTGACTCCAGTCTGTTCAGTGTCCCTGACTCCAGTCTGTTCAGTGTCCCTGACTCCAGTCTGTTCAGTGTCCCTGACTCCAGTCTGTTCAGTGTCCCGTACTCCAGTCTGTCGGTGTTCGTGACTCCAGTCTGTTAGTGTCTCTGACTCCAGTCTATTCAGTGTCTCTGACTCCAGTCTGTTCAGTGTCCCTGACTCCAGTCTGTTCAATGTCCCTGACTCCAGTCTGTTCAGTGTCCCTGACTCCAGTCTGTCGGTGTCCCTGACTCCAGTCTATTCAGTGTCCCTGACTCCAGTCTATTCAGTGTCCCTGACTCTAGTCTGTTCAATGTCCCTGACTCTAGTCTGTCAGTGTCCCTGACTCCAGTCTGTCAGTGTCCCTGACTCCAGTCTGTTCAATGTCCCTGACTCCAGTCTGTTCAGTGTCCCTGACTCCAGTCTGATCAATGTCCCTGACTCCAGTCTGTTCAGTGTCCCTGACTCCAGTCTGTCGGTGTCCCTGACTCCAGTCTGTTCAATTTCCCTGACTCCAGTCTGTTCAGTGTCCCTGACTCCAGTCTGTTCAGTGTCCCTGACTCCAGTCTGTTCAATGTCCCTGACTCCAGTCTGTTCAGTGTCCCTGACTCCAGTCTGTTCAATGTCCCTGACTCCAGTCTGTTCAGTGTCCCTGACTCCAGTCTGTCGGTGTCCCTGACTCCAGTCTATTCAGTGTCCCTGACTCCAGTCTATTCAGTGTCCCTGACTCCAGTCTGTTCAATGTGCCTGACTCCAGTCTGTTCAGTGTCCCTGACTCCAGTCTGTCAGTGTCCCTGACCCTAGTCTGTCAGTGTCCCTGACTCCAGTCTGTTCAATGTCCCTGACTCCAGTCTATTCAGTGTCCCTGACTCCAGTCTGTTCAATGTCCCTGACTCCAGTCTGTCAGTGTCCCTGAATCCAGTCTGTTCAGTGTCCCTGACTCCAGTCTGTTCAATGTCCCTGACTCCAGTCTGTTCAGTGTCCCTGACTCCAGTCTGTTCAGTGTCCCTGACTCCAGTCTGTTCAGTGTCCCTGACTCCAGTCTGTTCAGTGTCCCTGACTCCAGTCTGTTCAGTGTCCCTGACTCCAGTCTGTTCAGTGTTCCTGACTCCAGTCTGTTCAGTGTCCCTGACTCCAGTCTATTCAGTGTCCCTGACTCCAGTCTGTTCAGTGTCCCTGACTCCAGTCTGTTCAGTGTCCCTGACTCCAGTCTGTCGGTGTCCCTGACTCCAGTCTATTCAGTGTCCTTGACTCCAGTCTGTTCAATGTCCCTGACTCCAGTCTGTTCAGTGTCCCTGACTCCAGTCTGTTCAATGTCCCTGACTCCAGTCTGTCAGTGTCCCTGACTCCAGTCTGTTCAATGTCCCTGACTCCAGTCTGTTCAGTGTCCCTGACTCCAGTCTATTCAGTGTCACTGACTCCAGTCTGTTCAATGTCCCTGACTCCAGTCTGTTCAATGTCCCTGACTCCAGTCTGTTCAGTGTCCCTGACTCCAGTCTGTTCAATGTCCCTGACTCCAGTCTGTTCAGTGTCCCTGACTCCAGTCTATTCAGTGTCCCTGACTCTAGTCTATTCAGTGTCCCTGACTCCAGTCTATTCAATGTCCCTGACTCCAGTCTGTTCAATGTCCCTGACTCCAGTCTGTTCAGTGTCCCTGACTCCAGTCTGTTCAATGTCCCTGACTCCAGTCTGTCAGTGTCCCTGACTCCAGTCTGTTCAATGTCCCTGACTCCAGTCTGTTCAATGTCCCTGACTCCAGTCTGTCAGTGTCCCTGACTCCAGTCTATTCAATGTCCCTGACTCCAGTCTGTTCAATGTCCCTGACTCCAGTCTGTCAGTGTCCCTGACTCCAGTCTGTTCAATGTCCCTGACTCCAGTCTGTCAGTGTCCCTGACTCCAGTCTATTCAATGTCCCTGACTGCAGTCTGTTCAGTGTCCCTGACTCCAGTCTGTTCAGTGTCCCTGGCTCCAGTCTTTTCAGTGTCCCTGACTCCAGTCTGTTCAGTGTCCCTGACTCCAGTCTGTCGGTGTCCCTGACTCCAGTCTGTTAGTGTCTCTGACTCCAGTCTATTCAGTGTCTCTGACTCCAGTCTGTTCAGTGTCCCTGACTCCAGTCTGTTCAGTGTCACTGACTCCAGTCTATTCAGTGTCCCTGACTCCAGTCTGTTCAATGTCCCTGACTCCAGTCTGTTCAGTGTCCTTGACTCCAGTCTGTTCAGTGTCCCTGACTCCAGTCTGTTCAATGTCCCTGACTCCAGTCTGTCACTGTCCCTGACTCCAGTCTGTCAGTGTCCCTGACTCCAGTCTGTTCAATGTCCCTGACTCCAGTCGACAGTGTCCCTGACTCCAGTCTATTCATTGTCCCTGACTGCAGTCTGTTCAGTGTCCCTGACTCCAGTCTGTTCAGTGTCCCTGGCTCCAGTCTGTTCAGTGTCCCTGACTCCAGTCTATTCAGTGTCCCTGGCTCCAGTCTGTCGGTGTCCCTGACTCCAGTCTGTTAGTGTCTCTGACTCCAGTCTATTCAGTGTCTCTGACTCCAGTCTGTTCAGTGTGCCTGACTCCAGTCTGTTCAGTGTCCCTGACTCCAGTCTGTTCAGTGTCCCTGACTCCAGTCTGTTCAGTGTCCCTGACTCCAGTCTGTTCAGTGTCTCTGACTCCAGTCTGTTCAGTGTCCCTGACTCCAGTCTGTCGGTGTCCCTGACTCCAGTCTGTTAGTGTCTCTGACTCCAGTCTATTCAGTGTCTCTGACTCCAGTCTGTTCAGTGTCCCTGACTCCAGTCTGTTCAATGTCCCTGACTCCAGTCTGTTCAGTGTCCCTGACTCCAGTCTGTTCAATGTCCCTGACTCCAGTCTGTTCAGTGTCCCTGACTCCAGTCTGTTCAGTGTCCCTGACTCCAGTCTGTCGGTGTCCCTGACTCCAGTCTGTTAGTGTCTCTGACTCCAGTCTATTCAGTGTCTCTGACTCCAGTCTATTCAGTGTCCCTGACTCCAGTCTATTCAATGGCTCTGACTCCAGTCTATTCAGTGTCCCTGACTCCAGTCTATTCAGTGTCTCTGACTCCAGTCTATTCAGTATCCATGACTCCAGTCTATTCAGTGTCCCTGACTCCAGTCTGTTCAGTGTCCCTGACTCCAGTCTGTTCAGTGTCCCTGACTCCAGTCTGTTCAATGTCCCTGACTCCATTCTGTTCAATGTCCCTGGCTCCAGTCTGTTCAATATCCCTGACTCCAGTCTGTTCAATGTCCCTGACTCCAGTCTGTCAGTGTCCCTGACTCCAGTCTGTCAGTGTCCCTGACTCCAGTCTATTCAGTGTCCCTGGCTCCAGTCTGTCGGTGTCCCTGACTCCAGTCTGTTAGGGTCTCTGACTCCAGTCTATTCAGTGTCTCTGACTCCAGTCTGTTCAGTGTGCCTGACTCCAGTCTTTTCAGTGTCCCTGACTCCAGTCTGTTCAGTGTCCATGACTCCAGTCTGTTCAGTGTTCCTGACTCCAGTCTGTTCAGTGTCTCTGACTCCAGTCTGTTCAGTGTCCCTGACTCCAGTCTGTCGGTGTCCCTGACTCCAGTCTGTTAGTGTCTCTGACTCCAGTCTATTCAGTGTCTCTGACTCCAGTCTGTTCAGTGTCCCTGACTCCAGTCGGTTCAATGTCCCTGACTCCAGTCTGTTCAGTGTCCCTGACTCCAGTCTGTTCAATGTCCCTGACTCCAGTCTGTCAGTGTCCCTGACTCCAGTCTGTCAGTGTCCCTGACTCCAGTCTATTCAGTGTCCCTGGCTCCAGTCTGTCGGTGTCCCTGACTCCAGTCTGTTAGGGTCTCTGACTCCAGTCTATTCAGTGTCTCTGACTCCAGTCTGTTCAGTGTGCCTGACTCCAGTCTTTTCAGTGTCCCTGACTCCAGTCTGTTCAGTGTCCATGACTCCAGTCTGTTCAGTGTTCCTGACTCCAGTCTGTTCAGTGTCTCTGACTCCAGTCTGTTCAGTGTCCCTGACTCCAGTCTGTCGGTGTCCCTGACTCCAGTCTGTTCAGTGTCCCTGACTCCAGTCTGTTCAGTGTCCCTGACTCCAGTCTGTTCAGTGTCCCTGACTCCAGTCTGTCGGTGTCCGTGACTCCAGTCTGTTAGTGTCTCTGACTCCAGTCTGTTCAGTGGGTCTGACTCCAGTCTGTTCAATGTCCCTGACTCCAGACTGTTCAGTGTCCCTGACTCCAGTCTGTCGGTGTCTGTGACTCCAGTCTGTTAGTGTCTCTGACTCCAGTCTATTCAGTGTCCCTGACTCCAGTCTGTCAATGTCCCTGACTCCAGTCTGTTCAATGTCCCTGACTCCAGTCTGTTCAGTGTCCCTGACTCCAGTCTGTCAGTGTCCCTGACTCCAGTCTGTTCAATGTCCCTGACTCCAGTCTGTCAGTGTCCCTGACTCCAGTCTATTCAATGTCCCTGACTCCAGTATGTTCAATGTCCCCGACTCCAGTCTGTCAGTGTCCCTGACTCCAGTCTGTCAGTGTCCCTGACTCCAGTCTGTTCAATGTCCCTGACTCCAGTCTGTCAGTGTCCCTGACTCCAGTCTATTCAATGTCCCTGACTGCAGTCTGTTCAGTGTCCCTGACTCCAGTCTGTTCAGTGTCCCTGGCTCCAGTCTGTTCAGTGTCCCTGACTCCAGTCTGTTACGTGTCCCTGACTCCAGTCTGTCGGTGTCCCTGACTCCAGTCTGTTAGTGTCTCTGACTCCAGTCTATTCAGTGTCTCTGACTCCAGTCTGTTCTGTGTCCCTGACTCCAGTCTGTTCAGTGTCACTGACTCCAGTCTATTCAGTGTCCCTGACTCCAGTCTGTTCAATGTCCCTGACTCCAGTCTGTTCAGTGTCCCTGACTCCAGTCTATTCAGTGTCCCTGACTGCAGTCTTTTCAGTGTCCCTGACTCCAGTCTGTCAGTGTCCCTGACTCCAGTCTGTCGGTGTCCCTGACTCCAGTCTGTTAGTGTCTCTGACTCCAGTCTATTCAGTGTCTCTGACTCCAGTCTGTTCAGTGTCCCTGACTCCAGTCTGTTCAGTGTCACTGACTCCAGTCTATTCAGTGTCCCTGACTCCAGTCTGTTCAATGTCCCTGACTCCAGTCTGTTCAGTGTCCTTGACTCCAGTCTGTTCAGTGTCCCTGACTCCAGTCTGTTCAATGTCCCTGACTCCAGTCTGTCAGTGTCCCTGACTCCAGTCTGTTCAATGTCCCTGACTCCAGTCGACAGTGTCCCTGACTCCAGTCTATTCAATGTCCCTGACTGCAGTCTGTTCAGTGTCCCTGACTCCAGTCTGTTCAGTGTCCCTGGCTCCAGTCTGTTCAGTGTCCCTGACTCCAGTCTATTCAGTGTCCCTGGCTCCAGTCTGTCAGTGTCCCTGACTCCAGTCTGTTAGTGTCTCTGACTCCAGTCTATTCAGTGTCTCTGACTCCAGTCTGTTCAGTGTACCTGACTCCAGTCTGTTCAGTGTCCCTGACTCCAGTCTGTTCAGTGTCCCTGACTCCAGTCTGTTCAGTGTCCCTGACTCCAGTCTGTTCAGTGTCTCTGACTCCAGTCTGTTCAGTGTCCCTGACTCCAGTCTGTCGGTGTCCCTGACTCCAGTCTGTTAGTGTCTCTGACTCCAGTCTATTCAGTGTCTCTGACTCCAGTCTATTCAGTGTCCCTGACTCCAGTCTATTCAGTGTCTCTGACTCCAGTCTATTCAGTATCCATGACTCCAGTCTATTCAGTGTCCCTGACTCCAGTCTGTTCAGTGTCCCTGACTCCAGTCTGTTCAGTGTCCCTGACTCCAGTCTGTTCAGTGTCCCTGACTCCAGTCTGTTCAGTGTCCCTGACTCCAGTCTGTTCAATGTCCTTGACTCCAGTCTGTTCAATGTCCCTGGCTCCAGTCTGTTCAATATCCCTGACTCCAGTCTGTTCAATGTCCCTGACTCCAGTCTGTCAGTGTCCCTGACTCCAGTCTGTCAGTGTCCCTGACTCCAGTCTGTTCAGTGTCCCTGGCTCCAGTCTGTCGGTGTCCCTGACTCCAGTCTGTTAGGGTCTCTGACTCCAGTCTATTCAGTGTCTCTGACTCCAGTCTGTTCAGTGTGCCTGACTCCAGTCTTTTCAGTGTCCCTGACTCCAGTCTGTTCAGTGTCCATGACTCCAGTCTGTTCAGTGTCCCTGACTCCAGTCTGTTCAATGTCCCTGACTCCAGTCTGTTCAGTGTCCCTGACTCCAGTCTGTTCAGTGTCCCTGACTCCAGTCTGTCGGTGTCCCTGACTCCAGTCTGTTAGTGTCTCTGACTCCAGTCTATTCAGTGTCTCTGACTCCAGTCTATTCAGTGTCCCTGACTCCAGTCTGTTCAGTGGCTCTGACTCCAGTCTATTCAGTGTCCCTGACTCCAGTCTATTCAGTGTCTCTGACTCCAGTCTATTCAGTATCCCTGACTCCAGTCTATTCAGTGTCCCTGACTCCAGTCTGTTCAGTGTCCCTGACTCCAGTCTGTTCAGTGTCCCTGACTCCAGTCTGTTCAGTGTCCTTGACTCCAGTCTGTTCAGTGTCCCTGACTCCAGTCTGTTCAGTGTCCCGTACTCCAGTCTGTCGGTGTTCGTGACTCCAGTCTGTTAGTGTCTCTGACTCCAGTCTATTCAGTGTCTCTGACTCCAGTCTGTTCAGTGTCCCTGACTCCAGTCTGTTCAATGTCCCTGACTCCAGTCTGTTCAGTGTCCCTGACTCCAGTCTGTCGGTGTCCCTGACTCCAGTCTATTCAGTGTCCCTGACTCCAGTCTATTCAGTGTCCCTGACTCTAGTCTGTTCAATGTCCCTGACTCTAGTCTGTCAGTGTCCCTGACTCCAGTCTGTCAGTGTCCCTGACTCCAGTCTGTTCAATGTCCCTGACTCCAGTCTGTTCAGTGTCCCTGACTCCAGTCTGATCAATGTCCCTGACTCCAGTCTGTTCAGTGTCCCTGACTCCAGTCTGTCGGTGTCCCTGACTCCAGTCTGTTCAATTTCCCTGACTCCAGTCTGTTCAGTGTCCCTGACTCCAGTCTGTTCAGTGTCCCTGACTCCAGTCTGTTCAATGTCCCTGACTCCAGTCTGTTCAGTGTCCCTGACTCCAGTCTGTTCAATGTCCCTGACTCCAGTCTGTTCAGTGTCCCTGACTCCAGTCTGTCGGTGTCCCTGACTCCAGTCTATTCAGTGTCCCTGACTCCAGTCTATTCAGTGTCCCTGACTCCAGTCTGTTCAATGTGCCTGACTCCAGTCTGTTCAGTGTCCCTGACTCCAGTCTGTCAGTGTCCCTGACCCTAGTCTGTCAGTGTCCCTGACTCCAGTCTGTTCAATGTCCCTGACTCCAGTCTATTCAGTGTCCCTGACTCCAGTCTGTTCAATGTCCCTGACTCCAGTCTGTCAGTGTCCCTGAATCCAGTCTGTTCAGTGTCCCTGACTCCAGTCTGTTCAATGTCCCTGACTCCAGTCTGTTCAGTGTCCCTGACTCCAGTCTGTTCAGTGTCCCTGACTCCAGTCTGTTCAGTGTCCCTGACTCCAGTCTGTTCAGTGTCCCTGACTCCAGTCTGTTCAATGTCCCTGACTCCAGTCTGTTCAGTGTTCCTGACTCCAGTCTGTTCAGTGTCCCTGACTCCAGTCTATTCAGTGTCCCTGACTCCAGTCTGTTCAGTGTCCCTGACTCCAGTCTGTTCAGTGTCCCTGACTCCAGTCTGTCGGTGTCCCTGACTCCAGTCTATTCAGTGTCCTTGACTCCAGTCTGTTCAATGTCCCTGACTCCAGTCTGTTCAGTGTCCCTGACTCCAGTCTGTTCAATGTCCCTGACTCCAGTCTGTCAGTGTCCCTGACTCCAGTCTGTTCAATGTCCCTGACTCCAGTCTGTTCAGTGTCCCTGACTCCAGTCTATTCAGTGTCACTGACTCCAGTCTGTTCAATGTCCCTGACTCCAGTCTGTTCAATGTCCCTGACTCCAGTCTGTTCAGTGTCCCTGACTCCAGTCTGTTCAATGTCCCTGACTCCAGTCTGTTCAGTGTCCCTGACTCCAGTCTATTCAGTGTCCCTGACTCTAGTCTATTCAGTGTCCCTGACTCCAGTCTATTCAATGTCCCTGACTCCAGTCTGTTCAATGTCCCTGACTCCAGTCTGTTCAGTGTCCCTGACTCCAGTCTGTTCAATGTCCCTGACTCCAGTCTGTCAGTGTCCCTGACTCCAGTCTGTTCAATGTCCCTGACTCCAGTCTGTTCAATGTCCCTGACTCCAGTCTGTCAGTGTCCCTGACTCCAGTCTATTCAATGTCCCTGACTCCAGTCTGTTCAATGTCCCTGACTCCAGTCTGTCAGTGTCCCTGACTCCAGTCTGTTCAATGTCCCTGACTCCAGTCTGTCAGTGTCCCTGACTCCAGTCTATTCAATGTCCCTGACTGCAGTCTGTTCAGTGTCCCTGACTCCAGTCTGTTCAGTGTCCCTGGCTCCAGTCTTTTCAGTGTCCCTGACTCCAGTCTGTTCAGTGTCCCTGACTCCAGTCTGTCGGTGTCCCTGACTCCAGTCTGTTAGTGTCTCTGACTCCAGTCTATTCAGTGTCTCTGACTCCAGTCTGTTCAGTGTCCCTGACTCCAGTCTGTTCAGTGTCACTGACTCCAGTCTATTCAGTGTCCCTGACTCCAGTCTGTTCAATGTCCCTGACTCCAGTCTGTTCAGTGTCCTTGACTCCAGTCTGTTCAGTGTCCCTGACTCCAGTCTGTTCAATGTCCCTGACTCCAGTCTGTCACTGTCCCTGACTCCAGTCTGTCAGTGTCCCTGACTCCAGTCTGTTCAATGTCCCTGACTCCAGTCGACAGTGTCCCTGACTCCAGTCTATTCATTGTCCCTGACTGCAGTCTGTTCAGTGTCCCTGACTCCAGTCTGTTCAGTGTCCCTGGCTCCAGTCTGTTCAGTGTCCCTGACTCCAGTCTATTCAGTGTCCCTGGCTCCAGTCTGTCGGTGTCCCTGACTCCAGTCTGTTAGTGTCTCTGACTCCAGTCTATTCAGTGTCTCTGACTCCAGTCTGTTCAGTGTGCCTGACTCCAGTCTGTTCAGTGTCCCTGACTCCAGTCTGTTCAGTGTCCCTGACTCCAGTCTGTTCAGTGTCCCTGACTCCAGTCTGTTCAGTGTCTCTGACTCCAGTCTGTTCAGTGTCCCTGACTCCAGTCTGTCGGTGTCCCTGACTCCAGTCTGTTAGTGTCTCTGACTCCAGTCTATTCAGTGTCTCTGACTCCAGTCTGTTCAGTGTCCCTGACTCCAGTCTGTTCAATGTCCCTGACTCCAGTCTGTTCAGTGTCCCTGACTCCAGTCTGTTCAATGTCCCTGACTCCAGTCTGTTCAGTGTCCCTGACTCCAGTCTGTTCAGTGTCCCTGACTCCAGTCTGTCGGTGTCCCTGACTCCAGTCTGTTAGTGTCTCTGACTCCAGTCTATTCAGTGTCTCTGACTCCAGTCTATTCAGTGTCCCTGACTCCAGTCTATTCAATGGCTCTGACTCCAGTCTATTCAGTGTCCCTGACTCCAGTCTATTCAGTGTCTCTGACTCCAGTCTATTCAGTATCCATGACTCCAGTCTATTCAGTGTCCCTGACTCCAGTCTGTTCAGTGTCCCTGACTCCAGTCTGTTCAGTGTCCCTGACTCCAGTCTGTTCAATGTCCCTGACTCCAGTCTGTTCAATGTCCCTGGCTCCAGTCTGTTCAATATCCCTGACTCCAGTCTGTTCAATGTCCCTGACTCCAGTCTGTCAGTGTCCCTGACTCCAGTCTGTCAGTGTCCCTGACTCCAGTCTATTCAGTGTCCCTGGCTCCAGCCTGTCGGTGTCCCTGACTCCAGTCTGTTAGGGTCTCTGACTCCAGTCTATTCAGTGTCTCTGACTCCAGTCTGTTCAGTGTGCCTGACTCCAGTCTTTTCAGTGTCCCTGACTCCAGTCTGTTCAGTGTCCATGACTCCAGTCTGTTCAGTGTTCCTGACTCCAGTCTGTTCAGTGTCTCTGACTCCAGTCTGTTCAGTGTCCCTGACTCCAGTCTGTCGGTGTCCCTGACTCCAGTCTGTTAGTGTCTCTGACTCCAGTCTATTCAGTGTCTCTGACTCCAGTCTGTTCAGTGTCCCTGACTCCAGTCGGTTCAATGTCCCTGACTCCAGTCTGTTCAGTGTCCCTGACTCCAGTCTGTTCAATGTCCCTGACTCCAGTCTGTCAGTGTCCCTGACTCCAGTCTGTCAGTGTCCCTGACTCCAGTCTATTCAGTGTCCCTGGCTCCAGTCTGTCGGTGTCCCTGACTCCAGTCTGTTAGGGTCTCTGACTCCAGTCTATTCAGTGTCTCTGACTCCAGTCTGTTCAGTGTGCCTGACTCCAGTCTTTTCAGTGTCCCTGACTCCAGTCTGTTCAGTGTCCATGACTCCAGTCTGTTCAGTGTTCCTGACTCCAGTCTGTTCAGTGTCTCTGACTCCAGTCTGTTCAGTGTCCCTGACTCCAGTCTGTCGGTGTCCCTGACTCCAGTCTGTTCAGTGTCCCTGACTCCAGTCTGTTCAGTGTCCCTGACTCCAGTCTGTTCAGTGTCCCTGACTCCAGTCTGTCGGTGTCCGTGACTCCAGTCTGTTAGTGTCTCTGACTCCAGTCTGTTCAGTGGGTCTGACTCCAGTCTGTTCAATGTCTCTGACTCCAGTCTGTTCAGTGTCCCTGACTCCAGTCTGTCGGTGTCCCTGACTCCAGTCTGTTAGTGTCTCTGACTCCAGTCTATTCAGTGTCTCTGACTCCAGTCTGTTCAGTGTCCCTGACTCCAGTCTGTTCAATGTCCCTGACTCCAGTCTGTTCAGTGTCCCTGACTCCAGTCTGTTCAATGTCCCTGACTCCAGTCTGTTCAGTGTCCCTGACTCCAGTCTGTTCAGTGTCCCTGACTCCAGTCTGTCGGTGTCCCTGACTCCAGTCTGTTAGTGTCTCTGACTCCAGTCTATTCAGTGTCTCTGACTCCAGTCTATTCAGTGTCCCTGACTCCAGTCTGTTCAGTGGCTCTGACTCCGGTCTATTCAGTATCCCTGACTCCAGTCTATTCAGTGTCCCTGACTCCAGTCTGTTCAGTGTCCCTGACTCCAGTCTGTTCAGTGTCCCTGACTCCAGTCTGTTCAGTGTCCCTGACTCCAGTCTGTTCAGTGTCCCTGACTCCAGTCTGTTCAGTGTCCCGTACTCCAGTCTGTCGGTGTTCGTGACTCCAGTCTGTTAGTGTCTCTGACTCCAGTCTATTCAGTGTCTCTGACTCCAGTCTGTTCAGTGTCCCTGACTCCATTCTGTTCAATGTCCCTGACTCCAGTCTGTTCAGTGTCCCTGACTCCAGTCTGTCGGTGTCCCTGACTCCAGTCTATTCAGTGTCCCTGACTCCAGTCTATTCAGTGTCCCTGACTCTAGTCTGTTCAATGTCCCTGACTCTAGTCTGTCAGTGTCCCTGACTCCAGTCTGTCAGTGTCCCTGACTCCAGTCTGTTCAATGTCCCTGACTCCAGTCTGTTCAGTGTCCCTGACTCCAGTCTGATCAATGTCCCTGACTCCAGTCTGTTCAGTGTCCCTGACTCCAGTCTGTCGGTGTCCCTGACTCCAGTCTGTTCAATTTCCCTGACTCCAGTCTGTTCAGTGTCCCTGACTCCAGTCTGTTCAGTGTCCCTGACTCCAGTCTGTTCAATGTCCCTGACTCCAGTCTGTTCAGTGTCCCTGACTCCAGTCTGTTCAATGTCCCTGACTCCAGTCTGTTCAGTGTCCCTGACTCCAGTCTGTCGGTGTCCCTGACTCCAGTCTATTCAGTGTCCCTGACTCCAGTCTATTCAGTGTCCCTGACTCCAGTCTGTTCAATGTGCCTGACTCCAGTCTGTTCAGTGTCCCTGACTCCAGTCTGTCAGTGTCCCTGACCCTAGTCTGTCAGTGTCCCTGACTCCAGTCTGTTCAATGTCCCTGACTCCAGTCTATTCAGTGTCCCTGACTCCAGTCTGTTCAATGTCCCTGACTCCAGTCTGTCAGTGTCCCTGAATCCAGTCTGTTCAGTGTCCCTGACTCCAGTCTGTTCAATGTCCCTGACTCCAGTCTGTTCAGTGTCCCTGACTCCAGTCTGTTCAGTGTCCCTGACTCCAGTCTGTTCAGTGTCCCTGACTCCAGTCGGTTCAGTGTCCCTGACTCCAGTCTGTTCAATGTTCCTGACTCCAGTCTGTTCAGTGTCCCTGACTCCAGTCTATTCAGTGTCCCTGACTCCAGTCTGTTCAGTGTCCCTGACTCCAGTCTGTTCAGGGTCCCTGTCTCCAGTCTGTTCAGTGTCCCTGACTCCAGTCTGTTCAGTGTCCCTGACTCCAGTCTGTTCAGTGTCCCTGACTCCAGTCTGTTCAGTGTCCCTGACTCCAGTCTATTCAGTGTCCCTGACTCCAGTCTATTCAGTGTCCCTGACTCCAGTCTATTCAGTGTCCCTGACTCCAGTCTGTTCAGTGTCCCTGACTCCAGTCTGTTCAGTGTCCCTGACTGCAGTCTGTTCAGTGTCCCTGACTCCAGTCTGTTCAGTGTCCCTGACTCCAGTCTGTTCAATGTCCCTGACTCCAGTCTGTTCAGTGTCCCTGACTCCAGTCTGTCGGTGTCCCTGACTCCAGTCTATTCAGTGTCCTTGACTCCAGTCTGTTTAATGTCCCTGACTCCAGTCTGTTCAGTGTCCCTGACTCCAGTCTGTTCAATGTCCCTGACTCCAGTCTGTCAGTGTCCCTGACTCCAGTCTGTTCAATGTCCCTGACTCCAGTCTGTTCAGTGTCCCTGACTCCAGTCTATTCAGTGTCACTGACTCCAGTCTGTTCAATGTCCCTGACTCCAGTCTGTTCAATGTCCCTGACTCCAGTCTGTTCAGTGTCCCTGACTCCAGTCTGTTCAATGTCCCTGACTCCAGTCTGTTCAGTGTCCCTGACTCCAGTCTATTCAGTGTCCCTGACTCCAGTCTATTCAGTGTCCCTGACTCTAGTCTATTCAGTGTCCCTGACTCCAGTCTATTCAATGTCCCTGACTCCAGTCTGTTCAATGTCCCTGACTCCAGTCTGTTCAGTGTCCCTGACTCCAGTCTGTTCAATGTCCCTGACTCCAGTCTGTCAGTGTCCCTGACTCCAGTCTGTTCAATGTCCCTGACTCCAGTCTGTTCAATGTCCCTGACTCCAGTCTGTCAGTGTCCCTGACTCCAGTCTATTCAATGTCCCTGACTCCAGTCTGTTCAATGTCCCTGACTCCAGTCTGTCAGTGTCCCTGACTCCAGTCTGTTCAATGTCCCTGACTCCAGTCTGTCAGTGTCCCTGACTCCAGTCTATTCAATGTCCCTGACTGCAGTCTGTTCAGTGTCCCTGACTCCAGTCTGTTCAGTGTCCCTGGCTCCAGTCTTTTCAGTGTCCCTGACTCCAGTCTGTTCAGTGTCCCTGACTCCAGTCTGTCGGTGTCCCTGACTCCAGTCTGTTAGTGTCTCTGACTCCAGTCTATTCAGTGTCTCTGACTCCAGTCTGTTCAGTGTCCCTGACTCCAGTCTGTTCAGTGTCACTGACTCCAGTCTATTCAGTGTCCCTGACTCCAGTCTGTTCAATGTCCCTGACTCCAGTCTGTTCAGTGTCCTTGACTCCAGTCTGTTCAGTGTCCCTGACTCCAGTCTGTTCAATGTCCCTGACTCCAGTCTGTCAGTGTCCCTGACTCCAGTCTGTCAGTGTCCCTGACTCCAGTCTGTTCAATGTCCTTGACTCCAGTCGACAGTGTCCCTGACTCCAGTCTTTTCATTGTCCCTGACTGCAGTCTGTTCAGTGTCCCTGACTCCAGTCTGTTCAGTGTCACTGTCTCCAGTCTATTCAGTGTCCCTGACTCCAGTCTGTTCAATGTCCCTGACTCCAGTCTGTTCAGTGTCCTTGACTCCAGTCTGTTCAGTGTCCCTGACTCCAGTCTGTTAGTGTCTCTGACTCTACTATATTCAGTGTCTCTGACTCCAGTCTGTTCAGTTTCCCTGACTCCAGTCTGTTCAGTGTCACTGACTCCAGTCTATTCAGTGTCCCTGACTCCAGTCTGTTCAATGTCCCTGACTCCAGTCTGTCAGTGTCCCTGACTCCAGTCTGTCAGTGTCCCTGACTCCAGTCTGTTCAATGTCCCTGACTCCAGTCTGTCAGTGTCCCTGACTCCAGTCTATTCAATGTCCCTGACTCTAGTCTGTTCAATGTCCCTGACTCCAGTCTGTCAGTGTCCCTGACTCCAGTCTGTCAGTGTCCCTGACTCCAGTCTGTTCAATGTCCCTGACTCCAGTCTGTCAGTGTCCCTGACTCCAGTCTATTCAATGTCCCTGACTGCAGTCTGTTCAGTATCCCTGACTCCAGTCTGTTCAGTGTCCCAGACTCCAGTCTGTCGGTGTCCCTGACTCCAGTCTGTTAGTGTCTCTGACTCCAGTCTATTCAGTGTCTCTGACTCCAGTCTGTTCTGTGTCCCTGACTCCAGTCTGTTCAGTGTCACTGTCTCCAGTCTATTCAGTGTCCCTGACTCCAGTCTGTTCAATGTCCCTGACTCCAGTCTGTTCAGTGTCCCTGACTCCAGTCTGTTCAGTGTCCCTGGCTCCAGTCTGTTCAGTGTCCCTGACTCCAGTCTATTCAGTGTCCCTGGCTCCAGTCTGTCGTTGTCCCTGACTCCAGTCTGTTAGTGTCTCTGACTCCAGTCTATTCAGTGTCTCTGACTGCAGTCTGTTCAGTGTGCCTGACTCCAGTCTGTTCAGTGTCCCTGACTCCAGTCTGTTCAGTGTCCCTGACTCCAGTCTGTTCAGTGTCCCTGACTCCAGTCTGTTCAGTGTCTCTGACTCCAGTCTGTTCAGTGTCCCTGACTCCAGTCTGTCGGTGTCCCTGACTCCAGTCTGTTAGTGTCTCTGACTCCAGTCTATTCAGTGTCTCTGACTCCAGTCTGTTCAGTGTCCCTGACTCCAGTCTGTTCAATGTCCCTGACTCCAGTCTGTTCAGTGTCCCTGACTCCAGTCTGTTCAATGTCCCTGACTCCAGTCTGTTCAGTGTCCCTGACTCCAGTCTGTTCAGTGTCCCTGACTCCAGTCTGTCGGTGTCCCTGACTCCAGTCTGTTAGTGTCTCTGACTCCAGTCTATTCAGTGTCCCTGACTCCAGTCTATTCAGTGTCCCTGACTCCAGTCTATTCAGTGTCCCTGACTCTAGTCTATTCAGTGTCCCTGACTCCAGTCTATTCAATGTCCCTGACTCCAGTCTGTTCAATGTCCCTGACTCCAGTCTGTTCAGTGTCCCTGACTCCAGTCTGTTCAATGTCCCTGACTCCAGTCTGTCAGTGTCCCTGACTCCAGTCTGTTCAATGTCCCTGACTCCAGTCTGTTCAATGTCCCTGACTCCAGTCTGTCAGTGTCCCTGACTCCAGTCTATTCAATGTCCCTGACTCCAGTCTGTTCAATGTCCCTGACTCCAGTCTGTCAGTGTCCCTGACTCCAGTCTGTTCAATGTCCCTGACTCCAGTCTGTCAGTGTCCCTGACTCCAGTCTATTCAATGTCCCTGACTGCAGTCTGTTCAGTGTCCCTGACTCCAGTCTGTTCAGTGTCCCTGGCTCCAGTCTTTTCAGTGTCCCTGACTCCAGTCTGTTCAGTGTCCCTGACTCCAGTCTGTCGGTGTCCCTGACTCCAGTCTGTTAGTGTCTCTGACTCCAGTCTATTCAGTGTCTCTGACTCCAGTCTGTTCAGTGTCCCTGACTCCAGTCTGTTCAGTGTCACTGACTCCAGTCTATTCAGTGTCCCTGACTCCAGTCTGTTCAATGTCCCTGACTCCAGTCTGTTCAGTGTCCTTGACTCCAGTCTGTTCAGTGTCCCTGACTCCAGTCTGTTCAATGTCCCTGACTCCAGTCTGTCAGTGTCCCTGACTCCAGTCTGTCAGTGTCCCTGACTCCAGTCTGTTCAATGTCCCTGACTCCAGTCGACAGTGTCCCTGACTCCAGTCTATTCATTGTCCCTGACTGCAGTCTGTTCAGTGTCCCTGACTCCAGTCTGTTCAGTGTCACTGTCTCCAGTCTATTCAGTGTCCCTGACTCCAGTCTGTTCAATGTCCCTGACTCCAGTCTGTTCAGTGTCCTTGACTCCAGTCTGTTCAGTGTCCCTGACTCCAGTCTGTTAGTGTCTCTGACTCTACTATATTCAGTGTCTCTGACTCCAGTCTGTTCAGTTTCCCTGACTCCAGTCTGTTCAGTGTCACTGACTCCAGTCTATTCAGTGTCCCTGACTCCAGTCTGTTCAATGTCCCTGACTCCAGTCTGTCAGTGTCCCTGACTCCAGTCTGTCAGTGTCCCTGACTCCAGTCTGTTCAATGTCCCTGACTCCAGTCTGTCAGTGTCCCTGACTCCAGTCTATTCAATGTCCCTGACTCTAGTCTGTTCAATGTCCCTGACTCCAGTCTGTCAGTGTCCCTGACTCCAGTCTGTCAGTGTCCCTGACTCCAGTCTGTTCAATGTCCCTGACTCCAGTCTGTCAGTGTCCCTGACTCCAGTCTATTCAATGTCCCTGACTGCAGTCTGTTCAGTATCCCTGACTCCAGTCTGTTCAGTGTCCCAGACTCCAGTCTGTCGGTGTCCCTGACACCAGTCTGTTAGTGTCTCTGACTCCAGTCTATTCAGTGTCTCTGACTCCAGTCTGTTCTGTGTCCCTGACTCCAGTCTGTTCAGTGTCACTGTCTCCAGTCTATTCAGTGTCCCTGACTCCAGTCTGTTCAATGTCCCTGACTCCAGTCTGTTCAGTGTCCCTGACTCCAGTCTGTTCAGTGTCCCTGGCTCCAGTCTGTTCAGTGTCCCTGACTCCAGTCTATTCAGTGTCCCTGGCTCCAGTCTGTCGGTGTCCCTGACTCCAGTCTGTTAGTGTCTCTGACTCCAGTCTATTCAGTGTCTCTGACTGCAGTCTGTTCAGTGTGCCTGACTCCAGTCTGTTCAGTGTCCCTGACTCCAGTCTGTTCAGTGTCCCTGACTCCAGTCTGTTCAGTGTCCCTGACTCCAGTCTGTTCAGTGTCTCTGACTCCAGTCTGTTCAGTGTCCCTGACTCCAGTCTGTCGGTGTCCCTGACTCCAGTCTGTTAGTGTCTCTGACTCCAGTCTATTCAGTGTCTCTGACTCCAGTCTGTTCAGTGTCCCTGACTCCAGTCTGTTCAATGTCCCTGACTCCAGTCTGTTCAGTGTCCCTGACTCCAGTCTGTTCAATGTCCCTGACTCCAGTCTGTTCAGTGTCCCTGACTCCAGTCTGTTCAGTGTCCCTGACTCCAGTCTGTCGGTGTCCCTGACTCCAGTCTGTTAGTGTCTCTGACTCCAGTCTATTCAGTGTCTCTGACTCCAGTCTATTCAGTGTCCCTGACTCCAGTCTGTTCAGTGGCTCTGACTCCGGTCTATTCAGTATCCCTGACTCCAGTCTATTCAGTGTCCCTGACTCCAGTCTGTTCAGTGTCCCTGACTCCAGTCTGTTCAGTGTCCCTGACTCCAGTCTGTTCAGTGTCCCTGACTCCAGTCTGTTCAGTGTCCCTGACTCCAGTCTGTTCAGTGTCCCGTACTCCAGTCTGTCGGTGTTCGTGACTCCAGTCTGTTAGTGTCTCTGACTCCAGTCTATTCAGTGTCTCTGACTCCAGTCTGTTCAGTGTCCCTGACTCCAGTCTGTTCAATGTCCCTGACTCCAGTCTGTTCAGTGTCCCTGACTCCAGTCTGTCGGTGTCCCTGACTCCAGTCTATTCAGTGTCCCTGACTCCAGTCTATTCAGTGTCCCTGACTCTAGTCTGTTCAATGTCCCTGACTCTAGTCTGTCAGTGTCCCTGACTCCAATCTGTCAGTGTCCCTGACTCCAGTCTGTTCAATGTCCCTGACTCCAGTCTGTTCAGTGTCCCTGACTCCAGTCTGATCAATGTCCCTGACTCCAGTCTGTTCAGTGTCCCTGACTCCAGTCTGTCGGTGTCCCTGACTCCAGTCTGTTCAATTTCCCTGACTCCAGTCTGTTCAGTGTCCCTGACTCCAGTCTGTTCAGTGTCCCTGACTCCAGTCTGTTCAATGTCCCTGACTCCAGTCTGTTCAGTGTCCCTGACTCCAGTCTGTTCAATGTCCCTGACTCCAGTCTGTTCAGTGTCCCTGACTCCAGTCTGTTCAGTGTCCCTGACTCCAGTCTGTTCAGTGTCCCTGACTCCAGTCTGTTCAGTGTCCCTGACTCCAGTCTGTTCAATGTCCCTGACTCCAGTCTGTTCAGTGTTCCTGACTCCAGTCTGTTCAGTGTCCCTGACTCCAGTCTATTCAGTGTCCCTGACTCCAGTCTGTTCAGTGTCCCTGACTCCAGTCTGTTCAGGGTCCCTGACTCCAGTCTGTTCAGTGTCCCTGACTCCAGTCTGTTCAGTGTCCCTGACTCCAGTCTGTTCAGTGTCCCTGACTCCAGTCTGTTCAGTGTCCCTGACTCCAGTCTATTCAGTGTCCCTGACTCCAGTCTATTCAGTGTCCCTGACTCCAGTCTATTCAGTGTCCCTGACTCCAGTCTGTTCAGTGTCCCTGACTCCAGTCTGTTCAGTGTCCCTGACTGCAGTCTGTTCAGTGTCCCTGACTCCAGTCTGTTCAGTGTCCCTGACTCCAGTCTGTTCAATGTCCCTGACTCCAGTCTGTTCAGTGTCCCTGACTCCAGTCTGTCGGTGTCCCTGACTCCAGTCTATTCAGTGTCCTTGACTCCAGTCTGTTTAATGTCCCTGACTCCAGTCTGTTCAGTGTCCCTGACTCCAGTCTGTTCAATGTCCCTGACTCCAGTCTGTCAGTGTCCCTGACTCCAGTCTGTTCAATGTCCCTGACTCCAGTCTGTTCAGTGTCCCTGACTCCAGTCTATTCAGTGTCACTGACTCCAGTCTGTTCAATGTCCCTGACTCCAGTCTGTTCAATGTCCCTGACTCCAGTCTGTTCAGTGTCCCTGACTCCAGTCTGTTCAATGTCCCTGACTCCAGTCTGTTCAGTGTCCCTGACTCCAGTCTATTCAGTGTCCCTGACTCCAGTCTATTCAGTGTCCCTGACTCTAGTCTATTCAGTGTCCCTGACTCCAGTCTATTCAATGTCCCTGACTCCAGTCTGTTCAATGTCCCTGACTCCAGTCTGTTCAGTGTCCCTGACTCCAGTCTGTTCAATGTCCCTGACTCCAGTCTGTCAGTGTCCCTGACTCCAGTCTGTTCAATGTCCCTGACTCCAGTCTGTTCAATGTCCCTGACTCCAGTCTGTCAGTGTCCCTGACTCCAGTCTATTCAATGTCCCTGACTCCAGTCTGTTCAATGTCCCTGACTCCAGTCTGTCAGTGTCCCTGACTCCAGTCTGTTCAATGTCCCTGACTCCAGTCTGTCAGTGTCCCTGACTCCAGTCTATTCAATGTCCCTGACTGCAGTCTGTTCAGTGTCCCTGACTCCAGTCTGTTCAGTGTCCCTGGCTCCAGTCTTTTCAGTGTCCCTGACTCCAGTCTGTTCAGTGTCCCTGACTCCAGTCTGTCGGTGTCCCTGACTCCAGTCTGTTAGTGTCTCTGACTCCAGTCTATTCAGTGTCTCTGACTCCAGTCTGTTCAGTGTCCCTGACTCCAGTCTGTTCAGTGTCACTGACTCCAGTCTATTCAGTGTCCCTGACTCCAGTCTGTTCAATGTCCCTGACTCCAGTCTGTTCAGTGTCCTTGACTCCAGTCTGTTCAGTGTCCCTGACTCCAGTCTGTTCAATGTCCCTGACTCCAGTCTGTCAGTGTCCCTGACTCCAGTCTGTCAGTGTCCCTGACTCCAGTCTGTTCAATGTCCCTGACTCCAGTCGACAGTGTCCCTGACTCCAGTCTATTCATTGTCCCTGACTGCAGTCTGTTCAGTGTCCCTGACTCCAGTCTGTTCAGTGTCACTGTCTCCAGTCTATTCAGTGTCCCTGACTCCAGTCTGTTCAATGTCCCTGACTCCAGTCTGTCAGTGTCCCTGACTCCAGTCTGTCAGTGTCCCTGACTCCAGTCTGTTCAATGTCCCTGACTCCAGTCTGTCAGTGTCCCTGACTCCAGTCTATTCAATGTCCCTGACTGCAGTCTGTTCAGTATCCCTGACTCCAGTCTGTTCAGTGTCCCAGACTCCAGTCTGTCGGTGTCCCTGACTCCAGTCTGTTAGTGTCTCTGACTCCAGTCTATTCAGTGTCTCTGACTCCAGTCTGTTCTGTGTCCCTGACTCCAGTCTGTTCAGTGTCACTGTCTCCAGTCTATTCAGTGTCCCTGACTCCAGTCTGTTCAATGTCCCTGACTCCAGTCTGTTCAGTGTCCTTGACTCCAGTCTGTTCAGTGTCCCTGACTCCAGTCTGTTAGTATCTCTGACTCTACTATATTCAGTGTCTCTGACTCCAGTCTGTTCAGTTTCCCTGACTCCAGTCTGTTCAGTGTCACTGACTCCAGTCTATTCAGTGTCCCTGACTCCAGTCTGTTCAATGTCCCTGACTCCAGTCTGTTCAGTGTCCTTGACTCCAGTCTGTTCAGTGTCCCTGACTCCAGTCTGTTTAATGTCCCTGACTCCAGTCTATCAGTGTCCCTGACTCCAGTCTGTTCAATGTCCCTGACTCCAGTCTGTCAGTGTCCCTGACTCCAGTCTATTCAATGTCCCTGACTGCAGTCTATTCAGTATCCCTGACTCCAGTCTGTTCAGTGTCCCTGGCTCCAGTCTGTTCAGTGTCCCTGACTCCAGTCTATTCAGTGTCCCTGGCTCCAGTCTGTCGGTGTCCCTGACTCCAGTCTTTTAGTGTCTCTGACTCCAGTCTATTCAGTGTCTCTGACTCCAGTCTGTTCAGTGTCCCTGACTCCAGTCTGTTCAGTGTCCCTGACTCCAGTCTATTCAGTGTCCCTGGCTCCAGTCTGTCGGTGTCCCTGACTCCAGTCTTTTAGTGTCTCTGACTCCAGTCTATTCATTTCTCTGACTCCAGTCTGTTCAGTGTCCCTGACTCCAGTCTGTTCTGTGTCCCTGACTCCAGTCTGTTCAATGTCCCTGACTCCAGTCTGTTCTGTGTCCCTGACTCCAGTCTATTCAATGTCCCTGACTCCAGTCTGTTCAATGTCCCTGACTCCAGTCTGTTCAGTGTCCCTGACTCCAGTCTGTTCAATGTCCCTGACTCCAGTCTGTCAGTGTCCCTGACTCCAGTCTGTTCAATGTCCCTGACTCCAGTCTGTTCAATGTCCCTGACTCCAGTCTGTCAGTGTCCCTGACTCCAGTCTATTCAATGTCCCTGACTCCAGTCTGTTCAATGTCCCTGACTCCAGTCTGTCAGTGTCCCTGACTCCAGTCTGTTCAATGTCCCTGACTCCAGTCTGTCAGTGTCCCTGACTCCAGTCTATTCAATGTCCCTGACTGCAGTCTGTTCAGTGTCCCTGACTCCAGTCTGTTCAGTGTCCCTGGCTCCAGTCTTTTCAGTGTCCCTGACTCCAGTCTGTTCAGTGTCCCTGACTCCAGTCTGTCGGTGTCCCTGACTCCAGTCTGTTAGTGTCTCTGACTCCAGTCTATTCAGTGTCTCTGACTCCAGTCTGTTCAGTGTCCCTGACTCCAGTCTGTTCAGTGTCACTGACTCCAGTCTATTCAGTGTCCCTGACTCCAGTCTGTTCAATGTCCCTGACTCCAGTCTGTTCAGTGTCCTTGACTCCAGTCTGTTCAGTGTCCCTGACTCCAGTCTGTTCAATGTCCCTGACTCCAGTCTGTCAGTGTCCCTGACTCCAGTCTGTCAGTGTCCCTGACTCCAGTCTGTTCAATGTCCCTGACTCCAGTCGACAGTGTCCCTGACTCCAGTCTATTCATTGTCCCTGACTGCAGTCTGTTCAGTGTCCCTGACTCCAGTCTGTTCAGTGTCCCTGGCTCCAGTCTGTTCAGTGTCCCTGACTCCAGTCTATTCAGTGTCCCTGGCTCCAGTCTGTCGGTGTCCCTGACTCCAGTCTGTTAGTGTCTCTGACTCCAGTCTATTCAGTGTCTCTGACTCCAGTCTGTTCAGTGTGCCTGACTCCAGTCTGTTCAGTGTCCCTGACTCCAGTCTGTTCAGTGTCCCTGACTCCAGTCTGTTCAGTGTCCCTGACTCCAGTCTGTTCAGTGTCTCTGACTCCAGTCTGTTCAGTGTCCCTGACTCCAGTCTGTCGGTGTCCCTGACTCCAGTCTGTTAGTGTCTCTGACTCCAGTCTATTCAGTGTCTCTGACTCCAGTCTGTTCAGTGTCCCTGACTCCAGTCTGTTCAATGTCCCTGACTCCAGTCTGTTCAGTGTCCCTGACTCCAGTCTGTTCAATGTCCCTGACTCCAGTCTGTTCAGTGTCCCTGACTCCAGTCTGTTCAGTGTCCCTGACTCCAGTCTGTCGGTGTCCCTGACTCCAGTCTGTTAGTGTCTCTGACTCCAGTCTATTCAGTGTCTCTGACTCCAGTCTATTCAGTGTCCCTGACTCCAGTCTATTCAATGGTTCTGACTCCAGTCTATTCAGTGTCCCTGACTCCAGTCTATTCAGTGTCTCTGACTCCAGTCTATTCAGTATCCATGACTCCAGTCTATTCAGTGTCCCTGACTCCAGTCTGTTCAGTGTCCCTGACTCCAGTCTGTTCAGTGTCCCTGACTCCAGTCTGTTCAGTGTCCCTGACTCCAGTCTGTTCAGTGTCCCTGACTCCAGTCTGTTCAATGTCCCTGACTCCAGTCTGTTCAATGTCCCTGGCTCCAGTCTGTTCAATATCCCTGACTCCAGTCTGTTCAATGTCCCTGACTCCAGTCTGTCAGTGTCCCTGACTCCAGTCTGTCAGTGTCCCTGACTCCAGTCTATTCAGTGTCCCTGGCTCCAGTCTGTCGGTGTCCCTGACTCCAGTCTGTTAGGGTCTCTGACTCCAGTCTATTCAGTGTCTCTGACTCCAGTCTGTTCAGTGTGCCTGACTCCAGTCTTTTCAGTGTCCCTGACTCCAGTCTGTTCAGTGTCCATGACTCCAGTCTGTTCAGTGTTCCTGACTCCAGTCTGTTCAGTGTCTCTGACTCCAGTCTGTTCAGTGTCCCTGACTCCAGTCTGTCGGTGTCCCTGACTCCAGTCTGTTAGTGTCTCTGACTCCAGTCTATTCAGTGTCTCTGACTCCAGTCTGTTCAGTGTCCCTGACTCCAGTCGGTTCAATGTCCCTGACTCCAGTCTGTTCAGTGTCCCTGACTCCAGTCTGTTCAATGTCCCTGACTCCAGTCTGTTCAGTGTCCCTGACTCCAGTCTGTTCAGTGTCCGTGACTCCAGTCTGTTCAGTGTCCATGACTCCAGTCTGTTAGTGTCTCTGACTCCAGTCTATTCAGTGTCTCTGACTCCAGTCTATTCAGTGTCCCTGACTCCAGTCTATTCAGTGGATCTGACTCCAGTCTATTCAGTGTCCCTGACTCCAGTCTATTCAGTGTCTCTGACTCCAGTCTATTCAGTATCCCTGACTCCAGTCTATTCAGTGTCCCTGACTCCAGTCTGTTCAGTGTCCCTGACTCCAGTCTGTTCAGTGTCCCTGACTCCAGTCTGTTCAGTGTCCCTGACTCCAGTCTGTTCAGTGTCCCTGACTCCAGTCTGTTCAGTGTCCCTGACTCCAGTCTGTCGGTGTCCGTGACTCCAGTCTGTTAGTGTCTCTGACTCCAGTCTGTTCAGTGGGTCTGACTCCAGTCTGTTCAATGTCCCTGACTCCAGACTGTTCAGTGTCCCTGACTCCAGTCTGTCGGTGTCTGTGACTCCAGTCTGTTAGTGTCTCTGACTCCAGTCTATTCAGTGTCCCTGACTCCAGTCTGTCAATGTCCCTGACTCCAGTCTGTTCAATGTCCCTGACTCCAGTCTGTTCAGTGTCCCTGACTCCAGTCTGTCAGTGTCCCTGACTCCAGTCTGTTCAATGTCCCTGACTCCAGTCTGTCAGTGTCCCTGACTCCAGTCTATTCAATGTCCCTGACTCCAGTATGTTCAATGTCCCCGACTCCAGTCTGTCAGTGTCCCTGACTCCAGTCTGTCAGTGTCCCTGACTCCAGTCTGTTCAATGTCCCTGACTCCAGTCTGTCAGTGTCCCTGACTCCAGTCTATTCAATGTCCCTGACTGCAGTCTGTTCAGTGTCCCTGACTCCAGTCTGTTCAGTGTCCCTGGCTCCAGTCTGTTCAGTGTCCCTGACTCCAGTCTGTTACGTGTCCCTGACTCCAGTCTGTCGGTGTCCCTGACTCCAGTCTGTTAGTGTCTCTGACTCCAGTCTATTCAGTGTCTCTGACTCCAGTCTGTTCTGTGTCCCTGACTCCAGTCTGTTCAGTGTCACTGACTCCAGTCTATTCAGTGTCCCTGACTCCAGTCTGTTCAATGTCCCTGACTCCAGTCTGTTCAGTGTCCCTGACTCCAGTCTATTCAGTGTCCCTGACTGCAGTCTTTTCAGTGTCCCTGACTCCAGTCTGTCAGTGTCCCTGACTCCAGTCTGTCGGTGTCCCTGACTCCAGTCTGTTAGTGTCTCTGACTCCAGTCTATTCAGTGTCTCTGACTCCAGTCTGTTCAGTGTCCCTGACTCCAGTCTGTTCAGTGTCACTGACTCCAGTCTATTCAGTGTCCCTGACTCCAGTCTGTTCAATGTCCCTGACTCCAGTCTGTTCAGTGTCCTTGACTCCAGTCTGTTCAGTGTCCCTGACTCCAGTCTGTTCAATGTCCCTGACTCCAGTCTGTCAGTGTCCCTGACTCCAGTCTGTTCAATGTCCCTGACTCCAGTCGACAGTGTCCCTGACTCCAGTCTATTCAATGTCCCTGACTGCAGTCTGTTCAGTGTCCCTGACTCCAGTCTGTTCAGTGTCCCTGGCTCCAGTCTGTTCAGTGTCCCTGACTCCAGTCTATTCAGTGTCCCTGGCTCCAGTCTGTCAGTGTCCCTGACTCCAGTCTGTTAGTGTCTCTGACTCCAGTCTATTCAGTGTCTCTGACTCCAGTCTGTTCAGTGTACCTGACTCCAGTCTGTTCAGTGTCCCTGACTCCAGTCTGTTCAGTGTCCCTGACTCCAGTCTGTTCAGTGTCCCTGACTCCAGTCTGTTCAGTGTCTCTGACTCCAGTCTGTTCAGTGTCCCTGACTCCAGTCTGTCGGTGTCCCTGACTCCAGTCTGTTAGTGTCTCTGACTCCAGTCTATTCAGTGTCTCTGACTCCAGTCTGTTCAGTGTCCCTGACTCCAGTCTGTTCAATGTCCCTGACTCCAGTCTGTTCAGTGTCCCTGACTCCAGTCTGTTCAATGTCCCTGACTCCAGTCTGTTCAGTGTCCCTGACTCCAGTCTGTTCAGTGTCCCTGACTCCAGTCTGTCGGTGTCCCTGACTCCAGTCTGTTAGTGTCTCTGACTCCAGTCTATTCAGTGTCTCTGACTCCAGTCTATTCAGTGTCCCTGACTCCAGTCTATTCAGTGGCTCTGACTCCAGTCTATTCAGTGTCCCTGACTCCAGTCTATTCAGTGTCTCTGACTCCAGTCTATTCAGTATCCCTGACTCCAGTCTATTCAGTGTCCCTGACTCCAGTCTGTTCAGTGTCCCTGACTCCAGTCTGTTCAGTGTCCCTGACTCCAGTCTGTTCAGTGTCCCTGACTCCAGTCTGTTCAGTGTCCCTGACTCCAGTCTGTTCAGTGTCCCGTACTCCAGTCTGTCGGTGTTCGTGACTCCAGTCTGTTAGTGTCTCTGACTCCAGTCTATTCAGTGTCTCTGACTCCAGTCTGTTCAGTGTCCCTGACTCCAGTCTGTTCAATGTCCCTGACTCCAGTCTGTTCAGTGTCCCTGACTCCAGTCTGTCGGTGTCCCTGACTCCAGTCTATTCAGTGTCCCTGACTCCAGTCTATTCAGTGTCCCTGACTCTAGTCTGTTCAATGTCCCTGACTCCAGTCTGTCAGTGTCCCTGACTCCAGTCTGTCAGTGTCCCTGACTCCAGTCTGTTCAATGTCCCTGACTCCAGTCTGTTCAGTGTCCCTGACTCCAGTCTGATCAATGTCCCTGACTCCAGTCTGTTCAGTGTCCCTGACTCCAGTCTGTCGGTGTCCCTGACTCCAGTCTGTTCAATTTCCCTGACTCCAGTCTGTTCAGTGTCCCTGACTCCAGTCTGTTCAGTGTCCCTGACTCCAGTCTGTTCAATGTCCCCGACTCCAGTCTGTTCAGTGTCCCTGACTCCAGTCTGTTCAATGTCCCTGACTCCAGTCTGTTCAGTGTCCTTGACTCCAGTCTGTTCAGTGTCCCTGACTCCAGTCTGTTTAATGTCCCTGACTCCAGTCTATCAGTGTCCCTGACTCCAGTCTGTTCAATGTCCCTGACTCCAGTCTGTCAGTGTCCCTGACTCCAGTCTATTCAATGTCCCTGACTGCAGTCTATTCAGTGTCCCTGACTCCAGTCTGTTCAGTGTCCCTGGCTCCAGTCTGTTCAGTGTCCCTGACTCCAGTCTATTCAGTGTCCCTGGCTCCAGTCTGTCGGTGTCCCTGACTCCAGTCTTTTAGTGTCTCTGACTCCAGTCTATTCAGTGTCTCTGACTCCAGTCTGTTCAGTGTCCCTGACTCCAGTCTGTTCTGTGTCCCTGACTCCAGTCTGTTCAATGTCCCTGACTCCAGTCTGTTCTGTGTCCCTGACTCCAGTCTATTCAATGTCCCTGACTCCAGTCTGTTCAATGTCCCTGACTCCAGTCTGTTCAGTGTCCCTGACTCCAGTCTGTTAGTGTCCCTGACTCCAGTCTGTTCAATGTCCATGACTCCAGTCTGTCAGTGTCCCTGACTCCAGTCTGTCAGTGTCCCTGACTCCAGTCTGTTCAATGTCCCTGACTCCAGTCTGTCAGTGTCCCTGACTCCAGTCTATTCAATGTCCCTGACTGCAGTCTGTTCAGTGTCCCTGACTCCAGTCGGTTCAGTGTCCCTGGCTCCAGTCTGTTCAGTGTCCCTGACTCCAGTCTGTTCAGTGTCCCTGACTCCAGTCTGTCGGTGTCCCTGACTCCAGTCTGTTAGTGTCTCTGACTCCAGTCTATTCAGTGTCTCTGACTCCAGTCTGTTCAGTGTCCCTGACTCCAGTCTGTTCAGTGTCACTGACTCCAGTCTATTCAGTGTCCCTGACTCCAGTCTGTTCAATGTCCCTGACTCCAGTCTGTTCAGTGTCCTTGACTCCAGTCTGTTCAGTGTCCCTGACTCCAGTCTGTTCAATGTCCCTGACTCCAGTCTGTCAGTGTCCCTGACTCCAGTCTGTCAGTGTCCCTGACTCCAGTCTGTTCAATGTCCCTGACTCCAGTCGACAGTGTCCCTGACTCCAGTCTATTCAATGTCCCTGACTGCAGTCTGTTCAGTGTCCCTGACTCCAGTCTGTTCAGTGTCCCTGGCTCCAGTCTGTTCAGTGTCCCTGACTCCAGTCTATTCAGTGTCCCTGGCTCCAGTCTGTCGGTGTCCCTGACTCCAGTCTATTAGTGTCTCTGACTCCAGTCTATTCAGTGTCTCTGACTCCAGTCTGTTCAGTGTGCCTGACTCCAGTCTGTTCAGTGTCCCTGACTCCAGTCTGTTCAGTGTCCCTGACTCCAGTCTGTTCAGTGTCCCTGACTCCAGTCTGTTCAGTGTCTCTGACTCCAGTCTGTTCAGTGTCCCTGACTCCAGTCTGTCGGTGTCCCTGACTCCAGTCTGTTAGTGTCTCTGACTCCAGTCTATTCAGTGTCTCTGACTCCAGTCTGTTCAGTGTCCCTGACTCCAGTCTGTTCAATGTCCCTGACTCCAGTCTGTTCAGTGTCCCTGACTCCAGTCTGTTCAATGTCCCTGACTCCAGTCTGTTCAGTGTCCCTGACTCCAGTCTGTTCAGTGTCCCTGACTCCAGTCTGTCGGTGTCCCTGACTCCAGTCTGTTAGTGTCTCTGACTCCAGTCTATTCAGTGTCTCTGACTCCAGTCTATTCAGTGTCCCTGACTCCAGTCTGTTCAGTGGCTCTGACTCCAGTCTATTCAGTGTCCCTGACTCCAGTCTATTCAGTGTCTCTGACTCTGGTCTATTCAGTATCCCTGACTCCAGTCTATTCAGTGTCCCTGACTCCAGTCTGTTCAGTGTCCCTGACTCCAGTCTGTTCAGTGTCCCTGACTCCAGTCTGTTCAGTGTCCCTGACTCCAGTCTGTTCAGTGTCCCTGACTCCAGTCTGTTCAGTGTCCCTGACTCCAGTCTGTTCAGTGTCCCGTACTCCAGTCTGTCGGTGTTCGTGACTCCAGTCTGTTAGTGTCTCTGACTCCAGTCTATTCAGTGTCTCTGACTCCAGTCTGTTCAGTGTCCCTGACTCCAGTCTGTTCAATGTCCCTGACTCCAGTCTGTTCAGTGTCCCTGACTCCAGTCTGTCGGTGTCCCTGACTCCAGTCTATTCAGTGTCCCTGACTCCAGTCTATTCAGTGTCCCTGACTCTAGTCTGTTCAATGTCCCTGACTCTAGTCTGTCAGTGTCCCTGACTCCAGTCTGTCAGTGTCCCTGACTCCAGTCTGTTCAATGTCCCTGACTCCAGTCTGTTCAGTGTCCCTGACTCCAGTCTGATCAATGTCCCTGACTCCAGTCTGTTCAGTGTCCCTGACTCCAGTCTGTCGGTGTCCCTGACTCCAGTCTGTTCAATTTCCCTGACTCCAGTCTGTTCAGTGTCCCTGACTCCAGTCTGTTCAGTGTC
Source organism: Cepaea hortensis (assembly GCA_963921405.1). Classification (NCBI taxonomy): domain Eukaryota; kingdom Metazoa; phylum Mollusca; class Gastropoda; order Stylommatophora; family Helicidae; genus Cepaea; species Cepaea hortensis. Next base: position 489,069 of record CAWUFQ010000368.1, read on the forward strand.
CCTGACTCCAGTCTGTTCAATGTCCCTGACTCCAGTCTGTTCAGTGTCCCTGACTCCAGTCTGTTCAATGTCCCTGACTCCAGTCTGTTCAGTGTCCCTGACTCCAGTCTGTCGGTGTCCCTGACTCCAGTCTATTCAGTGTCCCTGACTCCAGTCTATTCAGTGTCCCTGACTCCAGTCTGTTCAATGTGCCTGACTCCAGTCTGTTCAGTGTCCCTGACTCCAGTCTGTCAGTGTCCCTGACCCTAGTCTGTCAGTGTCCCTGACTCCAGTCTGTTCAATGTCCCTGACTCCAGTCTATTCAGTGTCCCTGACTCCAGTCTGTTCAATGTCCCTGACTCCAGTCTGTCAGTGTCCCTGAATCCAGTCTGTTCAGTGTCCCTGACTCCAGTCTGTTCAATGTCCCTGACTCCAGTCTGTTCAGTGTCCCTGACTCCAGTCTGTTCAGTGTCCCTGACTCCAGTCTGTTCAGTGTCCCTGACTCCAGTCTGTTCAGTGTCCCTGACTCCAGTCTGTTCAATGTCCCTGACTCCAGTCTGTTCAGTGTTCCTGACTCCAGTCTGTTCAGTGTCCCTGACTCCAGTCTATTCAGTGTCCCTGACTCCAGTCTGTTCAGTGTCCCTGACTCCAGTCTGTTCAGGGTCCCTGACTCCAGTCTGTTCAGTGTCCCTGACTCCAGTCTGTTCAGTGTCCCTGACTCCAGTCTGTTCAGTGTCCCTGACTCCAGTCTGTTCAGTGTCCCTGACTCCAGTCTATTCAGTGTCCCTGACTCCAGTCTATTCAGTGTCCCTGACTCCAGTCTATTCAGTGTCCCTGACTCCAGTCTGTTCAGTGTCCCTGACTCCAGTCTGTTCAGTGTCCCTGACTGCAGTCTGTTCAGTGTCCCTGACTCCAGTCTGTTCAGTGTCCCTGACTCCAGTCTGTTCAATGTCCCTGACTCCAGTCTGTTCAGTGTCCCTGACTCCAGTCTGTCGGTGTCCCTGACTCCAGTCTATTCAGTGTCCTTGACTCCAGTCTGTTTAATGTCCCTGACTCCAGTCTGTTCAGTGTCCCTGACTCCAGTCTGTTCAATGTCCCTGACTCCAGTCTGTCAGTGTCCCTGACTCCAGTCTGTTCAATGTCCCTGACTCCAGTCTGTTCAGTGTCCCTGACTCCAGTCTATTCAGTGTCACTGACTCCAGTCTGTTCAATGTCCCTGACTCCAGTCTGTTCAATGTCCCTGACTCCAGTCTGTTCAGTGTCCCTGACTCCAGTCTGTTCAATGTCCCTGACTCCAGTCTGTTCAGTGTCCCTGACTCCAGTCTATTCAGTGTCCCTGACTCCAGTCTATTCAGTGTCCCTGACTCTAGTCTATTCAGTGTCCCTGACTCCAGTCTATTCAATGTCCCTGACTCCAGTCTGTTCAATGTCCCTGACTCCAGTCTGTTCAGTGTCCCTGACTCCAGTCTGTTCAATGTCCCTGACTCCAGTCTGTCAGTGTCCCTGACTCCAGTCTGTTCAATGTCCCTGACTCCAGTCTGTTCAATGTCCCTGACTCCAGTCTGTCAGTGTCCCTGACTCCAGTCTATTCAATGTCCCTGACTCCAGTCTGTTCAATGTCCCTGACTCCAGTCTGTCAGTGTCCCTGACTCCAGTCTGTTCAATGTCCCTGACTCCAGTCTGTCAGTGTCCCTGACTCCAGTCTATTCAATGTCCCTGACTGCAGTCTGTTCAGTGTCCCTGACTCCAGTCTGTTCAGTGTCCCTGGCTCCAGTCTTTTCAGTGTCCCTGACTCCAGTCTGTTCAGTGTCCCTGACTCCAGTCTGTCGGTGTCCCTGACTCCAGTCTGTTAGTGTCTCTGACTCCAGTCTATTCAGTGTCTCTGACTCCAGTCTGTTCAGTGTCCCTGACTCCAGTCTGTTCAGTGTCACTGACTCCAGTCTATTCAGTGTCCCTGACTCCAGTCTGTTCAATGTCCCTGACTCCAGTCTGTTCAGTGTCCTTGACTCCAGTCTGTTCAGTGTCCCTGACTCCAGTCTGTTCAATGTCCCTGACTCCAGTCTGTCAGTGTCCCTGACTCCAGTCTGTCAGTGTCCCTGACTCCAGTCTGTTCAATGTCCCTGACTCCAGTCGACAGTGTCCCTGACTCCAGTCTATTCATTGTCCCTGACTGCAGTCTGTTCAGTGTCCCTGACTCCAGTCTGTTCAGTGTCCCTGGCTCCAGTCTGTTCAGTGTCCCTGACTCCAGTCTATTCAGTGTCCCTGGCTCCAGTCTGTCGGTGTCCCTGACTCCAGTCTGTTAGTGTCTCTGACTCCAGTCTATTCAGTGTCTCTGACTCCAGTCTGTTCAGTGTGCCTGACTCCAGTCTGTTCAGTGTCCCTGACTCCAGTCTGTTCAGTGTCCCTGACTCCAGTCTGTTCAGTGTCCCTGACTCCAGTCTGTTCAGTGTCTCTGACTCCAGTCTGTTCAGTGTCCCTGACTCCAGTCTGTCGGTGTCCCTGACTCCAGTCTGTTAGTGTCTCTGACTCCAGTCTATTCAGTGTCTCTGACTCCAGTCTGTTCAGTGTCCCTGACTCCAGTCTGTTCAATGTCCCTGACTCCAGTCTGTTCAGTGTCCCTGACTCCAGTCTGTTCAATGTCCCTGACTCCAGTCTGTTCAGTGTCCCTGACTCCAGTCTGTTCAGTGTCCCTGACTCCAGTCTGTCGGTGTCCCTGACTCCAGTCTGTTAGTGTCTCTGACTCCAGTCTATTCAGTGTCTCTGACTCCAGTCTATTCAGTGTCCCTGACTCCAGTCTATTCAATGGCTCTGACTCCAGTCTATTCAGTGTCCCTGACTCCAGTCTATTCAGTGTCTCTGACTCCAGTCTATTCAGTATCCATGACTCCAGTCTATTCAGTGTCCCTGACTCCAGTCTGTTCAGTGTCCCTGACTCCAGTCTGTTCAGTGTCCCTGACTCCAGTCTGTTCAGTGTCCCTGACTCCAGTCTGTTCAGTGTCCCTGACTCCAGTCTGTTCAATGTCCTTGACTCCAGTCTGTTCAATGTCCCTGGCTCCAGTCTGTTCAATATCCCTGACTCCAGTCTGTTCAATGTCCCTGACTCCAGTCTGTCAGTGTCCCTGACTCCAGTCTGTCAGTGTCCCTGACTCCAGTCTGTTCAGTGTCCCTGGCTCCAGTCTGTCGGTGTCCCTGACTCCAGTCTGTTAGGGTCTCTGACTCCAGTCTATTCAGTGTCTCTGACTCCAGTCTGTTCAGTGTGCCTGACTCCAGTCTTTTCAGTGTCCCTGACTCCAGTCTGTTCAGTGTCCATGACTCCAGTCTGTTCAGTGTCCCTGACTCCAGTCTGTTCAATGTCCCTGACTCCAGTCTGTTCAGTGTCCCTGACTCCAGTCTGTTCAGTGTCCCTGACTCCAGTCTGTCGGTGTCCCTGACTCCAGTCTGTTAGTGTCTCTGACTCCAGTCTATTCAGTGTCTCTGACTCCAGTCTATTCAGTGTCCCTGACTCCAGTCTGTTCAGTGGCTCTGACTCCAGTCTATTCAGTGTCCCTGACTCCAGTCTATTCAGTGTCTCTGACTCCAGTCTATTCAGTATCCCTGACTCCAGTCTATTCAGTGTCCCTGACTCCAGTCTGTTCAGTGTCCCTGACTCCAGTCTGTTCAGTGTCCCTGACTCCAGTCTGTTCAGTGTCCCTGACTCCAGTCTGTTCAGTGTCCCTGACTCCAGTCTGTTCAGTGTCCCGTACTCCAGTCTGTCGGTGTTCGTGACTCCAGTCTGTTAGTGTCTCTGACTCCAGTCTATTCAGTGTCTCTGACTCCAGTCTGTTCAGTGTCCCTGACTCCAGTCTGTTCAATGTCCCTGACTCCAGTCTGTTCAGTGTCCCTGACTCCAGTCTGTCGGTGTCCCTGACTCCAGTCTATTCAGTGTCCCTGACTCCAGTCTATTCAGTGTCCCTGACTCTAGTCTGTTCAATGTCCCTGACTCTAGTCTGTCAGTGTCCCTGACTCCAGTCTGTCAGTGTCCCTGACTCCAGTCTGTTCAATGTCCCTGACTCCAGTCTGTTCAGTGTCCCTGACTCCAGTCTGATCAATGTCCCTGACTCCAGTCTGTTCAGTGTCCCTGACTCCAGTCTGTCGGTGTCCCTGACTCCAGTCTGTTCAATTTCCCTGACTCCAGTCTGTTCAGTGTCCCTGACTCCAGTCTGTTCAGTGTCCCTGACTCCAGTCTGTTCAATGTCCCTGACTCCAGTCTGTTCAGTGTCCCTGACTCCAGTCTGTTCAATGTCCCTGACTCCAGTCTGTTCAGTGTCCCTGACTCCAGTCTGTCGGTGTCCCTGACTCCAGTCTATTCAGTGTCCCTGACTCCAGTCTATTCAGTGTCCCTGACTCCAGTCTGTTCAATGTGCCTGACTCCAGTCTGTTCAGTGTCCCTGACTCCAGTCTGTCAGTGTCCCTGACCCTAGTCTGTCAGTGTCCCTGACTCCAGTCTGTTCAATGTCCCTGACTCCAGTCTATTCAGTGTCCCTGACTCCAGTCTGTTCAATGTCCCTGACTCCAGTCTGTCAGTGTCCCTGAATCCAGTCTGTTCAGTGTCCCTGACTCCAGTCTGTTCAATGTCCCTGACTCCAGTCTGTTCAGTGTCCCTGACTCCAGTCTGTTCAGTGTCCCTGACTCCAGTCTGTTCAGTGTCCCTGACTCCAGTCTGTTCAGTGTCCCTGACTCCAGTCTGTTCAGTGTCCCTGACTCCAGTCTGTTCAGTGTTCCTGACTCCAGTCTGTTCAGTGTCCCTGACTCCAGTCTTTTCAGTGTCCCTGACTCCAGTCTGTTCAGTGTCCCTGACTCCAGTCTGTTCAGTGTCCCTGACTCCAGTCTGTCGGTGTCCCTGACTCCAGTCTATTCAGTGTCCTTGACTCCAGTCTGTTCAATGTCCCTGACTCCAGTCTGTTCAGTGTCCCTGACTCCAGTCTGTTCAATGTCCCTGACTCCAGTCTGTCAGTGTCCCTGACTCCAGTCTGTTCAATGTCCCTGACTCCAGTCTGTTCAGTGTCCCTGACTCCAGTCTATTCAGTGTCACTGACTCCAGTCTGTTCAATGTCCCTGACTCCAGTCTGTTCAATGTCCCTGACTCCAGTCTGTTCAGTGTCCCTGACTCCAGTCTGTTCAATGTCCCTGACTCCAGTCTGTTCAGTGTCCCTGACTCCAGTCTATTCAGTGTCCCTGACTCTAGTCTATTCAGTGTCCCTGACTCCAGTCTATTCAATGTCCCTGACTCCAGTCTGTTCAATGTCCCTGACTCCAGTCTGTTCAGTGTCCCTGACTCCAGTCTGTTCAATGTCCCTGACTCCAGTCTGTCAGTGTCCCTGACTCCAGTCTGTTCAATGTCCCTGACTCCAGTCTGTTCAATGTCCCTGACTCCAGTCTGTCAGTGTCCCTGACTCCAGTCTATTCAATGTCCCTGACTCCAGTCTGTTCAATGTCCCTGACTCCAGTCTGTCAGTGTCCCTGACTCCAGTCTGTTCAATGTCCCTGACTCCAGTCTGTCAGTGTCCCTGACTCCAGTCTATTCAATGTCCCTGACTGCAGTCTGTTCAGTGTCCCTGACTCCAGTCTGTTCAGTGTCCCTGGCTCCAGTCTTTTCAGTGTCCCTGACTCCAGTCTGTTCAGTGTCCCTGACTCCAGTCTGTCGGTGTCCCTGACTCCAGTCTGTTAGTGTCTCTGACTCCAGTCTATTCAGTGTCTCTGACTCCAGTCTGTTCAGTGTCCCTGACTCCAGTCTGTTCAGTGTCACTGACTCCAGTCTATTCAGTGTCCCTGACTCCAGTCTGTTCAATGTCCCTGACTCCAGTCTGTTCAGTGTCCTTGACTCCAGTCTGTTCAGTGTCCCTGACTCCAGTCTGTTCAATGTCCCTGACTCCAGTCTGTCACTGTCCCTGACTCCAGTCTGTCAGTGTCCCTGACTCCAGTCTGTTCAATGTCCCTGACTCCAGTCGACAGTGTCCCTGACTCCAGTCTATTCATTGTCCCTGACTGCAGTCTGTTCAGTGTCCCTGACTCCAGTCTGTTCAGTGTCCCTGGCTCCAGTCTGTTCAGTGTCCCTGACTCCAGTCTATTCAGTGTCCCTGGCTCCAGTCTGTCGGTGTCCCTGACTCCAGTCTGTTAGTGTCTCTGACTCCAGTCTATTCAGTGTCTCTGACTCCAGTCTGTTCAGTGTGCCTGACTCCAGTCTGTTCAGTGTCCCTGACTCCAGTCTGTTCAGTGTCCCTGACTCCAGTCTGTTCAGTGTCCCTGACTCCAGTCTGTTCAGTGTCTCTGACTCCAGTCTGTTCAGTGTCCCTGACTCCAGTCTGTCGGTGTCCCTGACTCCAGTCTGTTAGTGTCTCTGACTCCAGTCTATTCAGTGTCTCTGACTCCAGTCTGTTCAGTGTCCCTGACTCCAGTCTGTTCAATGTCCCTGACTCCAGTCTGTTCAGTGTCCCTGACTCCAGTCTGTTCAATGTCCCTGACTCCAGTCTGTTCAGTGTCCCTGACTCCAGTCTGTTCAGTGTCCCTGACTCCAGTCTGTCGGTGTCCCTGACTCCAGTCTGTTAGTGTCTCTGACTCCAGTCTATTCAGTGTCTCTGACTCCAGTCTATTCAGTGTCCCTGACTCCAGTCTATTCAATGGCTCTGACTCCAGTCTATTCAGTGTCCCTGACTCCAGTCTATTCAGTGTCTCTGACTCCAGTCTATTCAGTATCCATGACTCCAGTCTATTCAGTGTCCCTGACTCCAGTCTGTTCAGTGTCCCTGACTCCAGTCTGTTCAGTGTCCCTGACTCCAGTCTGTTCAATGTCCCTGACTCCATTCTGTTCAATGTCCCTGGCTCCAGTCTGTTCAATATCCCTGACTCCAGTCTGTTCAATGTCCCTGACTCCAGTCTGTCAGTGTCCCTGACTCCAGTCTGTCAGTGTCCCTGACTCCAGTCTATTCAGTGTCCCTGGCTCCAGTCTGTCGGTGTCCCTGACTCCAGTCTGTTAGGGTCTCTGACTCCAGTCTATTCAGTGTCTCTGACTCCAGTCTGTTCAGTGTGCCTGACTCCAGTCTTTTCAGTGTCCCTGACTCCAGTCTGTTCAGTGTCCATGACTCCAGTCTGTTCAGTGTTCCTGACTCCAGTCTGTTCAGTGTCTCTGACTCCAGTCTGTTCAGTGTCCCTGACTCCAGTCTGTCGGTGTCCCTGACTCCAGTCTGTTAGTGTCTCTGACTCCAGTCTATTCAGTGTCTCTGACTCCAGTCTGTTCAGTGTCCCTGACTCCAGTCGGTTCAATGTCCCTGACTCCAGTCTGTTCAGTGTCCCTGACTCCAGTCTGTTCAATGTCCCTGACTCCAGTCTGTCAGTGTCCCTGACTCCAGTCTGTCAGTGTCCCTGACTCCAGTCTATTCAGTGTCCCTGGCTCCAGTCTGTCGGTGTCCCTGACTCCAGTCTGTTAGGGTCTCTGACTCCAGTCTATTCAGTGTCTCTGACTCCAGTCTGTTCAGTGTGCCTGACTCCAGTCTTTTCAGTGTCCCTGACTCCAGTCTGTTCAGTGTCCATGACTCCAGTCTGTTCAGTGTTCCTGACTCCAGTCTGTTCAGTGTCTCTGACTCCAGTCTGTTCAGTGTCCCTGACTCCAGTCTGTCGGTGTCCCTGACTCCAGTCTGTTCAGTGTCCCTGACTCCAGTCTGTTCAGTGTCCCTGACTCCAGTCTGTTCAGTGTCCCTGACTCCAGTCTGTCGGTGTCCGTGACTCCAGTCTGTTAGTGTCTCTGACTCCAGTCTGTTCAGTGGGTCTGACTCCAGTCTGTTCAATGTCCCTGACTCCAGACTGTTCAGTGTCCCTGACTCCAGTCTGTCGGTGTCTGTGACTCCAGTCTGTTAGTGTCTCTGACTCCAGTCTATTCAGTGTCCCTGACTCCAGTCTGTCAATGTCCCTGACTCCAGTCTGTTCAATGTCCCTGACTCCAGTCTGTTCAGTGTCCCTGACTCCAGTCTGTCAGTGTCCCTGACTCCAGTCTGTTCAATGTCCCTGACTCCAGTCTGTCAGTGTCCCTGACTCCAGTCTATTCAATGTCCCTGACTCCAGTATGTTCAATGTCCCCGACTCCAGTCTGTCAGTGTCCCTGACTCCAGTCTGTCAGTGTCCCTGACTCCAGTCTGTTCAATGTCCCTGACTCCAGTCTGTCAGTGTCCCTGACTCCAGTCTATTCAATGTCCCTGACTGCAGTCTGTTCAGTGTCCCTGACTCCAGTCTGTTCAGTGTCCCTGGCTCCAGTCTGTTCAGTGTCCCTGACTCCAGTCTGTTACGTGTCCCTGACTCCAGTCTGTCGGTGTCCCTGACTCCAGTCTGTTAGTGTCTCTGACTCCAGTCTATTCAGTGTCTCTGACTCCAGTCTGTTCTGTGTCCCTGACTCCAGTCTGTTCAGTGTCACTGACTCCAGTCTATTCAGTGTCCCTGACTCCAGTCTGTTCAATGTCCCTGACTCCAGTCTGTTCAGTGTCCCTGACTCCAGTCTATTCAGTGTCCCTGACTGCAGTCTTTTCAGTGTCCCTGACTCCAGTCTGTCAGTGTCCCTGACTCCAGTCTGTCGGTGTCCCTGACTCCAGTCTGTTAGTGTCTCTGACTCCAGTCTATTCAGTGTCTCTGACTCCAGTCTGTTCAGTGTCCCTGACTCCAGTCTGTTCAGTGTCACTGACTCCAGTCTATTCAGTGTCTCTGACTCCAGTCTGTTCAGTGTCCCTGACTCCAGTCTGTTCAATGTCCCTGACTCCAGTCTGTTCAGTGTCCCTGACTCCAGTCTGTTCAATGTCCCTGACTCCAGTCTGTTCAGTGTCCCTGACTCCAGTCTGTTCAGTGTCCCTGACTCCAGTCTGTCGGTGTCCCTGACTCCAGTCTGTTAGTGTCTCTGACTCCAGTCTATTCAGTGTCTCTGACTCCAGTCTATTCAGTGTCCCTGACTCCAGTCTATTCAATGGCTCTGACTCCAGTCTATTCAGTGTCCCTGACTCCAGTCTATTCAGTGTCTCTGACTCCAGTCTATTCAGTATCCATGACTCCAGTCTATTCAGTGTCCCTGACTCCAGTCTGTTCAGTGTCCCTGACTCCAGTCTGTTCAGTGTCCCTGACTCCAGTCTGTTCAATGTCCCTGACTCCATTCTGTTCAATGTCCCTGGCTCCAGTCTGTTCAATATCCCTGACTCCAGTCTGTTCAATGTCCCTGACTCCAGTCTGTCAGTGTCCCTGACTCCAGTCTGTCAGTGTCCCTGACTCCAGTCTATTCAGTGTCCCTGGCTCCAGTCTGTCGGTGTCCCTGACTCCAGTCTGTTAGGGTCTCTGACTCCAGTCTATTCAGTGTCTCTGACTCCAGTCTGTTCAGTGTGCCTGACTCCAGTCTTTTCAGTGTCCCTGACTCCAGTCTGTTCAGTGTCCATGACTCCAGTCTGTTCAGTGTTCCTGACTCCAGTCTGTTCAGTGTCTCTGACTCCAGTCTGTTCAGTGTCCCTGACTCCAGTCTGTCGGTGTCCCTGACTCCAGTCTGTTAGTGTCTCTGACTCCAGTCTATTCAGTGTCTCTGACTCCAGTCTGTTCAGTGTCCCTGACTCCAGTCGGTTCAATGTCCCTGACTCCAGTCTGTTCAGTGTCCCTGACTCCAGTCTGTTCAATGTCCCTGACTCCAGTCTGTCAGTGTCCCTGACTCCAGTCTGTCAGTGTCCCTGACTCCAGTCTATTCAGTGTCCCTGGCTCCAGTCTGTCGGTGTCCCTGACTCCAGTCTGTTAGGGTCTCTGACTCCAGTCTATTCAGTGTCTCTGACTCCAGTCTGTTCAGTGTGCCTGACTCCAGTCTTTTCAGTGTCCCTGACTCCAGTCTGTTCAGTGTCCATGACTCCAGTCTGTTCAGTGTTCCTGACTCCAGTCTGTTCAGTGTCTCTGACTCCAGTCTGTTCAGTGTCCCTGACTCCAGTCTGTCGGTGTCCCTGACTCCAGTCTGTTCAGTGTCCCTGACTCCAGTCTGTTCAGTGTCCCTGACTCCAGTCTGTTCAGTGTCCCTGACTCCAGTCTGTCGGTGTCCGTGACTCCAGTCTGTTAGTGTCTCTGACTCCAGTCTGTTCAGTGGGTCTGACTCCAGTCTGTTCAATGTCCCTGACTCCAGACTGTTCAGTGTCCCTGACTCCAGTCTGTCGGTGTCTGTGACTCCAGTCTGTTAGTGTCTCTGACTCCAGTCTATTCAGTGTCCCTGACTCCAGTCTGTCAATGTCCCTGACTCCAGTCTGTTCAATGTCCCTGACTCCAGTCTGTTCAGTGTCCCTGACTCCAGTCTGTCAGTGTCCCTGACTCCAGTCTGTTCAATGTCCCTGACTCCAGTCTGTCAGTGTCCCTGACTCCAGTCTATTCAATGTCCCTGACTCCAGTATGTTCAATGTCCCCGACTCCAGTCTGTCAGTGTCCCTGACTCCAGTCTGTCAGTGTCCCTGACTCCAGTCTGTTCAATGTCCCTGACTCCAGTCTGTCAGTGTCCCTGACTCCAGTCTATTCAATGTCCCTGACTGCAGTCTGTTCAGTGTCCCTGACTCCAGTCTGTTCAGTGTCCCTGGCTCCAGTCTGTTCAGTGTCCCTGACTCCAGTCTGTTACGTGTCCCTGACTCCAGTCTGTCGGTGTCCCTGACTCCAGTCTGTTAGTGTCTCTGACTCCAGTCTATTCAGTGTCTCTGACTCCAGTCTGTTCTGTGTCCCTGACTCCAGTCTGTTCAGTGTCACTGACTCCAGTCTATTCAGTGTCCCTGACTCCAGTCTGTTCAATGTCCCTGACTCCAGTCTGTTCAGTGTCCCTGACTCCAGTCTATTCAGTGTCCCTGACTGCAGTCTTTTCAGTGTCCCTGACTCCAGTCTGTCAGTGTCCCTGACTCCAGTCTGTCGGTGTCCCTGACTCCAGTCTGTTAGTGTCTCTGACTCCAGTCTATTCAGTGTCTCTGACTCCAGTCTGTTCAGTGTCCCTGACTCCAGTCTGTTCAGTGTCACTGACTCCAGTCTATTCAGTGTCCCTGACTCCAGTCTGTTCAATGTCCCTGACTCCAGTCTGTTCAGTGTCCTTGACTCCAGTCTGTTCAGTGTCCCTGACTCCAGTCTGTTCAATGTCCCTGACTCCAGTCTGTCAGTGTCCCTGACTCCAGTCTGTTCAATGTCCCTGACTCCAGTCGACAGTGTCCCTGACTCCAGTCTATTCAATGTCCCTGACTGCAGTCTGTTCAGTGTCCCTGACTCCAGTCTGTTCAGTGTCCCTGGCTCCAGTCTGTTCAGTGTCCCTGACTCCAGTCTATTCAGTGTCCCTGGCTCCAGTCTGTCAGTGTCCCTGACTCCAGTCTGTTAGTGTCTCTGACTCCAGTCTATTCAGTGTCTCTGACTCCAGTCTGTTCAGTGTACCTGACTCCAGTCTGTTCAGTGTCCCTGACTCCAGTCTGTTCAGTGTCCCTGACTCCAGTCTGTTCAGTGTCCCTGACTCCAGTCTGTTCAGTGTCTCTGACTCCAGTCTGTTCAGTGTCCCTGACTCCAGTCTGTCGGTGTCCCTGACTCCAGTCTGTTAGTGTCTCTGACTCCAGTCTATTCAGTGTCTCTGACTCCAGTCTATTCAGTGTCCCTGACTCCAGTCTATTCAGTGTCTCTGACTCCAGTCTATTCAGTATCCATGACTCCAGTCTATTCAGTGTCCCTGACTCCAGTCTGTTCAGTGTCCCTGACTCCAGTCTGTTCAGTGTCCCTGACTCCAGTCTGTTCAGTGTCCCTGACTCCAGTCTGTTCAGTGTCCCTGACTCCAGTCTGTTCAATGTCCTTGACTCCAGTCTGTTCAATGTCCCTGGCTCCAGTCTGTTCAATATCCCTGACTCCAGTCTGTTCAATGTCCCTGACTCCAGTCTGTCAGTGTCCCTGACTCCAGTCTGTCAGTGTCCCTGACTCCAGTCTGTTCAGTGTCCCTGGCTCCAGTCTGTCGGTGTCCCTGACTCCAGTCTGTTAGGGTCTCTGACTCCAGTCTATTCAGTGTCTCTGACTCCAGTCTGTTCAGTGTGCCTGACTCCAGTCTTTTCAGTGTCCCTGACTCCAGTCTGTTCAGTGTCCATGACTCCAGTCTGTTCAGTGTCCCTGACTCCAGTCTGTTCAATGTCCCTGACTCCAGTCTGTTCAGTGTCCCTGACTCCAGTCTGTTCAGTGTCCCTGACTCCAGTCTGTCGGTGTCCCTGACTCCAGTCTGTTAGTGTCTCTGACTCCAGTCTATTCAGTGTCTCTGACTCCAGTCTATTCAGTGTCCCTGACTCCAGTCTGTTCAGTGGCTCTGACTCCAGTCTATTCAGTGTCCCTGACTCCAGTCTATTCAGTGTCTCTGACTCCAGTCTATTCAGTATCCCTGACTCCAGTCTATTCAGTGTCCCTGACTCCAGTCTGTTCAGTGTCCCTGACTCCAGTCTGTTCAGTGTCCCTGACTCCAGTCTGTTCAGTGTCCTTGACTCCAGTCTGTTCAGTGTCCCTGACTCCAGTCTGTTCAGTGTCCCGTACTCCAGTCTGTCGGTGTTCGTGACTCCAGTCTGTTAGTGTCTCTGACTCCAGTCTATTCAGTGTCTCTGACTCCAGTCTGTTCAGTGTCCCTGACTCCAGTCTGTTCAATGTCCCTGACTCCAGTCTGTTCAGTGTCCCTGACTCCAGTCTGTCGGTGTCCCTGACTCCAGTCTATTCAGTGTCCCTGACTCCAGTCTATTCAGTGTCCCTGACTCTAGTCTGTTCAATGTCCCTGACTCTAGTCTGTCAGTGTCCCTGACTCCAGTCTGTCAGTGTCCCTGACTCCAGTCTGTTCAATGTCCCTGACTCCAGTCTGTTCAGTGTCCCTGACTCCAGTCTGATCAATGTCCCTGACTCCAGTCTGTTCAGTGTCCCTGACTCCAGTCTGTCGGTGTCCCTGACTCCAGTCTGTTCAATTTCCCTGACTCCAGTCTGTTCAGTGTCCCTGACTCCAGTCTGTTCAGTGTCCCTGACTCCAGTCTGTTCAATGTCCCTGACTCCAGTCTGTTCAGTGTCCCTGACTCCAGTCTGTTCAATGTCCCTGACTCCAGTCTGTTCAGTGTCCCTGACTCCAGTCTGTCGGTGTCCCTGACTCCAGTCTATTCAGTGTCCCTGACTCCAGTCTATTCAGTGTCCCTGACTCCAGTCTGTTCAATGTGCCTGACTCCAGTCTGTTCAGTGTCCCTGACTCCAGTCTGTCAGTGTCCCTGACCCTAGTCTGTCAGTGTCCCTGACTCCAGTCTGTTCAATGTCCCTGACTCCAGTCTATTCAGTGTCCCTGACTCCAGTCTGTTCAATGTCCCTGACTCCAGTCTGTCAGTGTCCCTGAATCCAGTCTGTTCAGTGTCCCTGACTCCAGTCTGTTCAATGTCCCTGACTCCAGTCTGTTCAGTGTCCCTGACTCCAGTCTGTTCAGTGTCCCTGACTCCAGTCTGTTCAGTGTCCCTGACTCCAGTCTGTTCAGTGTCCCTGACTCCAGTCTGTTCAATGTCCCTGACTCCAGTCTGTTCAGTGTTCCTGACTCCAGTCTGTTCAGTGTCCCTGACTCCAGTCTATTCAGTGTCCCTGACTCCAGTCTGTTCAGTGTCCCTGACTCCAGTCTGTTCAGTGTCCCTGACTCCAGTCTGTCGGTGTCCCTGACTCCAGTCTATTCAGTGTCCTTGACTCCAGTCTGTTCAATGTCCCTGACTCCAGTCTGTTCAGTGTCCCTGACTCCAGTCTGTTCAATGTCCCTGACTCCAGTCTGTCAGTGTCCCTGACTCCAGTCTGTTCAATGTCCCTGACTCCAGTCTGTTCAGTGTCCCTGACTCCAGTCTATTCAGTGTCACTGACTCCAGTCTGTTCAATGTCCCTGACTCCAGTCTGTTCAATGTCCCTGACTCCAGTCTGTTCAGTGTCCCTGACTCCAGTCTGTTCAATGTCCCTGACTCCAGTCTGTTCAGTGTCCCTGACTCCAGTCTATTCAGTGTCCCTGACTCTAGTCTATTCAGTGTCCCTGACTCCAGTCTATTCAATGTCCCTGACTCCAGTCTGTTCAATGTCCCTGACTCCAGTCTGTTCAGTGTCCCTGACTCCAGTCTGTTCAATGTCCCTGACTCCAGTCTGTCAGTGTCCCTGACTCCAGTCTGTTCAATGTCCCTGACTCCAGTCTGTTCAATGTCCCTGACTCCAGTCTGTCAGTGTCCCTGACTCCAGTCTATTCAATGTCCCTGACTCCAGTCTGTTCAATGTCCCTGACTCCAGTCTGTCAGTGTCCCTGACTCCAGTCTGTTCAATGTCCCTGACTCCAGTCTGTCAGTGTCCCTGACTCCAGTCTATTCAATGTCCCTGACTGCAGTCTGTTCAGTGTCCCTGACTCCAGTCTGTTCAGTGTCCCTGGCTCCAGTCTTTTCAGTGTCCCTGACTCCAGTCTGTTCAGTGTCCCTGACTCCAGTCTGTCGGTGTCCCTGACTCCAGTCTGTTAGTGTCTCTGACTCCAGTCTATTCAGTGTCTCTGACTCCAGTCTGTTCAGTGTCCCTGACTCCAGTCTGTTCAGTGTCACTGACTCCAGTCTATTCAGTGTCCCTGACTCCAGTCTGTTCAATGTCCCTGACTCCAGTCTGTTCAGTGTCCTTGACTCCAGTCTGTTCAGTGTCCCTGACTCCAGTCTGTTCAATGTCCCTGACTCCAGTCTGTCACTGTCCCTGACTCCAGTCTGTCAGTGTCCCTGACTCCAGTCTGTTCAATGTCCCTGACTCCAGTCGACAGTGTCCCTGACTCCAGTCTATTCATTGTCCCTGACTGCAGTCTGTTCAGTGTCCCTGACTCCAGTCTGTTCAGTGTCCCTGGCTCCAGTCTGTTCAGTGTCCCTGACTCCAGTCTATTCAGTGTCCCTGGCTCCAGTCTGTCGGTGTCCCTGACTCCAGTCTGTTAGTGTCTCTGACTCCAGTCTATTCAGTGTCTCTGACTCCAGTCTGTTCAGTGTGCCTGACTCCAGTCTGTTCAGTGTCCCTGACTCCAGTCTGTTCAGTGTCCCTGACTCCAGTCTGTTCAGTGTCCCTGACTCCAGTCTGTTCAGTGTCTCTGACTCCAGTCTGTTCAGTGTCCCTGACTCCAGTCTGTCGGTGTCCCTGACTCCAGTCTGTTAGTGTCTCTGACTCCAGTCTATTCAGTGTCTCTGACTCCAGTCTGTTCAGTGTCCCTGACTCCAGTCTGTTCAATGTCCCTGACTCCAGTCTGTTCAGTGTCCCTGACTCCAGTCTGTTCAATGTCCCTGACTCCAGTCTGTTCAGTGTCCCTGACTCCAGTCTGTTCAGTGTCCCTGACTCCAGTCTGTCGGTGTCCCTGACTCCAGTCTGTTAGTGTCTCTGACTCCAGTCTATTCAGTGTCTCTGACTCCAGTCTATTCAGTGTCCCTGACTCCAGTCTATTCAATGGCTCTGACTCCAGTCTATTCAGTGTCCCTGACTCCAGTCTATTCAGTGTCTCTGACTCCAGTCTATTCAGTATCCATGACTCCAGTCTATTCAGTGTCCCTGACTCCAGTCTGTTCAGTGTCCCTGACTCCAGTCTGTTCAGTGTCCCTGACTCCAGTCTGTTCAATGTCCCTGACTCCAGTCTGTTCAATGTCCCTGGCTCCAGTCTGTTCAATATCCCTGACTCCAGTCTGTTCAATGTCCCTGACTCCAGTCTGTCAGTGTCCCTGACTCCAGTCTGTCAGTGTCCCTGACTCCAGTCTATTCAGTGTCCCTGGCTCCAGCCTGTCGGTGTCCCTGACTCCAGTCTGTTAGGGTCTCTGACTCCAGTCTATTCAGTGTCTCTGACTCCAGTCTGTTCAGTGTGCCTGACTCCAGTCTTTTCAGTGTCCCTGACTCCAGTCTGTTCAGTGTCCATGACTCCAGTCTGTTCAGTGTTCCTGACTCCAGTCTGTTCAGTGTCTCTGACTCCAGTCTGTTCAGTGTCCCTGACTCCAGTCTGTCGGTGTCCCTGACTCCAGTCTGTTAGTGTCTCTGACTCCAGTCTATTCAGTGTCTCTGACTCCAGTCTGTTCAGTGTCCCTGACTCCAGTCGGTTCAATGTCCCTGACTCCAGTCTGTTCAGTGTCCCTGACTCCAGTCTGTTCAATGTCCCTGACTCCAGTCTGTCAGTGTCCCTGACTCCAGTCTGTCAGTGTCCCTGACTCCAGTCTATTCAGTGTCCCTGGCTCCAGTCTGTCGGTGTCCCTGACTCCAGTCTGTTAGGGTCTCTGACTCCAGTCTATTCAGTGTCTCTGACTCCAGTCTGTTCAGTGTGCCTGACTCCAGTCTTTTCAGTGTCCCTGACTCCAGTCTGTTCAGTGTCCATGACTCCAGTCTGTTCAGTGTTCCTGACTCCAGTCTGTTCAGTGTCTCTGACTCCAGTCTGTTCAGTGTCCCTGACTCCAGTCTGTCGGTGTCCCTGACTCCAGTCTGTTCAGTGTCCCTGACTCCAGTCTGTTCAGTGTCCCTGACTCCAGTCTGTTCAGTGTCCCTGACTCCAGTCTGTCGGTGTCCGTGACTCCAGTCTGTTAGTGTCTCTGACTCCAGTCTGTTCAGTGGGTCTGACTCCAGTCTGTTCAATGTCCCTGACTCCAGACTGTTCAGTGTCCCTGACTCCAGTCTGTCGGTGTCTGTGACTCCAGTCTGTTAGTGTCTCTGACTCCAGTCTATTCAGTGTCCCTGACTCCAGTCTGTCAATGTCCCTGACTCCAGTCTGTTCAATGTCCCTGACTCCAGTCTGTTCAGTGTCCCTGACTCCAGTCTGTCAGTGTCCCTGACTCCAGTCTGTTCAATGTCCCTGACTCCAGTCTGTCAGTGTCCCTGACTCCAGTCTATTCAATGTCCCTGACTCCAGTATGTTCAATGTCCCCGACTCCAGTCTGTCAGTGTCCCTGACTCCAGTCTGTCAGTGTCCCTGACTCCAGTCTGTTCAATGTCCCTGACTCCAGTCTGTCAGTGTCCCTGACTCCAGTCTATTCAATGTCCCTGACTGCAGTCTGTTCAGTGTCCCTGACTCCAGTCTGTTCAGTGTCCCTGGCT
Source organism: Cepaea hortensis (assembly GCA_963921405.1). Taxonomy (NCBI): domain Eukaryota; kingdom Metazoa; phylum Mollusca; class Gastropoda; order Stylommatophora; family Helicidae; genus Cepaea; species Cepaea hortensis. The sequence continues at coordinate 506,136 of CAWUFQ010000368.1, forward strand.
CCAGTCTGTTCAGTGTCCCTGACTCCAGTCTGTTACGTGTCCCTGACTCCAGTCTGTCGGTGTCCCTGACTCCAGTCTGTTAGTGTCTCTGACTCCAGTCTATTCAGTGTCTCTGACTCCAGTCTGTTCTGTGTCCCTGACTCCAGTCTGTTCAGTGTCACTGACTCCAGTCTATTCAGTGTCCCTGACTCCAGTCTGTTCAATGTCCCTGACTCCAGTCTGTTCAGTGTCCCTGACTCCAGTCTATTCAGTGTCCCTGACTGCAGTCTTTTCAGTGTCCCTGACTCCAGTCTGTCAGTGTCCCTGACTCCAGTCTGTCGGTGTCCCTGACTCCAGTCTGTTAGTGTCTCTGACTCCAGTCTATTCAGTGTCTCTGACTCCAGTCTGTTCAGTGTCCCTGACTCCAGTCTGTTCAGTGTCACTGACTCCAGTCTATTCAGTGTCCCTGACTCCAGTCTGTTCAATGTCCCTGACTCCAGTCTGTTCAGTGTCCTTGACTCCAGTCTGTTCAGTGTCCCTGACTCCAGTCTGTTCAATGTCCCTGACTCCAGTCTGTCAGTGTCCCTGACTCCAGTCTGTTCAATGTCCCTGACTCCAGTCGACAGTGTCCCTGACTCCAGTCTATTCAATGTCCCTGACTGCAGTCTGTTCAGTGTCCCTGACTCCAGTCTGTTCAGTGTCCCTGGCTCCAGTCTGTTCAGTGTCCCTGACTCCAGTCTATTCAGTGTCCCTGGCTCCAGTCTGTCAGTGTCCCTGACTCCAGTCTGTTAGTGTCTCTGACTCCAGTCTATTCAGTGTCTCTGACTCCAGTCTGTTCAGTGTACCTGACTCCAGTCTGTTCAGTGTCCCTGACTCCAGTCTGTTCAGTGTCCCTGACTCCAGTCTGTTCAGTGTCCCTGACTCCAGTCTGTTCAGTGTCTCTGACTCCAGTCTGTTCAGTGTCCCTGACTCCAGTCTGTCGGTGTCCCTGACTCCAGTCTGTTAGTGTCTCTGACTCCAGTCTATTCAGTGTCTCTGACTCCAGTCTGTTCAGTGTCCCTGACTCCAGTCTGTTCAATGTCCCTGACTCCAGTCTGTTCAGTGTCCCTGACTCCAGTCTGTTCAATGTCCCTGACTCCAGTCTGTTCAGTGTCCCTGACTCCAGTCTGTTCAGTGTCCCTGACTCCAGTCTGTCGGTGTCCCTGACTCGTCTGTTAGTGTCTCTGACTCCAGTCTATTCAGTGTCTCTGACTCCAGTCTATTCAGTGTCCCTGACTCCAGTCTATTCAGTGGCTCTGACTCCAGTCTATTCAGTGTCCCTGACTCCAGTCTATTCAGTGTCTCTGACTCCAGTCTATTCAGTATCCCTGACTCCAGTCTATTCAGTGTCCCTGACTCCAGTCTGTTCAGTGTCCCTGACTCCAGTCTGTTCAGTGTCCCTGACTCCAGTCTGTTCAGTGTCCCTGACTCCAGTCTGTTCAGTGTCCCTGACTCCAGTCTGTTCAGTGTCCCGTACTCCAGTCTGTCGGTGTTCGTGACTCCAGTCTGTTAGTGTCTCTGACTCCAGTCTATTCAGTGTCTCTGACTCCAGTCTGTTCAGTGTCCCTGACTCCAGTCTGTTCAATGTCCCTGACTCCAGTCTGTTCAGTGTCCCTGACTCCAGTCTGTCGGTGTCCCTGACTCCAGTCTATTCAGTGTCCCTGACTCCAGTCTATTCAGTGTCCCTGACTCTAGTCTGTTCAATGTCCCTGACTCCAGTCTGTCAGTGTCCCTGACTCCAGTCTGTCAGTGTCCCTGACTCCAGTCTGTTCAATGTCCCTGACTCCAGTCTGTTCAGTGTCCCTGACTCCAGTCTGATCAATGTCCCTGACTCCAGTCTGTTCAGTGTCCCTGACTCCAGTCTGTCGGTGTCCCTGACTCCAGTCTGTTCAATTTCCCTGACTCCAGTCTGTTCAGTGTCCCTGACTCCAGTCTGTTCAGTGTCCCTGACTCCAGTCTGTTCAATGTCCCTGACTCCAGTCTGTTCAGTGTCCCTGACTCCAGTCTGTTCAATGTCCCTGACTCCAGTCTGTTCAGTGTCCTTGACTCCAGTCTGTTCAGTGTCCCTGACTCCAGTCTGTTTAATGTCCCTGACTCCAGTCTATCAGTGTCCCTGACTCCAGTCTGTTCAATGTCCCTGACTCCAGTCTGTCAGTGTCCCTGACTCCAGTCTATTCAATGTCCCTGACTGCAGTCTATTCAGTGTCCCTGACTCCAGTCTGTTCAGTGTCCCTGGCTCCAGTCTGTTCAGTGTCCCTGACTCCAGTCTATTCAGTGTCCCTGGCTCCAGTCTGTCGGTGTCCCTGACTCCAGTCTTTTAGTGTCTCTGACTCCAGTCTATTCAGTGTCTCTGACTCCAGTCTGTTCAGTGTCCCTGACTCCAGTCTGTTCTGTGTCCCTGACTCCAGTCTGTTCAATGTCCCTGACTCCAGTCTGTTCTGTGTCCCTGACTCCAGTCTATTCAATGTCCCTGACTCCAGTCTGTTCAATGTCCCTGACTCCAGTCTGTTCAGTGTCCCTGACTCCAGTCTGTTAGTGTCCCTGACTCCAGTCTGTTCAATGTCCATGACTCCAGTCTGTCAGTGTCCCTGACTCCAGTCTGTCAGTGTCCCTGACTCCAGTCTGTTCAATGTCCCTGACTCCAGTCTGTCAGTGTCCCTGACTCCAGTCTATTCAATGTCCCTGACTCCAGTCTGTCGGTGTCCCTGACTCCAGTCTATTCAGTGTCCCTGACTCCAGTCTATTCAGTGTCCCTGACTCTAGTCTGTTCAATGTCCCTGACTCTAGTCTGTCAGTGTCCCTGACTCCAGTCTGTCAGTGTCCCTGACTCCAGTCTGTTCAATGTCCCTGACTCCAGTCTGTTCAGTGTCCCTGACTCCAGTCTGATCAATGTCCCTGACTCCAGTCTGTTCAGTGTCCCTGACTCCAGTCTGTCGGTGTCCCTGACTCCAGTCTGTTCAATTTCCCTGACTCCAGTCTGTTCAGTGTCCCTGACTCCAGTCTGTTCAGTGTCCCTGACTCCAGTCTGTTCAATGTCCCTGACTCCAGTCTGTTCAGTGTCCCTGACTCCAGTCTGTTCAATGTCCCTGACTCCAGTCTGTTCAGTGTCCCTGACTCCAGTCTGTCGGTGTCCCTGACTCCAGTCTATTCAGTGTCCCTGACTCCAGTCTATTCAGTGTCCCTGACTCCAGTTTGTTCAATGTGCCTGACTCCAGTCTGTTCAGTGTCCCTGACTCCAGTCTGTCAGTGTCCCTGACCCTAGTCTGTCAGTGTCCCTGACTCCAGTCTGTTCAATGTCCCTGACTCCAGTCTATTCAGTGTCCCTGACTCCAGTCTGTTCAATGTCCCTGACTCCAGTCTGTCAGTGTCCCTGAATCCAGTCTGTTCAGTGTCCCTGACTCCAGTCTGTTCAATGTCCCTGACTCCAGTCTGTTCAGTGTCCCTGACTCCAGTCTGTTCAGTGTCCCTGACTCCAGTCTGTTCAGTGTCCCTGACTCCAGTCTGTTCAGTGTCCCTGACTCCAGTCTGTTCAATGTCCCTGACTCCAGTCTGTTCAGTGTTCCTGACTCCAGTCTGTTCAGTGTCCCTGACTCCAGTCTATTCAGTGTCCCTGACTCCAGTCTGTTCAGTGTCCCTGACTCCAGTCTGTTCAGGGTCCCTGACTCCAGTCTGTTCAGTGTCCCTGACTCCAGTCTGTTCAGTGTCCCTGACTCCAGTCTGTTCAGTGTCCCTGACTCCAGTCTGTTCAGTGTCCCTGACTCCAGTCTATTCAGTGTCCCTGACTCCAGTCTATTCAGTGTCCCTGACTCCAGTCTATTCAGTGTCCCTGACTCCAGTCTGTTCAGTGTCCCTGACTCCAGTCTGTTCAGTGTCCCTGACTGCAGTCTGTTCAGTGTCCCTGACTCCAGTCTGTTCAGTGTCCCTGACTCCAGTCTGTTCAATGTCCCTGACTCCAGTCTGTTCAGTGTCCCTGACTCCAGTCTGTCGGTGTCCCTGACTCCAGTCTATTCAGTGTCCTTGACTCCAGTCTGTTCAATGTCCCTGACTCCAGTCTGTTCAGTGTCCCTGACTCCAGTCTGTTCAATGTCCCTGACTCCAGTCTGTCAGTGTCCCTGACTCCAGTCTGTTCAATGTCCCTGACTCCAGTCTGTTCAGTGTCCCTGACTCCAGTCTATTCAGTGTCACTGACTCCAGTCTGTTCAATGTCCCTGACTCCAGTCTGTTCAATGTCCCTGACTCCAGTCTGTTCAGTGTCCCTGACTCCAGTCTGTTCAATGTCCCTGACTCCAGTCTGTTCAGTGTCCCTGACTCCAGTCTATTCAGTGTCCCTGACTCTAGTCTATTCAGTGTCCCTGACTCCAGTCTGTTCAATGTCCCCGACTCCAGTCTGTCAGTGTCCCTGACTCCAGTCTGTTCAGTGTCCCTGACTCCAGTCTGTCAGTATCCCTGACTCCAGTCTGTTCAATGTCCCTGACTCCAGTCTGTCAGTGTCCCTGACGCCAGTCTGTCAGTATCCCTGACTCCAGTCTGTTCTGTGTCCCTGACTCCAGTCTGTTCAGTGTCCCTGACTCCAGTCTGTTCAGTGTCCCTGACTCCAGTCTGTTCAGTGTCCCTGACTCCAGTCTGTCAGTGTCCCTGACTCCAGTCTGTTCAGTGTCCCTGACTCCAGTCTGTTCAGTGTCCCTGACTCCAGTCTGTTCAGTGTCCCTGACTCCAGTCTGTCAGTGTCCCTGACTCCAGTCTGTCAGTATCCCTGACTCCAGTCTGTTCAGTGTCCCTGACTCCAGTCTGTCAGTGTCCCTGACTCCAGTCTGTTCAGTGTCCCTGACTCCAGTCTGTTCAGTGTCCCTGACTATAGTCTGTTCAATGTCCCTGACTCCAGTCTGTCAGTGTCCCTGACTCCAGTCTGTTCAGTGTCCCTGACTCCAGTCTGTTAGTGTCCCTGACGCTTGTCTCGGGTGGCTTGTAAAGTGTAATTTATCCTCTTTCGTGTTTTTCTTTCAGTTTCTTGTTCTTCACATAACAAACTCTTGTCTTATTATGTCTTCCTACATACACTGCCTGTTATGAACATACTACAGCGGCTTCCACTTTTTGTAACATTTATTTGTTCCACTATTTCCTGTGACCTGGCTAACTTTTTCAGTGGCAGGAATGACATGGCTTACAGTAATCACCTCTAGTACTTCATGTTGCCAAATATGTCTACACACTTGGAAATTTATTTAAAACAGAATGCTGCTTTTCAAAATATCCATATTCGTTTTGATGGAAACTATTTTAGAATTGTCTTTGTGTAAAATAATTACTTCTTTGGTAATAATCAGGCTTATATAATCTGTCACTGTTATATTAATCACTACAATTTTCAGCCTTTGTTATCAAAATTGTATCTCTTGATGTGACATTGTTTTTATGAAATCCTTCAGCTGTTGTCTCCACTAATATATCTCCTTGATACATCGCACATGTTTACATTACAGTAAAACAAAGCACATAACAGAAATATTTGCCTCACCCTGAGTTGTTCTTGTTGATTTCTCTTTGTATATTTGTCAGGTCAGAAGGGTTGCTTAGTAATATAGTGTTTTCTCATATCGACAGCACAAGTACAGCAAGTGAAATAATTATATATATATACATATTTTGTATTATCATTCCTTATCATTTGAGAATAACAGCTCTCCAACTGAAGCCAGACTGAGCTTCTCTCTGTCCTTCATCGTGGTTTCTTTCATTGTGTCTGTTTCTTACTTACTATCTATGTTATCTGTTTTCATATGCTTAGGTGTAAAAAAAAAAGGGGGGGGGGGCGCGCCACCTCAGGTTCAGAAACTACTTGGTTTGATGTCAACATGGGCCAGGGTATTATTCCACTGGTTCTAATAGTATTGCACCTCCACCTGATCTTTTGGGGAGTGAGATCTCAACATAGGGCAGGGGATTGTTCCACTTCTTCTTCTTCTTCTTCTTCTTCTTCTTCTTCTTCTTCTTCTTCTTCTTCTTCTTCTTCTTCTTCTTCTTCTTCCTCTTCTTCTTCTTCTGCGTTCATCCGGAGTGTTTATTTTTTAGATGTAATTGTGGCGTATTGTTATGCACCCTTGGGCCTAGACCCTTAGGCCAACACATCCGACTTTTGCGTGCATTTTTTACCAGGTTAGCATTCCTGGGGGACTCGCACTTCTCTGGTGCCGTCCACATCCCAGCTGGTGAAGTTAGAACGGTTGAATACTTCACAATCAGCCCTCAGTGGAAGGCAGGGACAGTCCATGTGTGTTATCCGCCATCCAAGTGAGGCTTTCATAGTTGTAGAGCCGACACATAGCTCTCTAGTACTGGACTCACCGAGGGAATTGCCATGTCCTGCACATGGCTGCTTTAATTCCTCACTTCAATATATTGGGCATTTCGTTCTCTACGGGCCACTCCGTGTACAAACCAGGCCGGTTTGCAGACAATATCCACTCAGTGAGCTTTCGATTCGGACATGTGCTATTCGTTCCAATTCCAATTTTCAAACAAAAATAAATAAAAATTCCAAACTCAGTCTCATTTAAACTGCCTCTGCAGCTTGGTTATTGTTGAGATCCGTGGTTTTTGTGGGTATTTTTACCCTGTTTCTTGTCCTGTGAACTCTTACGAGTAAGTCTTATCTCGGACTGGTTATGTAAGCGTTTGTGTATGTGACATCAGCTGGGGGGGGGGGGGGGGTGGTTGGCGGCTGTTCTTTGTTCGCATCTCCGCTGGTGGTTTCTTTTGTTAGTGAAGGCTCCTGGCTTGACTGGTTGTAGTCCTTATAATTACTTTTTATTTTGTATTTTTGCCTCCTTTTTTGTGTATTGCCTGTAGAAGCTTTTCGATGTGATTTGCCTCCTTGCGCCTTTTTTTTTAACTTTCACGTTTGAGTTCTTGCTGTATTTCGATTGCTTCCTCTGTTGTCAGCCATGGGACGATCTCTCCGTCATCTATATAGTATTGCCATGGGTGTTCGTCATCCTGCCATAAATCTGGTTCTTCAATGGTACAGCAGGGCATTGGTTTCCCCTTGTGTTTCTGTACTTTTTTCTTTTTCTTCCATGTGCTTTCTTTATTCTTTGCACTTGAGTTCGTGCTCTTTATCTCTGCGATTTCTTCATCGGTAAATACTGGCGGTATCGAGGCGTCCTCTATGCCGTCGTCAGGGTGCTCATCTCGGTTTTCTTCAGGAGTCTGGCGGGATATTGGCTTCCCTTTGATTGTTTTGGGTGTCGTGGTTGGGTTGCTGGCTTTAGCTTGTGATTCAGGCTTGGTCTCTTGGTTTTCATCTTGCAGCTTCTCTGTGATTTCTTGTATGGCTTCTGTTGGTTGGTTTGGAAATGTTCCATTTCAGCTTTTTGTAGTTCTCGCTCTGATTTAATGGTTTGTAGGATTTTTTCGTTCTCCTTCTTTATCAGTGCCATATGTTCCACCTCTTGCTTGATGTTTTGCTGGATCTCCTTTATTTCAGCAAGCAGTTTTTCATTGTCGCTGGTTGGTGCCAGTGATTGAAGCAGCTTGATTTGCTTCTTTAGCTCATCTATCTGGTCTTGCAGTTGAGCTTTTTCCACTTGTGAGATGCCCGTGGCTTTCTCGCACCTCTGCATTGATCCTTTTATGGAGTCTTTGTGGTGATGGTGAACTTTAAGACGCCTCTGTGTCTTTGAAGTACGGACAGCCCAGGCAGTCGGCGCACTTTCTTTTGTTGTTGGATGCTCGGAAGTCCGTGTCCAGCTTGGCCAGCGGACACTCCTTGAAGGTGTGGTGATCGGCGCAGTACTGGCAGATTTCCGTCTTACTGCGACATGCTGCTCTGCTGTGGCCGGCCCTCTGGCATCTGGAACATTGATTGACTCTTGGGATGAATCTCTCTGGCTGTTGTATTTTCTTGTTTATTGCTACTGTGGTCGGCATCTCGCTGCCCTCTGTCGTTACCACCGCCAAGGTTGTAGGAATCTTGGAGTAGGTGAGGAGTCGCTGCGCCTTCAAGAATCGGATGTGGAGATTCTCTTCTCCAACCTGTTTCAGGATTTCTTCTTCTGATAGCTCCACTGGGATACGCTTGACAACCCACTTGCTTGTCGGTGAGTCGGTGTTTCCGAATCTGGTGTCTTTCTCCTCCCTCTGCTTCTCAGTAGGTTTGGCTCTTGTCTGTGGTGGACTGTGAACGGTCTCCCTCGTGGTGGCTTCAGTAGTAGCTGTAGTTTCAGGTTCTTTGTTACAGCTCGCAGGCAGGCTCTCCGCGTTCTTCTTGTCGGCTCCCACGCTGCACATCTTGGATACCGCGTATCTTTTGGTGTTCTTGCCATGTGCCATTTCCTCCTGTATCAGGCTTCTTAACTTGTTCAAGTGACTTGTCTTGATAGCGCTCGCAGTTGCGAATGTGCAAAAAAAAAAAAAAAAAACAGGCGCACGCATGCTATTCGTTGTGCCCGGAAGACATATATAGTCAGAGCTGTTCCGGGTACGACGGACATTTGGATAACTCTAGTCAGAGCTGTTCTGGACACAAAGACATTTGGAAAATGAGATAGTCAGAGCAGTTCCGGGCACAATGGACATTTGGAAAACTAGCTAGTCAGAGCTGTTCGAATCACAAGGACATTCGGAAAACTAGTTAGTCAAAGCTGTTCCGGGCATGTAAGACATTTCACTCAGACATTTTTACGTTGTGCCAGTTTTAAATTTGCCACCCGTAGGCCTGCACATCCGACTTCGGCTGGCGTTTTTGATCACGTTGACCGTCCTGGAGGTTTTGAGAGACATGTTTTTAGTGGTGTTGCTTACATCTCAGCTGGTCAAGATAGAATGGTCAAAGACATGCAACCCTGAAGGGAAGGCAGGGGCAGACCATGGGCATTCCCCGCTATCCAAGGAGGCTTCCATAATTGCAGAGCCGGCACATAGTGCTCTGAGACTGGGCTCACCCAAGGAATCGCCACATCCTGCTCATGGCTGCTTTAATTCCTCACTTCCATGTATTGGGCATTTCGTCTTGCCACAGGTCGCTCCCTACAAACCAGGGACGGACAGTCTGCGGGTGACATCCATTCATCAAGCTTTCGCTTTGGACTTCCACGTGATGAATTCGCTGGCCAAGCGTTCCATTTTGTTTTTTTTTTAGACGTTTTTCCACCTTTCACTACGCTCACTCTATGAGTATATATACAGACTTTCATAGAAACCACTTCGTGCGACTGGACCGCTTTGCCACCTTAAGTACCGCTCACGAGGTAGGCTACATTATGATTATTTTTATTTCACAGAGTTCCTTTAGATTATGCCTTAACAGATTCAGTGCCATATTGCCGTTCCAAGTTTTATATTCACCGTTTATGTTGCATGGACGCCACAGAGGGTGAATACAACACTTGGAACGCAATATTTTCAAAAACTCCACAGTCATTAAAAATACAACCTATAAATAAGTTTGCACTAAACAAACATAGATGGCGGAAAATGGGAAGTAGGGGTGTATCAAAGTTATGACATAATAGGTTAGTAGAAATGTATTGTAACGCAATTACATTTCCACGATATATAAGTCCATGGCAGATAAGTGAAGTCGCTTAAGACGATTAATCATCCCATGACAGTCAATTAATCAGTTAATATAGCCACTAGTGACAACTCATTGATTTTTGTGTTGCTGTGTTTTCTTGTCATTTGTTCACGAAGGCATGTCTTTGCAGCGTCCTGTATTTTCTGTAATTATATTTTGTAAATACCATCATCATCATCATCATCGTCATCATCATCATCATCATCATTGTGGGATAATAACTGAGAACCAGATGAAATGGACTGAAATAGTGTCTAGGGGAAAATGATTCATAGGTCCCTCAGGTTCGCCGCATAAAGGCAGTTGATCGAGACAGTTTATTTCCTAAAAGACTCCAGGAATAGAGTAGTTATTGGCTCTTTTGAAAGAAGAATGGGGTGATGGTCAAATAGACTCCACCCACATTATAAGGTAAACTACCTTCCTGAAGACTAAAACAGAGAATAGGCCACTTAACCACAGATCTCTATCAAGTTGTTATCCTTGGATAAAATAGCTGAGACTGTGTGTTGGTCGACCTCCCACTGGATTCTCTGCACATATACAAACACAGTAGTACAGTTCTCTACGACAACAAACAGTGTAACACTGGTCACGTAGACAATGGAAAACTCTCCTGACGAACATATATGTTTATTGCCAGACTCTCATAAGCTGGAAATACGAGACTCCGTCTCCACTACAATCTATCCAACATCAAACAAAACAAATACATTATCAAGTAATGCATTTCATTTCTAATCTAACAACTCCCTCCTCCTCTTCTCGTCCCTACCCCTACATGATGTCGATCACACGGAAAAACCAACCAGAACATAGATCAAATATCTGACTGGTGATTGTGTCATTAGTGTAACTAAGTTCGTGCAGACACCACTATTCAACAACAGGAGAATGTAGATTCACTCCACTCTGGGCTTCTCTACACTGTCTTTATTCTACCACAATTCTATGACGACTCTGCTACTGTTATTACCAACTCCTCATCTGATTTACTGCTGAAAGAGATGGGCACTCCCCATCCCACCTTTGACCAACCACCACACTGTGCCACTGAGATAAACAAGGTTTTCTGGATACTGATCAAGGTAATGGTGATACGGATCGTTGATATTGACAAAAGCCAGTCATAATGGACCAACAAAAAAGGAACTGTTCTCAAGTGGTCCTTTCGATAAAATTGATGATGGTGTGTGACTTGATGTCTGGATTACTCGATCTGGCGTTGGTCTTGAGAGGATAAAAATATCTGCATAAAATTAGGGATTTCAACCCTTGAGAAAAACGTCCATCAGTTAGGACAAGTTGTAGCACGAATGCTCAACGACGTACTGGAGTTGTTGATAAAGGAAGGCCTCTCCCTGAGTATGGGTCAGTAGCTAGTTGAATCTCCTCTAGGGCGATTTCCCGGAAATGGTAAGACTTGCATGCTTGATCGTGGAACAAGATGAAGTCTCAAATGTCTCAGCACGACATTTAAACAAACCAGAGAAGTGTAGCTGGGTTTATATTTAATTTAAATTATGACGACCTCTCAGAAGGAAAAAACCATTCCGTCTGTGACTTCGCCAACACTCTGGAACGAATGAAGCACAGACTCTCAACAAAGTCGCTGGGGTCTCCAACGACCAAAAAAAAAAACTCTATGCGTTGGTGTCATCGCTGGCTGAACATATATATAGGCGATCTCCCGTATGATACATGGGTACCATGCTTCGTCGAATGAAAAAGATGAATCCACAATGTCGCAGTGGGACATTGTAATAAACAAGAAGATTCGTATTGGTTTCATAGTTCACTCCAGCGCATATGACTCTTCACATCGAGAGACACCTCCAGTCCGTAAACTGTTGCAGACTATAAACTTCCTGATATTACAGGAATAAAATTTGGCGTCATCTCTCGTCAGCCGCCCGTGATGGAGTAGTTGAACCAAAAAAGGAGATAACTCCGTCTGGAGTTTCTTCCAATGGCCAGAAGAAAAATAGGGGATTATTTCCCCCGGCCTCCCATTTCCTGGAAAGAATGCCGGGGTTCCCTAAGTGCTGAGTGGATTCTCCTCTGCACAACCAAGCCAATAAGTTTTGACTCAGTAAAAATCAACCAAGATGGTGTAGACTAACATCCAGCTAAGATCTAGCCAAAATCCGACCAAACTGTTCCCCGCCAGTTGTCTCAATTGTCAATGCAACATAGAGGCGAAAATTAGCCCCTCAAAAAGGGCTACACCCTCCCGGGAAAGAAATACACGTCTACATAGTTGGAGCTGCCAGACTCAAGTGAAGCCCGGGAGTTTTACCAAGCTATACCTGTCTAATTGGAGCTACTGGCACATTCCTTGCCTCTATCTGAGCGCTGGCATTCCTTACCATAAAAGGTAGTGCCAGTCTCTCACGCATGGATTTTAGTCTTTCCAAGAAAAGATATTTATAATCGTCTGCGAGCTGGCGCCAACTGGGGACATTATGTCACAATCATCATCATCATACACTTCTGCCGTCAAGCGTCGTGAGGGGGTGGGGGGGGGGGAGCTAATTTGCGCCCCTTTGATGTCGTCAATCCATGTTCTTCTTGGACGTCCTCTTGGTCTCGTCGCAGACTATCTTTGATGTAGGGCCAGTGCTGGTATTTGATGGTGTTGCATTCTAACGACATGGCCACACTACTTGATCGTCTGTCTTTCAATAAATGCGACACAAAGTGTTGATCCCACTGTCTGTCTGATAACAACATTTCTTACCCGGTCTCGGATTGTTAAGTTGGCAGCTCTCCTCTGGCATCTCATCTCACAGGTGTTGATTTTACGAACGTGTGATTTGGATAAAGTCCAAGTCTGAGATTGATAGCATAGGGTTGGTGTGAATATGCTGTTTATTATCTGTCGTTTTGCGGATATGGGTATATTTGGATGTTTCAGTAAGAGTGATAGTTGATATGTAAGTGCACTAGCTTTTTAACATCTGATTTCGATTTCTCTGCCCAATCTGCCATCTTCTGTGATCATGCTTCCAAGGTATTTGAATTCTTTAACTTGTTTCAGAGTTGTGCAATTTATCTGTATACTTAGTTGACCAGGCGGTCTGCTAACTTGCATTACGTCGGTTTTGGCTGTGTTTATACTCATATTGTGTCTGCTGCATGTTGAACTCAGATTATTAATGTGATTTTGTAAAACAGGCACTGATCGTCTGCAAATAGAGGTTTGTAAAGATGCCCTTCACTTTGTGTTTTTATGCTCCTAACTTCACGGACTGCGTGCGCTGCAGTGCGATTCTCTTCCTATAATGAATGACGAGAGACTGTTCACCCATGAAGGTATTCATATACAATGAAATCGACCCTTCATAGTGAATATCTACCCATGCCAGATGTAGAATTCTTCCTTCTTTGAGCATTCTTACTGTGTACAAGTTTAACTCATTGTGTACTAAGTAATTGTCCTCAACTCTCTGAGGTTAAAGGCCCCTATCCTTTGCTATTTCTTGTACTGATAAACGTGGGTTCCATTCTCTAGCATCACACATTAGGAAAGTGTGGAACCAATTCCGTTCCTAATTAGAACCGTGGCCTGGTTACTGGCTAATATGGACTCCCAGCAATTGTGACGTGTCTATACCGGTCTTGCACATCCAGCTGGTTTCTGAACTTGGAGAGGGGAAGGAAAGAGCATCAACACAGTCCCAGTAGAGATAAACTTCTGTACAGGGTCGGAAAGGAGTCTCTGCAGCAAACTCAATTCACTTGATGCTAGCCCTTTAGAGCATTCAATCGATCTGAGCGTCAATACACTGGAGATAAATCGTTACATCTCAGGCTTCCAGGGGATGTACAAACAACAAACAACATGCAACCAAGCAAGCAAGCAAGCAACAAACGACATCCATGCTAGCAAACAAGCAACAGAGATTTATCCAAGCAAACAAGCAACAAATATTCATCAAAGCAAACAAGCAACAAACAACTTTCATCCAAGCAAACAAGCGAGAAACAACATCCATCCAAGCAAACAAGCAACAAACAACATCCACGCAAACAAGCAAGCAACAAAGATTTATCCTAGCAAACAAGCAACAAACAACATTCATGCATACAAGCAAGCAAGCAACAATGATTTATCCTAGCAAACAAGCAACAAACAACATTCATGCAAACAAGCAAGCAACAATGATTTATCCTAGCAAACAAGCAACAACAAAAAATCCACACAAGCAAGCAAGCAACAGAGATTTATCCAAGCAAACAAGCAACAAACATCCATCCAAGCAAGCAAGCTGCCAACCAACCAACTAAATATGGATGTAAATGGCAGCGTTTTGAATACTCAAGGATTATATAGTTCTGTGGCTAGTAAAAAAAAACAACATAGAAATAGCTGAATTTGATACCTCGAGAATGAGAAAACAAGTAGTTAACTATCTTGTTAGAATCTAGTGAGTTCCCAAGATACTCAAGATCAGCCTGATTTAGGCTATTGAAAAGGTAGTATAGTATTTTCTGAGCTTGATATCATAAGAAAGGTGCATCTGACCGAGTCATTCGAATGCAGGGCTTCCCATTCGGGAAACCCTGGTTCGAAACTCTCGATAAGGAGATGGATTTTTTTTTTCTGTCGGGGACAAAAAAAACGAAAACCCTAACCTATCCAGTTCGTGGCGACTGCAATAGCCAGACGGCCTAAATTCCTCAGGCTCAAGATGCCTTGTCCTACACAGCATGGTACTATAGGCAGTAAAGACATTTATTTTATGATATCATAAGACGACAGAACCAGGTAATTAGCCATCTAGAGCATGTGATATTTACCAGTAGCGCATGTTCCTATTTTACAATTTTTCTTCAATAGAGATTTTCATTAAAATGTTCCCTCTTTTCATTCCGACTTTGAATGGTCTCACGGACGACCCTCGCCTTTACAGTGAATTCTGCATTACTCTCTCGGGCAATTTATTTAGCGCTTCTGTATTTTTATTGTGTCAAAGTCTCGCGTCGCCTATGTCAAGATCATAGATCCCGTCTTTAGCTGGTTTCCCTCCTTTCCCTGAGGGCCATCTGCTGCTAACGCCATTAAAGAACTTCACTGTCAAAGTGCAGCAGTTGAAACCCCTCTGACAGCTGTGGATTATCCTGCGTGGAGACAAGATGCAGTGAACGGGAAGTCAGAGAGACATGTGTTGATCAATCTGGATTCGTAGTTGCTATGTCAGAATACTTTGTCAGTGTCTCGTTCGCAGAAATCTTGGTACTTTTTATGTTTCATTGGATGCATGAACATTCACGTATCGTTAGCTCATAGTCCTACAAGAAACAAATGAAAACAGAAAACTGATTAGAGAAATTGGACGTAGGCAGTCAGAATTTTTTGGTCACGTTCTGAGAAGAAATAAATTGGAGAACTTGGTGACAACTGACAGGAGATTGAGGGGAAAAGAACAAAGGGAAGGCAGAAAAGTAAATATCTGGATGACTTGGCCACGTGGTATGGCCGAGACAAGCTCTACTCTGAGCGGGTCCACGACTCTGGTGATCTTGTGACATGGTGAAACATGTCATCCCACGTTTATCGGCACGGCACATGATGATGATGAGCTCAGAATGTTATACTTCACCCGATGTTGTGTGCGGATCCATCAATAATATCAATCGCCATAAAGATATGGAATAATGGTTGAATGGATGGGTGGATGAATGGATGGATGGATGGATTGACTGGGCTAAACATATTGGTTGCCAGGACTTAAACTTCATAAACATTTAACGAATACTCTCTACTGGTTAAATAAAGGGGGGGGGGGGGGGGAAGCTGATACCTTGGCCAGTCCGACATTGGATGCATGGATATATGGATGAATGAATGGATGGATGAATGGATGGATTTATGTGTGTATGGGTGGATGTATGGATGGATGGATAGATGGGTGGATGCACGTTTTCAGATTACTAAACATTTAGGTGGATTTTCAGAAAACTAAACAATTAACCTCGTCTAACCTTTTCTCATAACCTACGACAAAACGTGACACGATTATGTTTTCCTATCAGCAACGCGCTAGGATCGTCCGGCCTTGTACAAGGTGTGCCGGTTAATTTTCAATTTTCTATGAATTGTCAGCAAAGGAACCACGCCGTGGAATGTGAACTGGACATCCTTACCTCATTATTCAATGGCCTATCAGGCTTCATATCTCCAGGGTGCAGCTGGTAACGCAGTGGCTACTACGCTAGCCTGTTCCTGTGTTCGAACCCTTATTAAGGTGAATTTCCCCCAAGCTCCGAGCAGCTTAAAATGGTCCTTAAATGCTATGGACAGTGAAGGCGGCATACCCGATATTGACAAAGTCACATAATTACGAAGTAGAAATTATGGACAGATAGATATTTGAAGAAGAAGAAGAAGATGAAGAAGAAGAAAAAGGCATACCCGATATTGACAAAGTCACATAATTACGAAGCAGAAATTATGGACAGATAGAGATAAGAAGAAGAAGACGAAGAAGAAGAAGAATCCCTGCAGAATTAGGGACACAGACTAACCCCCCTCCCCCCCCCCACGCCCCCCCCCCCCATCCCCCCACAGCCTTAGTGCACTTTGCCACTGGAGCGTGATTGGACATCAGGAAGTGACCATCTCCCTTGCACGTTACTGGTTTTTAAAAAAAACGCCACTTGTACAAAGACTCAGAAGCGAGCAAGCGCATTTCAATACACGTATTTCATTCGACATCATTATTGGGCGAATACCAGAAGTTCGTAATCCCGCATACCCGCGTTCGAAACACAGGCATGGGCGATTTGGCAGCAGACCGCCTTACGTTGGTTTTTATGAAATGGTATAGGTGTTGGTCGTTCAGAAAGCAATGGCACACTAAAGAAAGGATATGCAACTAACTTTTAACCAGAAGGATACATAGAACGTCGGTAAAACACAAAACAAAGATGACGTACAGCAACCACCAAGGTGGACACCCGAAGTGGCAAAAGCTTGGATGAAACACGAAGTGCCACCAAAGAATGGGAGCGATACATAGAGTTGTCTAGGCTCCCTCATGTGCAGAAACAAGGCTTGGAATTAAGAAAAGAATAACTCATTGAACACTTTAAACAAACCGTGAGGGAGTCTAAGCACGCCATGTGTGAGACATTCTGTACAGATATAGGGTATGGGCAATCTCTCTACAAACTCTGGCGGCTTCATCAGTGTATGAATGGTGGTAAACGAGCATGTATGTGTCAGGTCTTAGTCAGATATGACTGAGCTACAGTATAACAGTAGACGGTACTACCTGCTTTCTGTTAGCGCCGAACGTTGGGCGGCGCTTACCAAACCCGACACCCCACCTTGTGTCAACGGTTTCGGGCGGAAGAGCGCAATTGGGAGGGTACAAGCCTTACCCTGGTGCGAGGAAATGCAAGCTAAAGACAAAATGTCATGGCAGGGCAGACCAGGCCCTAAGCCTTGGTTGGCGACTGGTATAGGATCGAAGCTCCGACAGGCGGACAGTTAGAGCATTGCTTTGCTGATCCGTCATCTTCTGCAGCTTGTCTTGTTCCAGATGTAGGGGTGTTACCTTTCCTCTGGAGTGAACTAGGCAGGCTGAGAGAGAGATCATGCTGCATGGGCAACACATGATCTCTATATTTTAGCCCAGGCTTTGTGCTATGGAGAGGCAATAACTCCATCCCTGGTCTTAACTGGTCTCGGAATCAAAGTGAGAGGCAACTGTTACGGGTTATAAGTCCCTGTCAATTGGAGTAGACATGGGGCTCCACGCGTTGCCTCTGATAGTGGGAGACACCTACAGGTGTCACTGATCAGCTACCACCCGCCCCAAGCTGGGCAGCCCCCGGCCAGTTTGGTGCTGTTCCGCCACAGCCTGCCTGCTTCAATGGGTGCTTGGGGCTAGGACACAATCTGAATCGCAGGCTGTAAAACCAATGCACCAGGCACAAATAAAACTAAATATAGAAGCCTCAAGCCACGGCTTGCAACCTGGAACGTGAGAACCATGTGTCCAGGATTTTCCACTGACTTGACCAATATTGACGATGTGAAAAAAAGAGGAAGACCGAGAGGAAAATACCTGGATGGCTTGGCCACATGGTATGGACGAGACAGGAACACTGAGCTGATCCACGACACTGGTGATCGAGTGAAATGGCGAATCATGACAGCCCTCGCTTTCCGGCATGGCACATGATTGATTGATTGAGAAAAACGGCTGTGATTGATGCCGAACTCAATCGTCTTAACATTGATGTTGTTGGCCTGCAGGAGACTCGCCTCGCTGAGGAAGGGTCACTCAGGGAAAACAATTACACCTTTTTTTGGAAGGGTAGAGGGCAGGCAGAAAAAAGGCAACACGGTGTGGGCTTTGCAGTGAAGAATTCGCTACTTGGAATGATTGAAATTCCAGCAGGAGGAAATGAAAGACTATTATCCCTGCGCTTGGCAACCTCTTGTGGTTTTGCCACCATTATTACTGCATATGCACCGACACTCGATTCCTCTGATGATGTGAAGGATTCGTTCTATGAGAAGTTAGACTCCGTGATCAAGGCAGTTCCAAAATCTGACTACATTTATATGCTCGGTGATTTCAATGCTCGTGTGGGCAAGGACTCGAGTTCATAGCTAGTGTGCCTTGGAAAATACAACATCGGTCGCATGAATGAAAATGGGCAAAGGCTGCTGGAGCATTGCACCAGTAATGACCTATGTATTACAAATTCCTTTTTTAAAACAAAAGAGCTGCATAAGGTCACATGGAAACATCCAAGATCCGGCCATTGGCACCAGCTGGACTTCATCATCACACGGAGACAACATCTGAACCATATATCATTGCCTCGTAGTTACCACAGTGTTGACTGTGATACGGATCATTCTTTGGTTGTTGCAAGGGTTAGACTGAGACCAAAGAGAATCTACACAGCTAAACAAAAATCTAGCCCCAGGGATAATATTATTAACACTCACGATCCTGAAAAGTGCTTTCAGTTTCAACAGCAACTTGAAGACGCTTTCACTGATACACCAGAAAATTGTACAGTAAATGAAAAGTGGGGTAAACTTAAGAAACTCTTTATAAAACTGCCATAGGGGTTTACGGCACTGTGGATCATAAGAGGCAGGACTCATTTTGCGGCAAACAGCGAGAATCTGCAGCCCTTGATTGATAAGAAGAAGATCGCTCTCTTAACAAACAAGGAAAGACCAACGCGTAACACTCTGAGTGAGCTAAAGCAAGCTAGGAAGGATGTGCAAAAGGCTGCCAGGCAGTGTGCAAATGATTATTGGATCAAGTTATGTGAGTCCATTCAAATCGCAAGTGATAAGGGAAACATAAGAAGCATGTATGAATGAATAAAGAAAGCCTGTGGGCCAGTGATCAAAAGAAGTGCACCAGTGAAAACCTTGACTGGAAAAATCATAACTGATAACAAACAGCAGATGGACAGATGGGTAGAGCACTATTTGGAGCTTTACTCAAGTGAGACCAAACTAGCGGATGATGCCCTCAACGCCATAGAGGCTCTACCAACTGTTGACCACCTGGACACACTTCCCACCATAACAGAAGTTAAATTTGCTATAAACGAACTTGCATCTGGCAAGGATCCATGTAAGGATGGGATTCCAATAGAGGTTATCAGGAGTGGGCAAGACACACTCACTCTACAGATCCACCAGCTAATAAAGCTATGCTGGCAAGAAAGACACGTCCCACAGGATTTCAAAGATTCAAGCATCATAACACTGTACAAGAACAAGGGCGATCGGAGCGACTGCAACAACTATAGGGGTATCTAACTTCTGTGTATTGTTGGAAAAGTAATTGCCAGAATTTTTCTGCGCAGACCTAAGAGATCAAGTCTACCCCGAATCACAGTGTGGCTTTCGACAGAACCAGTCTACCATTGATATGATATTCTCATTGCGACAAATGCAAGAAAAATGCCGTGAACAGAATCAACCACTGTTTATTGACTTCATCTACCTCACAAAGGCATTTGATTTGGTCAGTCGTTAGGGTCTTTTCAAGGCACTAAAGAACATTTGCTGACCACCAACTCTTCAGTCCATTGTGGAATCGTTCCACACAGGCATGAAGGGTATAATCAAGTTTGATGGTACAACTTCTGAAGAGTTTGCAATCAAGAGTGGAGTTAAGCAAGGTTGTGTACTAGCTCCCACCCTCTTTGGAATATACTGTTCACTTTTACTGAAATATGCCTTTCGTGGTCAGGATGGTGGTATATACATTCACTCACGGTCAGATGGCGGCCTCTACAATGCTCAGAGATTGAAGGCCAAGACCAAAATTAGGAGGGTACTGATCAGAGAGTTGCTTTTTGCAGATGATGCTGCAGTTACGACCCACTTTGAGGAAGAATTGCAATGTATACTATCTGCATTCTCCAATGCTTGTTCTGAATTTGGTTTAACAATTAGCAAAAAAGAAGACACAGATTATGTCACAAGGTGCACATGGGGTACCATCAATCTTTATTGACGACGCCGAACTAGAAATTATAGACTATTTTACATATCTAGGATCAGTGGTAAATAGCAAATTATCCCTAGATCAGGAAATCAACATCCGTATTGGTAAGGCAGCAACAACAATGAACAGGTTAAGAAAAAGAGTTTCGGAGAACAGGAAGCTTACTGCCAAAACAAAAGTCCTTGTCTATCAAGCCTGTGTCCTTAGTACTCTTCTTTATGGCAGTGAAACCTGGACAACTTACTCACACCAAGAGAAACGTTTAAACAGCTTTCACATGCGATATCTGCGAAGAATTATTGGTATTAAGTGGCAAGACAAAATCGCAAATACTGAAATATTGGAAAGATCAGGTTGTGTGACGGTTTATCCCATGCTCAGTCTTCGTAGACTTAGATGGATAGGACATCTTAGGAGGATGGGTGATGGTAGAATACCAAAGGACATCTTTTTTGGTGAATTACAGATGGGTAAGAGATCTCAGGGTCGGCCTCTACTACGATACAAAGATGTGTGTAAATGGGACATGATTGATACAGGCATTGATAATGCACATTGGGAGTAAGTCGCCGCTGAACATGTTGCATGGAGGGCAAACATCAGAAATGGATTAAAAACAAAGGAGAACATTATTGCAGATAAGTCACACACCGATCGTTTGAGACGTAAGATGGTGCATGATGGTGGAAATGACCACGTGTTCACTTGCACCCACTGTGAACGGACATTTACAGCGCAAATTGGCCTTAACAGTCACATTCGCTACCGCCAGAGGTAAAAGTTATTATGCCTTTTTAAAGCACAAACTATCGTCTGTCAAGACGGCAAGGTGCCAATGAAACGAGCATGTTCCATGCCCGAGCTAAAGAGGGACAATAGGTCACACTACAATCCGATGAAGAAAAAGGAGAGGCCCTTTTGCAGACCGATCAAAAAAAATACAGACAGAGCTAGAGGCAACAGATACAAGTCTGTACACGCCATCCACGTGGCTAACGTCACAGAAGAGGGCGTAACGTATATTTCGGCGACAGACTGCAAAGCAATGCTGAAGACACGCCCGGGCACAGCCTCAGGACCGGATGGCATTAGGTACAGCGACTTAAACGGCCCAGAGGAGACAGACCTAGAGGAATTATCCAGGGCATGTAACAGCAGCATCAAAACCGGCATTGTCCACGATGACTGGCTACACAGCTACAGAAGGTTACCAAATCATCTCCCCACTGAACACCACAGGAAAACTCATGGACAAAATCGTGGCCGGAAGAGTGTCATGTAGACTGGAGACAAACGATACACTGGCCTCTACTGTAGGTGGTAATCGTCCGGGCAAAGACACCTAGTGCAATACCGCACGGTTCGCATGTGACACGTATGAAGGTTTCGAGATTGGCATGTAAACGGTTGTTGTCGCTATGCGTACAACAGCGTCCCAATAAGGATGATCATGAGATTCCTTCTGGACACGCACACAGAGCCAAACTTGGTTAACTGGAATGCGGCAGCTTTTTCAGAAAGAGCAGTGTTGTTGCAATGCCGTGTATGGACATCGAAACCTCAATGCATCTTAATGCTATCACCTGTTCTTTTCATTGTGGACACAGCAGCTGTTACCACTGCACTGAGATAGGCCTCGGTAGAACAATGTCTGACGCCGACGATATCATTGTCTGCTAACGTGGAAAAAATAGGCATGAAATCACAAGAGGGGTGCACCATGACCTACACAGATTCGATGAGTGGTGTGAGGTATCACTGACACATGTGAACTCGGCAAAGTCTTTCTTGACAAGGTTCTCCCTGAACACACACATAGTTAATACGCCCCACCAGTCGAAGCATGGGCTGTATAGACATTGACAGAACTAACATATTAAAATATCTCGGGGTCACCTTTAACAGATGCTTGTCATACAAGTATCACGTTAACAATGTCATAATCAGAACCAGAAAGGGTTTAACAGCATTAAAGGTTACAGCAGCAGATGACATTAAATAAAGCTTGCTCTTCCTTCTCCACCAAGGACTTTGTACTAAGTGTCATAGATTACAGACGGGGCCTGCTCACAGTCAGCAAGACCCAGCTAGAAATATTAGACTAGGTGCAAAATGAAGCAATGAGACCCCTGCTCGGCTGCACAAAAGACACCCCGTACCTGGTCATGCGGCACATCCTTGATTTACCAACGATGGCCACCAGGCACAGAATTGTGCAAGAGAGTATCAGCTAATAAAAAATAAAACTTTCACAACGCTATTGATGACATAAAGGGAGTGCTTGCAAACACAATCTCAGGTGGAAGATACTGCAAAAATCAATTGTCTGCGTCCTTCAACACTGAGATAAAGGAATTGGTCAAACGCTATCCACGCCCAGAAGACGACATCATTTACACAGATGGGTCCGTGAAGTACGGCTCAAGGTGATCGTGGCTTCACACGGTACAACAGATGGCGAGAACAATCAAAGAGGATAGCGATGCGTTCAAGACAACTACACCAAGCCTGCCAATGGAGATCATCGGCGTTACCTTCAGAATGTGTAAACCAGAATGACATACAATAAATATTTTGTTAGCGGGTTTTCCCATTTTGATATGCTCGGCAGTGGCCTATTACGTTTGTATCGGCCTGCCTAGGCTACCATCTTCTGTGTGTAGTATCTTGTCCAACTAATTCGGAATATGTTCCGAAACCCAGCAATGTAACTGTCGCTCCTGAATGGGTACTCCACAGGATTTATAAAGCGCCACTGCCAACAGCCCAAACCGAAATCAGAAGTAACTACAGTCCCTAAACTCAAAGTATTCATCCAGCTAACCTTCCGTGGAGATGACGTAATGCAACGTCTGCGGGACCGGTTCACCACAGCAGTCGAGCGAACATTCTGTGCTGCAGCTCTAGTCATCAGGTACCGAAACACACCGATCCCAGTCCCAGCAGTAAACGAATCTGTAGCTTTGTACGCCAAATCAAATTGTATTTACCAATTTACATGCAGATGCGAGGCCATCTACATAGGCAGAACTGAGCGACAATTACATTGCAGGGTTTCGGAACATATTCCGAATTGGTTGGACAAGATACTACACACAGAAGATGGTAGCCTAAGCAGGCCGACACAACGGAACAGTCCGGCTTCTTCGGTAGGGAGACTGTGCTCGAGAGCGGTCACGTGGTTGAAAGAGAAAGTGCCTTCCGTGTGTTGTTCAACACACAAAGTAGTCGATTGTTAAAGTTTGCTGAAGCTATAATAATCAACCTTCGTAAGCCGTCCTTGTGCAAGCAGAAAGACATGTTAGTCAGTTTAAAAGTACCGTGGTAGACAATCGACGTTACTGTGCGAACATGTGTATATTTCAGTTTGAAGAATTTATCTAATTAATTCACGTAAGTTGTGTGATTTCTGCAGTATGTACCTGACGAGATGCAGCGAAATATGCCAGGCAATAAATCGTGCAATCTATTGTTTGTGACTTCGTTATTCAAATTTATTTTATACAAAGCAATGTATACAACAGCATATTTATAAGGAGTAATGCGTGTTTCTTTTGTTTGTGTATTTTCAGAGCGTTCACTATTTCTATGTGTCGCCATGAAATATTGGGAAGATAATGTGGTGGTTTCCCCTTGACCTGCACATTCACATGGTGGTCTTTTAACTCTGCCTTTGACAACCATTTCCGACTGTCAGGACAAGTGAGTGCCCTGCTCTGCTCAGCAGCGACTGAACCGCTTCATCAATTATGTCAATGACTTCCATCCATCGATCAAATTCACCACAGAAATTTCCACCACCTCTGTCAATTTCCTTGACACCACTATTAAATTAAACCCTACAGGCCTCACAACCTCTGTGTACTACAAACCTACTCATGCTCACGGTTTCCTCCTGTACAGCTCATCCCACCCCAAAAGCTGCAAAAATTCCATCCCATATTCCCAGCTACTCCGCCTTCGTCGTATCTGTCAGGATGATAATGACTTCCTCGAGAGAGCCCATGAAATGCTTGACTTTTTCCGCAAACGGTCCTACCCAGAGGACGTCTTGTCCACAGCTTTCTGTCGCATAACCCAAGTCTCGCGGGAAATTTCCCTCGTCAAACAAACGCGACCTCCTAACAATGCACCCAAGCTCATCCTCAGGGCCGGATTAAGCCATCTTGGTGCCCTAGGCACAAACCCACATGGGTGCCCCCTACTGCCCCGGGCCTCCGATCCTCCACTGACTGCTGGTATGTTCAATATTATGCACAAAACTAACAAAGAAAAACAGTTGTGAAATGTAAACACGTATGTTTGTACTACTATCACTCATATAAAACCTACAATAAGGTATTTATGTATTAAAATTAATAGTTAATTAATTTTGTAATAATAGTAGACAAAAATACTGTAACTTTTTTTTATAGATAAGAAAGTCATAGAGAGCAAACATTTACATTTGAAAGTTGTTTTTTTCTTCTAGATTTACGTCTGGCAAAGTTTTTGAGTACATCATCAAAGTTAATTTTGCGCAACAAGTCTGCCTCAATCATCAGCAAAGATAAGGAATCAAGCCTTACTTGTTTCATTGTCGATCTACTTGGATTTTTTGTATGTTTCAACTGAGAAAAAGAGCGCTCAGTTGAACTGTTCGTAACCATTAATGTTAAAAATATGCGCAAGGCGATTTCTACATTTGGAAAAGCACACTCGATGTTGTCTCTAACTATTAATTTGTAGAGTTCTACATGACTGAACGTGTTGTCAGATTTTGATGCACGAAACTTGTGGCGAATATATGAGTGGAACTGTTGTAGTTCAGTACATAAATTATTGTTCAGATCTTCAGGATAAGCATTGATTAGTCCTTTAAAACACTGAGATGTTTGTGGTACATCGACCAAACAAGAAAATCGAACTGCTAGATCATTATATACCTGTCCTCGTCTACTCATCTCTGTCTCAAGTTTGTCAACAATGGTGTAGAAAGCAGATATACGAAATTTGTCTCTGGCATTCTGAGATACCTCAGGGGCATCACCATCAATGACCACTGTCTTTCGTTTACAATTACGGGTCAAAGTTGACTTATAATCCACACCTGGTGTTATTTCTTTTGCAGCTTCTTCAAATCTTTCAAATTCATTCCTAGATTCATGCAAGTGATCTGCTAGTGAAGAATACAAATCAGCACACGTTTTCAAGTTTACGTGCTCATTTTGTAGAGCTTGACTGACCCTGTGAAAATGTAACACTTCTTCCCAAAAGACAAGCATGAAAGCAAATTCTAATTCTTGCATCCTCTTTGCAATGTTTTCTGCTTCTCTTCTGGTGTCCCCTTTCTGTGACTGGTCTTCTTGTAAACATTCTAACGCTTCTATAATCTGAGGATGAGACATTAGAATGGCTTCAGTTGCAACAGCATGTGCTTCCCATCTAGTATCGGAAAGGGACTTTACCAGCTTTTCATTCACAAGGCATCCTTTCAGAATCTTCCATCTTTTGGTTGAAGCTGAGAAAAAAGTATAGATCAGTTGCACTGTATGGAAGAAGTTTACTGCCTCTAAACAAGAGTCAACGGCACTTCTGCCTACCAGATTTAGTGAATGGGCAGCACAGGGTATGTATATAGCAAACCCATTTTCTTCTAGAATTTTTTTCTGCATGCCCTTGTAGCACCCAGACATATTAGCTGCGTTGTCGTAGGACTGACCTATGCAATTCGAAAAATCAATATTGCAAGCTTCATGTAAGTACTGCAACACTTGCTTAGCCATACCTTCACCGGCGTGACTTTGCAGCTCCAAGAAAGCAAAAAGCGCTCAATGGGCTCTCCATCTACCACATATCGAAGAACAACGCTTAACTGATCTATATGTGAAATATCAGGTGTTGAGTCTACTGACAAGTTGAAATAACCGGAAGCCTTTACTTCATCTACAATTACTTCATGGACTTTTTGGGACATGATTTCAATCAGTTCTTCACGTATAGTTTTGGATAAATAAGAAGGATTTCCTTTTCCAGAAATTCCATATTTCGCAATGTGTGATGCTAAAAATGGATCAAACTGACTGACCAACTCCAGCAACCCTAGATAATTTCCATTTTGTAAAGATTCAAATTTTTTATTTGTCCTCTAAAAGCCAGACCACACTCAGCTATAGTACAAATAACCGCTACTGCTCGCCTCAAAACATGTTCCCAGTAAATGTACTCTTCATTTATTTGCTCTTCTAGCTTTTGTAGTAGACCCGAGCCTTGTCTATGAGCTAGGTATGTTAACACGCAGTCTTTATGAGTAGCGCTTTGTTCATGATTATCAACGTGAATGTTATTTTTCCAGTCACTGAACCCATTTTTATCAGCCAAACTTGTGGAACCTTTAGACGCAAAAAGTTTACAAACAAAGCAGTACACAGATCCTGTGGATGGTGAATACAATAACCATTCTCTCCTGTACTACTCACCATTTGCTTTTGTGCCATAGAAGAGTTTTTGGGAACAATATCTTGTTATTTTTCCTTCAGCATAAATACGGCAAGATGTATCAAAGGGACCATAATGATGCTGACAGATAGTGGGCCCACAGTCAACCCAGTAAGCCACATCATCAGCCGAGAAGTCAATCCACAGTCCTGGATCTACTGCTTGATTTATTTTATCATCTTCATCTTTATCATCATCTTCAGCAGACTGAAGTGGGTCACCACAAATTTCATTTTCAAGCACTAATGCAGTGTCTGGGTTTGCAGAACAGCCTATAGTAGACGTATCAAGAGGGTTGATAGTGTAAGTAAAATCCTGTTCCACCTGTTGCTTAACCGAAACTACATAATTCGTTAATTTTCTGCTCTTAGCTTTTACAACTGAAACAGTATGCTCTTTTTGTTTAGCTAGTTTTCTCTTTTGTGCACCACTTAACTGAACACGTTTCATCTTTGGGTCTGAATCTGAAAAAAAAAGTATGTGAAAGGCTGTAAATGAAAAATGAATAAATAATATAATCAATATAAGTGGGTATGCTAAGGTATCATTTTCCGATTATTCATAATTACATTTTTTTAAACGAAAATGTATTTACATAAATATTAGAAAATTATGCAAAATAAGGCTAAGGAATAATACACTTAGGCCCCTATCAATAACTGCTTTATCAAAATCGATAAAAGCACAAGTAGTTAAGTGAGTCGCGCATCCACATAGTTTTTGTGGACGCTGTATGCTGATAGGGTTTATGAAGGAAATATTTTGAAGTTTTTGGGTGAGTGAAATTTTTTTTGGGGCGGATTTTTTTTTTTTTTGGGGGGGGGGGGGGGCGGTGCCTGCCTGGTCCGGGTCTATTTTAGTTGGTGGGATTTTGGAACGGGGTCTATGAAAATTGTTTCTGTGAAAGTAATTAAGGTGGCGGAGTATGAAGGGAGTGCGGATGAAGGGTTGGTTGAATGATGTAAGAATGTGAAAGTAATTAAGGAAGAGGTAAAATGTCGGTACCAAGTGTGTGCTGTTAAGTGAAATGGTGGTATATTCACTGAAATCTTATAAAGTAGTAATGGTGTATCGTAAGGGGTATTAGTGGTTGATATATCATAAATATAATAAGAGGGTATAATCTGAAAAAAAAACTTGGAGTCTGGTAATATATTGCGATTGGAGCCTGAAAATCAAAAACTATCATAAGGATTGTTAATGAAATAGGCCACTGTCAGCCTATTAAGACAGGGATGTGTTTTTTCCCTTGTACACCAGAAATATATGAAAAGATCATTGAAGTACGTAACATCAATAGATATCCAGTCTTGATTGTAGACAATGAACAGAACCATACAGAAACAAATACACCTACGTATATATATATATATATATATATATATATATATATATATATATATATATATATATATATATATATATATAGAAACAAACACAACCGCGCACACAACCACACAAAAACAAAGAGGGTCACACAAACACACATGCAAGCACAAAGTCAACCACACACACCCATAAACAACCACTCAAGTACAGACACACGAAAACAAAGAAGCAAACAAGGACAGACACACACTACAAACTCAAAGACAGAGACACAGTCGTACCATTACTACTGTCATCACAACTATACACAATTACACACCCATAATCAACTACACAAATACACACCTACAAACAAAAAACACACAAAGACACAGACACACTTGTACATACAGATATGAACACTGACAAGTACGCATACCCATCTCCTACCATTACTACTGTCATCACAACTATACACATGTGCAGAGACAGCAAAAATACACACCCAAAGACAGACACACTTACCCATACACAAGTACACAGACACAGTCGTACCATTACTACTGTCATCAAAACTATACACAAGTACACACACATAATCAACTATACACAAGTGCACACACAAAGGCACATACACACACTCACCCATAAACAAAGACACACGTACACATAGACAGACACACACCTGCAAACACAAAGAAGCAAACACACCCAAGTACACAGACACACACACACCCACTTGATACACTTGTACATACAGATCTACAAGCGTACAGACAAGCCAAACCATTACTACTGGTACCATAACCAGTATAGACATACTTACCCATCGCAAATATACACAAGTATACCCTCTTCCTGTCCCCACAAGACTAAACTACACAAACCACATACCCTTTTTGGTAACGAAGGCGGATGTCCGAGAAGCCCCTACGTCATCAACGCCATATGCAAAAGTCATTAAGTGGTAGCATGAGTCATCGTAGGGAAGCAGGCGGGCGGGCGTGAGAAAACCCTGTCTACAAAAACAGCCACGTCAGCTATGTTGTGTGCAGAACCAGTGTCTAAAATAGACGGCGTCTCTTGTTAGCTCAGTACCACTCGGTCGTGGTACACCAGTTAACGTGATGACTTGGCTAGCTATAGTGGTGAAACAGGTTGGTGTGAGCAGTGTTCGTGCAGATATTGTTCACGTACTGACTTGGCTAGCTACAGCGGTGAAACAGGTTGGTGTGAGCCTTATTCGTGTCGTCGGCCTCTAGTAAAACATATATTGTATACACCATATTGCGGTTGTAAAAAAGTGAAAGTGTGTGACTTATGACCAGTTTATCAATATGACCACCAGATCTACTTTCACGTGTTCAGTGTGCGACAAAGCCTATTGTGATAAGTATACCTTTAATCGTCACATTCGGACTATTCACACTGAGAAGCACCAGAAATACCCCTGTCAGTTATGTGATAAGGTGTATAATACGAAGACTGGACTACAAAACCACAAACGAATACATCATCACTGGCCTATGGATACATCAGAGGCAATTGCTACAACTACCTCTTCAACACCAGAGACGACACCACCAACTGAAACCAATATAACTAACAGTCAGATACAACCAGACGAGAATATTCTTGAACAACTGGTAGAAGACGAAGCGACCATCTTAGCAGCCGGGGAACCTGAGACACTACACATCCTTCCATCAGATATTCAAAAAACATATAGAGAAAATTGGGACGCTATCAGGACACATCACAAGATTAACAAGTATTTATCGAAATACACCTTCTTTATTAGCCCGGAGATACAGACCCCTATCAACTGGACAGATACGTTGTATAAGATTTTCAAAGCCCAAATTAGTCGCTTTAAGATCAACTTTAGCTTTCATCTAGTGTTAAGACATAGAGAAACACAAGATCTTAGATTCTATCACGCATCATTTAACAATTCTTCTGTTTTAGAATTTCCAGCGCTAATAAATAACAGACACGACTTTGATGCCTTCCTTACAACATTACACGAACATGACATTCATTCCTACTCCATACAACAACGTACAGACACCAAATATACACTAGAGACAGTACCTGGCATATGTTTTTACCTCTTTCATATGCCCGAGTTCCCGATAGTTTGATGTCTAGGTGACATATCATGCCCCAACTACATTGTTGTATATTTTTGTCACTAACCATGTATGTAACTGATTTTTCTTATGATATATCACTACACTGTATTGATGTTTTCTTATATCGCTAAACTATTTTGATGAATAACACACATATTTTGGTGATTAAATATTGAAACCAAGATTTTTGTTGATTTTCTTTAGTGGCTGGCTTTCACGTGGTTGCCCTCTTATTTTTCCAACACAGACAATGAAACAAAGACACATACTGAGATGTATTTTGTATTTATTCAACTGCTGGTTGTAACCAAGTATAGAAATTACGCCATCCACCTCCCAGTATCCAAGGGTGTAGTTTATGAGTCATATACGTGCCTACAGATGTAGCGAAGCTTTCCTTCAGGTCCTGGACATTCACGTCTGTATTGTAAGAATTATTAACCAGATGCTTACCCAGACGCATACCAAGTGTAAAAACCATCATTATTCTCCCGTAATTGATGGTGTTATCGGCAAAGACTTCGTCAGCGATTGAAACAAAGACCGGGAAAACCTGTTCGGGCTTGATACAAACTTCTAGTCTCGTAAATAACACATCATGTTGGCTGGCTATCTGACGTACTAAGCGACACAACCTCGAGTTATTGGTCTTTGTGGGCTTGTAGGAACTAATAATAGTCAACGCCATACTCACCACCTCGGTATGAACTTGTGTCAAGTCGACCACTGGTTGTGTCATTATTATACCGATAGCTACCAGAGACCCACTGGCGTGCAGTTGGTGGTCAAATGGTCTAATACTATCACCCGACTCGTTTATAAACACCAATGTGACTAGGTAGCTGGTTATTAATACTCATGGATCCTAGGTGGAAACATCCTTTTACGGAATTGATTGCGGGCCCAACGGGGAGTGGTAAACCGTCTTTGTCCAACGGTTCTTGGCTCATCTACCGGCCATGGTAGACCCCCCTTCCAGAGGAAATTATATGGTGCTATGGGGAATGGCAACCCATCTACGAAAATATGAAGGGTATTCAATTTAATGAAGGTCTGCCGGATATGGAAAAATGGACAGGGGATAGACGGCGGTTAGTAGTCATAGATGATCTAATGTCTGAGACAGATGACAGAGTGACTAAATTATTTACTAAAGGCAGTCATCATCGCAACCTCAGTGTTATGTATATAGTACAGAACCTATTTGGTAAGAATAAAGAACAAAGAACTATCAGTCTGAATTCCCACTACCTAGTGGTGTTTAAGAATCCTCGAGACGGGTCTCAGATTACCAATCTGGCCAAACAGATGTACCCAGGACGTGTGTCATATGTCCAAGAGAGTTTTAAAGACGCGACATCGGCTCCAAGCGGGTATTTGTTATTTGACCTGCGACAGGAAACACCGGATCAGCTCCGCTTACGAAGTCATATATTTCCCGACCAGCAACAAGTCGTCTACGTCCCCAAATAACATGACTAACCGACTTAAACGTAACGAGGGTATGTTACGCTTCTTGGGTCAGACCAATCCAGCCACTGTGAAGGCAGAAATGAAATCAGCTTCCTCGGATCTCGTCCAATCAATCTGCGAATGCTGTCACAATGTTTTAAAAGATAATGTTCCACTGACACCAGCTCAGAAGAAGCGTCTGCAACGACACAGAGACAGTCTGAGAGCACTCACTCATAAGAAATTATCGCTCAAGAAAAGGAAAGAGATTCTGCAACAACGTGGTTTCATAGGCACCTTACTAGGCCCCATACTAAATGTGTTGAAAAGCGTGGTGGGTTTGTAATGGCCAAGAAGATGATCTTGATCGATCCCCGGTTGCTAGAAAAACCTTATGTACCACCCGACACATTAAATGATAGTCTACAGGATTTGGATCGTCAGATGCAACAAGTCCTGGAAACAGAAGATCTACCACCTCGTGACAAGGCCAGAGCGTATCAGCAAACACTACAGAGGTATCTGAATCGACTCGAGCAGTACAGACACAAGCCTCTAGGACTAGTAGATATCAAAGAACAAAAACCTGAAGTCACCAGTGTACCGACACCAGTAGCCGAGACACCTCTTAAACCAACACCTCTTCAACCAACACCTCTTCAATCAACACCTATTCAACCGGCTCAAGTAGTCGAGTCCAAAAACAGTCCAGACCACACCACCGTACAAACTCAAGCGAAGCAAAAAGAAGAGTAGGATACCTACACCCAAGTGGGAAAATGGCCACACAATTAAGAAAGTATTACTATGACCCTAAGAAGCCCGGAGCCTATGGTGGAGCCGCCGCCTTAAAAAGAAATACTAATCTGAAGAAAATAGATAAATTGTTACGTCATCAGGATACCTACACGTTACATAAACCGATCCGTCGCCACTTTCAGAGACGCCAGACCATAACCGGTGGTATAAATCAACAATTTCAAGCCGACTTGATAGATATGAGACTATTACAAAGATACAACAAAGGTATGTCGTACCTAGTGACTTGCATCGATGTGTTTAGTAAATATGCTTGGGCCATCCCGATCCAGAAGAAAACGGGGAAAGCTCTGGTGGTCGCTGTGAGTAAAATCTTTGGTGATAGCCAGCTGATAAATTTTCAGAGCGATAAAGGTTCGGAATTCGTCAATCGGACCTTCTTAAAATTTCTGAAAGATCGAGGTGTGCACTTCTTTACCACCGAGAATGAAGATGTGAAGGCAGCGATAGTGGAAAGATTCAATCGAACCCTGAAATAAAACATGTGGCGTTATTTTACCAAGACCAATACATTGCGCTACGTCGACGTGATAGATAAATTGATCCAGAACTACAATGGTTCGTATCACAGAAGTATACGGATGGCCCCTGTGCAAGTCAACTATAGTAATCAAGAAGAGGTGTGGAATAACTTGTATAAGCCGACATACGTATCGAAAAAAGTGCATTTTACACCTGGGGACCGAGTCAGACTGGCTCAACCCAAACAACCTTTTAAAAAAGGGTATATGCCCTCATGGACAGAAGAATTGTTTACCGCCAGTCGCATAAACCAGACCAGTCCAGTGACCTATGTGGTAAAAGACGATTCGGGACAGGAACTACAGGGCTCGTTCTACAGAGAAGAAATACAACTAGTTGGAGACAAGCAAGTGTATCGTATCGAAACAATCTTACAAGAAAGACCCAGGAGAGGTGGTGGGAAAGAGTATTTAGTGAAGTGGTTTGGTTATCCCAATTCATTCAATAGTTGGATAGCTGATACGCAACTAGCTAGTTATGGAGACTAGTGGTGTGACTGAAGACAAGGTGGAAACTATTGTGGTGCGCCCACAACTGACAGATGGGGAAAGAACTTCGATCTGGTCATTTTTTGGACAACGTGTACCGCGACCAGAGATTGTATTTCTGTGTCAAATGGTGGTTATATATGCCGTAATTTCCATGTCTTTGTTCAATCTGACTCAAGGCAGCGCAGACGCACCAGACGACAAGCTGTGGGTAGCTCTAATGAGTAGTTGTTTGAGTTATATGCTACCTAATCCTAAATTAGAAAAACGATGAGTTTCTACGTGACTTTACCGAGCAATACTGGACCAAAGGTATTTCCCAACAACCACCCAGGTCGCTTTTTTTTCAAGTTGCCGCAGAACATTGATGTAACGACCCAATACGAAGTGGGCCTGGCCGAGATTCAATTCCCCAATGCGTATTTTAATGGTTTGCCTGGGGAAATTTGGTTCCAATACTTTCCACCTAAAGGTAGTGGTAAGGAACCTATAACCCTTGTATGTCCACCGGGTCCGTTCAGCAGCCCTGAAACTTTCATCGAGGAACTGAATAAGTTGTGTGTAGAAACCCAAGTAGATGAGAAAGTAAACATCAAATTCATGCTAGGTACACCTTGGAAAAGGGTCGGGATGAAAATACTTGAAAAAGGCGCCCAGGCTAAAATTAGTGACAGATTGAAGAATATGTTGGGTTTTCCAAGCTCGACTCTATCAGACGACAATGTCTTATTATACGGTGATGTAGAATTAGAGATGGATAGCGAAGTTAAAAATATCTACGTGTATTCCGACCTCGTAGCCGCGAGACCAGTTGGAGACGTCATGGTTCCTTTACTAAGGACTGTTCCTGTATTGGACCGACTGTCACCTTCAGTGTTTCATCTTTACGATAAGTCACATTATGTACCATTAAGTCGATTCTCCTTCGACACGGTGGAAATACTTTTAACTAACGATACGGGTAAAACACTCTCATTCAAGGATGGGACTTCAGTGCTAAATTTACATTTTCGAATCAGGAAACATTCAGACCTCGAGTAGACTAAAATGAGTTTTTACGTGACACTGACGAGTAATGCATCGTTACAAATATACCCCCAAAATAACGCCGGACATTTCTTTGTCAAGCTGCCACAAACTATTGAGCTCACCTCCCAGTACGAAGTTGGTTTGGTCGATATTCAGTTTCCCAACACCTATTTTAATATTTTGAAAGACGAGGTGTGGATAAAGTACTTTCCACCTCCAGACCTAGAGGAACCACCGATGAAGATTGAGCTGACGCCTGGTCTGTACAAATCAACAGAAAAATTCATTGGTGAATTAAATAGATTGCTTATCGAAGCTGAGAGATTTATCAATGAACTGCAATGGCTCCGCCTCAACGATGCCTTGCAAGAACATAACAGAATGATGTTCTCTTATAACGATATTTCGAATAAGGCTCGTTTCCAATTATATGAGCAGGGGGCTGAAGTTAGACTTAGTGACAAGTTGGCAGAAATTTTACAATTTCCCTCGACACATGTCACCGAGACTGAGCCCAGTCTGTCTGGTGTGGGTGAAGTAGATTTAGACCAGGGCACAAAAAATGTCTTCGTCTATTCAGATATTGTCACCTCGGTTGGTGATGTAATGGTACCATTACTGCGGACACTACCTGTTCTAGACAGATCCACCACCTCCGTATTTAGGCTGTACGACAAGCCACATTACGTACCCCTCAGTCGATTCTCGTTTGACACGATTGAACTTCTTATAACCGACGAGCAGGGGAAACCTATCCCATTTACAGGTGGAACTTCAGTAGTGACGTTACATTTTCGAACAACCAAACGGTTTGATCTGGGCTAACCATGGTTAGGCACGTCCCATTCCAACGCAACCCCAAGCTGTACAAGGACTATTTCTGCAATCAAGCCGGAAGTGGTCTACCTGTTTTTGTGGGGGGTCGAAGTCAGCGAGGTCATGGAATTGGTAGTTTCTTTAGTGGTCTTTGTCGCACAATTCTTCCTTGGTTGAAGACTGGTGGCAAAGCCCTATTGCGAGAAGGACTGGCGACGGGTTTGCAAGTGGCGCAAGATGCCCTAGCAGGTAGAAATGTTGGTGAGTCGTTCAAAGAACACGCCAGAGATGCTGGTCAACGTTTACTACAAAGTGCTGCTCAACACATCAGCCAATCAGGTAGTGGGGTTAGGAAACGAAAACGAGCCGCCCCGCCAGGTCAGCCCAGTAAAAGAATAAAACCAACAGTCAGAAAGCCCTCGACTCATAATACACATCACCACCAACCAGGACATTCGGATATTTTCTCATAATGGCGTTAATTCATCCCAAGTCGTGTGAGTGTCTGCATTCTGGTTTGGATCTGTTTAGTGTGCCTCCCACTCAGACGGCCGTGGAAGAGGGACAGTTTGTGGAGATTCATCCATTGGCCATGTTAGCTTATGGGGCACCCATCGAATTCACCATTTCTGGTGTCGGTGAAGATTACATTGATTTGTTTAATACTTTTCTTCACGTGAGAGCTAAAGTTACACTGCCCAATGGCGACGACCTACCAAACACAGCCAAAGTCGGTCCTATAAATTATTATTTGCATAGTTTGTTTTCTCAAGTAGACGTGTCCCTGAACGACACTCTTATTTCACCGAGTGAAAATTCGTATCCGTACCGGGCCTACTTGGAAGCTCTTCTGAATTATGGGGAAGAGGCCAAAAAGAGTCATCTGACGTCAGCTCTATACTATCAAGATACTCCTTTGCACATGACAGACACGAAGGGTGCTACCAATACAGGTCTAGCCAAAAGAAGATCTTTAGCCAGCTATAGTGATGATGTACAGACCAGATGGAAACAGAGGAAGAGGCCAACCACGTAAGCGATGGACGGAGGCAATAGAATAGTCCATGGGAATCTCGATACATGATGCCAATAATTGGGCACTCTCCCGATTTTTATAATTCACCTCGACACCGCAAGGTACGAGAGGAACATGATGAGATGAAAGATGAGATGATAAAAGAGACTCAGACAGTCACAATTATGTTAGCACGTTGAGATGAGAAATATAAGGGGCGTTCATTTGAAATCCGTTCGGGCCGCACAGCGCGTAATTGCATACGTTGAACATGATTATGTCATAGTCTTGTGATACGTACTGACCAATTATTAAAGGAGCACGTGCTTATGGTCCCATGATGCATAGGTTCTGTTTCTGACCGTTGACAAATTGGCCGGGTTGATTCAAAATCCGTCCAAAGAAGCTCAAAGAGCGGTGATTCAGTTTCTTTCATTTGAAGGATATCGACCAGTGGACATTCATCGAAGAATGCAGGCAGCGTACGGTAACAAATGTGTGTAGAAGACAACAGTGACAGATTGGGCATGAATGTTTCGGAAAGGATGTCAGTTCACGACAGATCTTCGACGGCCGGGTCAAGCGCATATTGTTGCATCAGAAAAGAAAAAAACAATCCCCAAAATTGATGCAGCAGTACAGATGACCCGTTGTCGAAGCATACGTTCGCTAGCGAAAGAATTTGATGTGTCAATTAGGACAATTCAAAAGGTCGTTCGTAAGCAACTGCAATATCGGAAGGTGTGTTCACAGTGGGTACTACGGATGTTGACCGACCACCAAAAAGAGGAACGCATGGCATGGTGTTTGAACCACTTGCTGCGTTACAGAATGGAGGGTGATGAATTTCTCTTCCGCATAGTGGCAGGCGATGAATCATGGTGTCACCACTTTTAGCCGAGCAGCAAGAGAGAGAGAGAGAGAGAGAGAGAGAGAGAGAGAGAGAGCATGCAATGGAAGCATGCTGGATTACCAAAGGCCAAAAAAATTCAAGTTACAGGTTTCCGCTGGTAAGGTTAATCTGAGCGATTTTTAGACCATGAAGGGCTATTGCTGGTCGACTTTACAGAACCTGGTGTCAACATCAGCTCTACCCACTACTTGCAAACACCAGACAAGCTGCAAAAAAACAACAAGAATAAATTACCCGGCATGCTTTCTCGCGGTGTGATTTTGTTGCACGATAATGCTCGTCCGCATGTCGCAAAGATTGTGCAGGAAGCATTGGCAAGGAAGAAGTGGGAAATTCTGCAACATCCAGCCTATAGTCCTGATTTGTCACCATGTGATTTTCATTTGTTCGAACCTCCTAAAGAAAATCTCTCAAGGGGCAACGATTTCACACAGTTGCAGACGTAATGAAAGCGTTAAACACTTGGTTCAATGAGCAGCCACAATCCATTTTTTTGCTGACGGCATTCGTCGCCTACCTAAGCAATAGGATGCTTGCCTGAATGCCTTCGGCGACTTCTTTTGACCAACCCATGGTGCATAATTCATTCAAAATGAATGCTTTGTTTAATTCTATCACACCTGTTAATATTTCTTACATGCTTTTGCAATAAAGCCATTGGAACGGGTTTCAAATTAACGTCTCTAATATTATATATTATATATAATAGTAATACATCCTTGCCGGTCTCCCTGGCCTTGGTGTTTACGTCTTTCTCCGTAATTCCGTATACTCTCGTGAGTAACGTGATGTGCGCGAGAATCGGTAGCGGTTCTCGCCGCGTCGGTAACTTACTGGGTATGTGAGCCGGTCGCTCAGAAAGCAATGGCAAACTACTGAGCGTAATTTTGCCTAGTACATCAACAGCAGTTGAAAAATGCTGGTGTTGACTTCAACTTTCTGTAAGGAAAATGCAAAAAAAAAAAAAATCCTCACAGCACTTACTGCACTGGGATTATGTTTTCTTTCCCTATATAGACAAGACCAAAATAGTGCTACGGCAGACAAACAGTAAACTTTGAAGCGAATGATATGTACAAAAATTCCTTGCACATTTACCTCCATTACTATATCTAGAACGGAGTCTTAACGAGTCCATTAATCAAGATAACAAATGTGAATGTGGATATCGTGGGGCCAGCCCTGCGGAGTACGTGATTACTTTATCCATCTTGTCTAGCCATTGACATAGTTTCTAGTTCACAGAACGGATCAAATCAGTGTGATGTTGTTTTTTTTTTTCTCTCCACAAACATTGCTCTGTGCTGAAATATACATAGCTGTTGCTTCCAGCCTTAGGTTAAAATATAGTT
The DNA here is from genome assembly GCA_963921405.1 of Cepaea hortensis. Taxonomy (NCBI): domain Eukaryota; kingdom Metazoa; phylum Mollusca; class Gastropoda; order Stylommatophora; family Helicidae; genus Cepaea; species Cepaea hortensis. The sequence goes on from CAWUFQ010000368.1 coordinate 544,559, forward strand.
TCTGAATACGACCTGTGACGTTAACCTAGATGGTGATGCTGTGGTTTACCACAATCCGCATTTACCTGTGTGTTGCTGGGGGCTTATAAGGGAAGTAAAGAATAGCAACACTGTAGCCTACCATGCATGTCGTAAGAGGGGACTAAGAATTCTTGATGGTTCCGTCGCCCTGTTACTGAGTGAGTGCGTGGCGCGACACTCTGAGATGTGAGTTTCATGTGAAATGCTTTTGAATCTGCCCGAGTTTTTTTTTTTTGGAACGTGACTGCATGTTCGGGGCAATGGCAGCTGGCTATGTCCCAGAGTTGACCGGTTTTTACCTTATGCAGAAATGCGTGGCTGCTGGGCTTCTGGTTGACTGCCGCTAACATCGACGATGTACTGTATTTTCGTGGAGGACTTTTATGTTGGCATTCTGGCGACGGCATTATCATTATGTACAATGAAATGTTTTCACATCTGCCCGAAGAAACATCTAGAAGCGGAACAAACAACATCTAGAAATATCTAGAATATGTAGATGAACATCAAGGAAAATATCCGGATAGGAAAATGGCTGCCGCTTCCACCGAAGATGGGCTGCGTGGCTTCGTGTAGGACTTTTGTGTTGGTATTCTGGCGACGGAATTGTTAAACATCTGAAAACGGAACAGACAACATCTAGAGGTGTCTAGACTGTGTGGGTGAACATCTAGGAAACATCCGGATAGGAAAATGACTGCCGATTCCATCAGAGATGAACTGAGTGTTTCGTGGGAGACTATTATGTTGTGTTGACCTTCTGGCGTCAGCATGATGCACAGTGTACCTGTGCGGGCTGTTGTTTGTCGAGACTCCTATCTTTTCCACTATTCAGTGGGCAGTGGAGGGCGTTTTGTGTGATATTCACTGGCACAGGAACGAAGCATAATAGGGACGACCCGTTGCTGTAAAGTTGGAACCGCGACTAACTAACTAACTCATCCGCATTACAATAACCAGCATCATAATGATCATCAGCATCATAATCATCACCATCACTATTGTAATTACCATCACCATTACTAGTGTAAGCAACAGCTTCATCATCTAAGACCGTGCTATGTTGTTGATTAAAATGGCCATTCCTGAATACGATTTGTCGAGATTTTCTGGTTTTGTTTCGTGTGTGCGCTCGCTCTCTTTGAACTATAGCGTAGTCGACACATGCAACGTTTAGTAGCACTACGTTGAATTTTGCGCATGAATAAGCTTTCCCTATTACCAGTGTTCCTTGCCATCAGGTGAAACCACTCCGACTTCAGAGGTACTTGTAATGTACGTCCCTAAGTTTAGGGCGAGAAGTCAACGTTTTAGTCCAACTGACCGGTACAGTGGTTGAACCCCCTACCTCAGCATTAGCACACCGGATGTTTAAGAACGAGCGATCCTACATATTCAGCCATGCTGACATCCATTTGTCGAGTTAACAGCGAATAGTGCACTGATTTACCACAACATTCGTCCGATTTCTAACACCATTTATCATGATGATGATCAGGATCATCATCTTTATCATCAGCAGCAGAAGTATTATCATCAGCAATACAAGTATCGCCACTATAAACATCGTCATCTTCTTCATTGTCAATGTAATGATAATTTAGCTGTTTCTCTATGAAATTGCGGTGTTATACAACAATTTCATCTCATCTCAACATGTTCCTCTTGTACCTTGTGGTGTCGACGTGAAGTATAAACAGCGGAAGAGTGCCAGATTATGGGCTTAATGTATGGATATTCTCATGGACTCTGTTATTCCCTGTGTCCATCGTTTAAGTGGTCGGCCTCTTCCTCTGCTTCCATCTGGTCTGTACATCATTGCTTGTTGTGATATAATGTTAGTTGGTAACCTACTTGCATTGCTAAACCATGTGACATGCTGCCTTCTAATAAAATCTATCGCAGCTATAACCCCCACTTTAGTCCTGATGTGTTAAGAATACAACCAGCTACGTGTAAATAGTGGAAGGTGAGTTTGTTTACCTGCACACTGTTCTAGGTTTCGATCACTAGTCATCACAATCATCGTTGTCATCATCATCATAAACATCACCATCAACATCATCATCATCATCATCATCATCAACATGATTATTATCGTTTAGTGCTTTGCCATTTGTCGTAAGATTTCTTTCCAACTTCTGACTCGGACCTATAGGATATGATTTCCTTTATTTTATAAACCGCAACATATGCCTACCTTACTTTCTTTTTTAATTTTCACGTGCATCTACCATATGAGATTCTCCATGCAACGAACTATTCTAATGCCCCGACTTACCGTAAATGAATACAACTGACCTCAGTGACATATTTTGTTATCTAATACTTTAATCTAGTTAGTTGCATGTCTTTTACAGGACGTTGCAGTCAACTCCATCATGCTTTGGCTGCTTGTGATTCCTGGGCAAGTTTATGTTCAGTAGTTTACCATACTTTAATGCGGCATTAAAACAAAAGTCAAGAGCCTATTCACACGCCTCAAGGAATAATGTGTTAGCCCTATATTATTATAGTCCAATCGGCGCTCGATGTGGTCAATGCCACACTGGACGAATGTATTTCCCATGCCATTTACTGGTATCCATTTACGGCTGGATCAACCTGCGAGCCCAAATCAAATGCATTTTTAAAATCCTCCTAGATGTGGATTCAAACACATAATCGTTAGCTGACAGGCTTGTGTCCTATCCACTGCGCTACTGTGGCTCCCGGTTAATAACATACTTCTATCTTTTTCGCAATGATGATTGTATTCTCTTCGTCATACATTTTCCACTCCGACTTTGAAGTTGACCACGTCTCATAAAATGAGTGTTAAATATTTTAATGACAATTTAAAGCGTTAAATGGGGGATTTACTCACGGCATTTTAAAATTAATATCTTATCGATATATATCACTAACATAGCAGTATCTCTCGTGAAATGAATTTTACCTTGGCATAAGAGACTATTTCAGGTTATGGGTTAGAATTTACATGCAGGTGGATTTTTACAATTGACATTGACTCCCAGGTCGCCCAAGTCTAAAATGAGTACCAAGAAATGGCTTTGGGAGTCAGGCGGCCGGCGTGATACTGACCACAGCACACTTGGAGTGGCGACTGGTCTATAAAATATGAGAATATTCTCGATACGCCTCGAGGAGATTGAAAAAGATCCTAACATATTGTACGTATTTAAAACTTTGCCAGTAAGCAGGCAGGCTGAGAAACATCTAACGGTTAGAGAAAATTTAGTTTCTGAGGAAGATGTTAGTTAGTTAGTCTTTCCTCTTGAACCCAAGGCGGCGCATAGGGCAGAAGTCCTGTCTCTCCATGTTTGGCGGTTCGCTGCTACGTGTTGTAGATCTTGGATGTTTACTTGGCCGTTGAATGAGCCTTCTCTAATGATGGTTCTACGCAGGGTCTCCCTTGGTCTTCCCCGTTTTCTGTTCCCTAATGGTGACCATATGAGGGCTTGGTAGGGGAGGAAGATGTAAAGAATACTATATACTTAAAGTACATCTAATGTGACAGCCCTTCAAGAAACAAGTCAAATCAGTACATTCATTAGAGAAATATGACGTTGACAGTCAAGATTTTGAGGGCCCGTTAGAAGAAGTAAACTTGACAACTTCATCACTTCAAATAACACCATGGACAGATAGAAAAACCAATTATCAAGTCCTACAAGAAACAAGTCAGAACCGCAAACTGATTAGAGTAATAAGACGTTGACAGTAAAGATTTTTGAGCACGTTAGAAGAACAATGTGAGTTCGAAGATGGTAAGGTTACAGAAAATTATTGTGTATATGCTGTGAACAATAATTGAACTTTCTATATACCTACATCTGTGCTTTTTTTTTTTTTTTTTACTACAAATAGGCTTTCGATCAAGCAAGACATGTCAACATGAAGAAGATTTTTGCAGATCTATAAATTGACGGGAAAGACTTTAGGCTTGTAAAAAACATATATTTGAAACAACAAGCTGACATAAAGATTGATAATGAAATAGGTCAATATCAGCCTATTAATATAGGTGTGCGACAGAAATGTGTAATGTCTTCAGATTTGTTTCGCTATACAGTTGAATGATATTTATAACAGTGGATTTATATCAAGCGATATGTTGAAATCTGTATTTATAGCTATACCAAAAAGACCAGGAGCAATTGAATGCGAAGATTCTCGTACAATAACCTCATAAATCATGTCACTAAGCTTATACTCAGAATTATAATGAGAAGAACAAGGAAGAAAATAAAAATGGAAATTGGTGAAGAACAGTATGGATTTGTGGAAGGAAAAGGTACAAACAATGCAATATACATATTACGAACACTATTAGAAAGATCAGTAGAGACAAAGAAAGACATATATTTGTGCATCATAGATTATACTAAGGCATTTGATAAAGTAAAACATGATGAACTGATTAAAATGTTGGAAGAGATTAACATTGATCGGAAAGATCTCAGAATAATAAAAAATATTTAGTGGAATCAAACAGCTGCAATTAAAATGGGAAATAAAGAAGGCAATTATGAACACATCTCCCCCGATGGTGTTTCCACCTTGTCGTGGTGGGGGAGCTTGAGTTTCTCAATGACCCTGAGAGCTATGCCGGCGGTAGCGTAGCTACCAGCAGGGCCTCCCAAGCCGGACAGGTCAAAGGGTAGAGAACAGACAAAGAGAAACACCCTGGTCCTCCAGGTTGGGGGTTGAAGCGTGGGGTTAACATCCCCACCTCTGTAAAAACCTTTCTTTGTTACGAAACAAATACATGAGCCTCGATATCGGACTGACTTATCTGGACAACGACCTTGGAACGTTAAAGGACTTTTGAGATTTGGAACATGGAATGTACGGACACTATATCGAGCTGGAGCGGCCGAAGAACTAACCCGGGAGCTGATTGAATATCAAATGGATATAACAGCAATTCAAGAAATAAGGTGGCCAGGAGAGGGTACTTTAGAGCAAAATTGAATGATTATAATATATGGAGGAAACACCCAAAATAAACATGAATTAGGAACAGGATTTGTCATCAAAAAAGAGTTATGGGGGAACGTTTTAAACTTTAAAGCTTTTAATGACAGGATTAGTAAATTACGAATAAAAGGTAAATGGAAAAATATAACGATGATTAATGTACATGCACCTACTGAAGAGAAAGAAGATGATATTAAAGAAGACTTTTATAATGATCTGGAAGATGTCATAGAAGAAACCCCCAAACAGGACATCCTGATTGTGCTGGGAGACTTCAATGCAAAAATAGGTAGAGAGCAAACTAATAAAAATGTGGCCGGTATGGAAAGCCTACATACAACTTCAAATGATAATGGATGGAGAGTCATCAACCTGGCAGAAGCCAAAGGACTGCAGGTTAGCAGTACCAGACTACAAAGAAAGGATATACACAAACAAACTTGGAAATCATGTGACAAGAGAACCTATAATCAAATAGATCACATTTTAATTAACAACAGAAATGCATCAAACATACAGCAAGTCAGAAGTTATAGAGGAGCTGAGTGCCACAGTGACCACTTCCTCGTTGGAGCAAAATTTAAAATAAAACTTAAGAGAGCTTTCTATACTAAATTACAAAGATTACACCCAACATATAACAGAGAACAACTGCAAGACATTACAGTCAAAGAGAAATTTACAGATGAAATAAAATGTAAACTTGAAACTCTGCAAAACCCTTTGGAGGAAAGCATTGACCAAACTTGGTTGAACATCAAGAATACAATTCAGTCTACCGCAGAAGAATGTCTCGGTGTGTTAACCACGCATAGAAAGAACAGATGGTTCAATCAAAAATGTGAAGAAGCAGTCATTAGGAAGAAGAATGCCAGACATGTATGGTTAAATGACATCAATAACATCCAAAAGGAAGAGCATTATAGAAATGAATGTAAAGAGGCTACAAAAATAGTCAGACAGCAGAAGTGAGAATATATGAGTAATATAATCAAAGATATGGAAACTAATCACCAGAAAAATGAATCCAGAAAATTTTTTAAAGAACTGAAGTCAATGAAACGAGGGCACCAACAAAACACATATGGTTTAAAAGACAAAAATGGGAATATGATAAATACCAATGAGGAAATGTGCAACACATGGAAAGAATATTTTATTGAATTACTAAATTGTGAAGCTCCAAGTAACATTTTCTCACAGGAAGAGGTTCTAACATGCGAACCACAAATTGAAGAACCTACATTTGAAGAAATCCTATATGTAATCACACGACTTAAAAACAATAAGGCAACTGGGACTGATGGAATTGCTGCTGAATTTATAAAGGCAGGTGGCCATGCATTACATCTAAAGCTATACGAACTAATAATAAAAATCTGGAGGACAGAAGAATTACCCCATGACTGGAAAGAGTCATTATTGATACCTATCTTTAAGAAAGGAGACAAGTTCCAATGTGGAAATTATAGAGGAATATCACTACTGTCCACAAGCTATAAGATACTATCCGCAGTATTACTAAATAGACTAAAACCATATTCAGAAGACATATTAGGTGACTACCAGGCGGGTTTTAGACAAAGCAGATCAACAATAGATCAGATATTTATCTTACGACAAATAGCCGAGAAACATTGGGAATATAAAAGAGATCTCCATAACATTTTTGTGGATTTTAAAAAGGCTTATGATAGTGTCCATAGGAATAGTCTATGGAATGCTATGCAGGAATTTGGAATACCAAGGAAGTTAATCAACATGACCAGACTATGCATGGAAGATACTTATAATATAGTAACATATAAAGGCAGGAAATCAGACCCCTTCCAAATAACATCTGGCTTGAAACAGGGTGATGCACTATCGCCGCTACTCTTCAATCTGGCTCTAGAGAAAGTTGTAAGGAAGGTAAAGGAGGAATGTGATATTGGAGGAACATCCAAGCTGCTTGGTTATGCAGATGATATAGATATTATAGGGCAAAGTGAACAAAAGACATTGGAAATATTGAATCACTTAAAGGAAAAAGCCCAACAGATGGGGCTGGTTATCAACCAAGATAAGACAGAATATATGGTAATTTCAAGAGACGGAATGGCTAGAAACTCTGGCCACATACAAATAGATAATATGACCATTAAAAGAACGGAAACATACAAATACCTGGGTACGATCTTCAACTGCTCCAACATCACAAGGGAAGAAATACAAACTAGAATCAACTCTGGAAATAAGATATACTATGCACTACAACATCTACTAAAATCAAAGGCGCTATCTCGTAACACCAAAATCACAATATACAAAACACTGATCAGACCAGTTGTGCTGTATGGCTCTGAAACCTGGAGTACAACGAAAGGAGACGAAGCCTTGTTACAAACCTTTGAGAACAAAATTTTAAGACGCATCTTTGGAACCATTAGGGATACTAAAAGTGGAGAGTGGAAAAGAAGAAGTAACAAAGACATTTATGATCTGTTTAAGTCCTCGCTAATCACTGGTATCATGAAGGCTAATAGACTACAATGGCTGGGGCATATAGAAAGAATGGAAGATAATAGGGAAACAAAACTCGCTTACACTCAGGAAATAAATGACCGTAGACCCCGAGGTAGACCAAGAAGGCGGTGGAGAGATAATACATGTACAGACCTACAAGCACTTGGAATCAACGACTGGCAAGAGAAGGTCCACCAGAGAGACGAATGGAGACGGATTGTATTTGCAGCAAAGAACCTCAATGGCTCGGAACGCTGAAGAAAAAGAAGAAGAATTATGAACACATAAAGTTGGGAGTAAGACAGGGATGTGTTTTGTCACCGGATCTCTTCTCCCTCTATAGCGAAGTAATAATGAAGAGATCAAAGAAAAGCCAGGAATAATATTTGGAGGTTATAATATAAATAATACAAAACACTGATCAGACCAGTTGTGCTGTATGGCTCTGAAACCTGGAGTACAACGAAAGGAGACGAAGTCTTGTTACAAACCTTTAAGAACAAAATTTTAAGACGCATCTTTGGACCCATTAGGGATACACAAAGTGGAGAGTGGAAAAGAAGAAGTAACAAAGACATTTATGATTTGTTTAAGTCCCCGCTAATCACTGGTATCATGAAGGCTAATAGACTACAATGGCTGGGGCATATAGAAAGAATGGAAGATAATAGGGAAACAAAACTCGCTTACACTCAGGAAATAAATGACCGTAGACCCCGAGGTAGACCAAGAAGGCGGTGGAGAGATAATATACATACAGACCTACAAGCACTTGGAATCAACGACTGGCAAGAGAAGGTCCACCAGAGAGACGAATGGAGACAGATTGTATTTGCAGCAAAGAACCTCAATAGCTCGGAACGCTGAAGAAGAAGAAGAAGATAATATAAATAATATACGTAATATAGATGACACAGTATTGATAGCGGATAATGCAACAGATCAACAACAATTGTTGGACATTGTAGTAACAGAGAGTGGCAAAGAAAGGACTCTCCTTGAATAGCAAGAAAACAGTGGCAATAGTGATATCAAAGAAACAGGTGACATCCAAATGTGAAATAGAGATAGAAGGGAAAATTCTTCACCAAGTGGATAGTTTGAAATATCTAGGGACATTTATAACATCAGACGGAAGATACAAAACAGAGATTAAGAGCAGAATAGGGCAAGCAAAGGCAGCATTTAAAAATATGAAGAATATCTTATGCAATAAGTCGCTATCATTGAGTGTAAGAGAGTGCTAAAGAGCTATACAGAATCTGTTTTGGTGTATGGCTGTGAATCTTGGAATATAAATGGACAAATTAGGAAGATATTGGAAGCAACAGAGATGTGGTTCCTTAGATGAACGTTTCGAATTCCTTGGACTGCCAAAGTAACTAACTACGAATGCCTTAAAGAGGCTGGCGAAACTAGAACATTATATACAATAATAAGAAAGAGACAAACAGCTTTTTCTGGTCATGTGATGAGAAGAGAGGCGCTGGAGAACATCATGACAACTGGAAAGATCGAGGGGAAGAGAGGCAAAGGCAGACCACGAGAAATGATCCTGGATGGATTGCCACGGTGGCATGGAGGAATATCAACGGCAGAGCTGATCCAGAAAACCAAAGACCAAGATCTGGGGAGAGTCATGAACGCCTACGCCAGTCGGCACGGCACTTGATGATGATACAGTTAAAATATTTTCAGAAATAAATTTTAGAAATTGATTAGAGAAATTAGTCGTAGACAGTCACAATTTTTTGGACACGTTATTTAGTTAGTTAGTCTTTCCTCTTGAGCCCAAGGCGGCGCAAAGGGCAGAAGTCATGGCTCTCCATGTCTGCCGGTTCGCTGTTACCTGTTGTAGATCTTGGCTGTTTACTTCCCCGTTGAATGAGCCTTCTCTGATGATGGTTCTACGCAGGGTCTCTCTTGGTCTTCCCCGTTTTCTTTTCCCTACTGGTGACACGTTATGAGAAGATATAAATTGGAGAATTGGTGACAAATGGCAAGATTAAGGGGAAGGGAACAAGGGAAAGGCCGAGAGGTAAACACCTGGATGGCTTGGCCACGTGGTAGGATCGAGACAGGAACAACAGAGCTAATCCACAAATCTGGTTATCGCGTAAGATGGTGAAACATGACCGCCCACACTTATCATTATTATGATGATGAGAAGAAGTAAGCCTGACAACTTTGTTACTACGTGTGAATCACATGTTGTCACATCAGAAAAATTGCAGCTGTATTATTATTATTATTATTATTATTATTATTATTATTATTATTATTATTATTATTATTATTATTTCTTTTTCTATGCATCTCCGCACTGTGGTTTATGTTTTACAGGAGTGAGCTTGTTATAAGGTACGCGCGCACACACAAACACACACACACACACACACACACACACACACACACACACAAACACACACACACACATTGCGCCTGTATTTATTACTCATCTCTTTCTCAAAGAAGCCACACATGCCTATCTGTTTTCCTTCAATATTCACATGTTGTCGCAGTTTGTCTCTAATCTTATTTCTGAACACCAGAATCCGTGCACCTAACACCAGAATCCGTGCACCTCGAACATCCGTCATCCACGGTTCTCCTATTGCAGTGTCTACCCATTCATGCAGAATGAAATAACATGTTATGAATATCCAATGCCGTGGAGTGAACTTCCGTTTTTCCTCGATCTCCTCACTGAAAATTACAACAGTTTTGCTCATTCACACACAAAGCCTGAATGTTATTTGTTCATTTCATTTTGATATATACATAAATATAAATACATTTCCTGGGTAGAAATCCCCTGAATTAGTTTGTTCTTCTTGAATACACAAACGCGGCTGGTGTTCGGACAGACAGTTCTTTATAATTTCTATCTCACGTGTTTCCAACGACCTAATTCACAGTTAATAGCCATCAACGGAACCCACTGACGTAAAATTCAGATGCGCAGACAATGTGATTTCTGTCCGACTTTAATTTATCATTTGCGGATCTAGAGTTGGCTAGATTCCGGATTCGTATGCTCATTTGTTCGACACTTTGTGAGCTTTCATTAGTATATTGTTATTTAATTATTATTTTTATTTAGTTGCGTGTCTACAGAAGTACATCACTCTCAACAAGTGCCATGCCGCTCATATCGTGTGGGTGGGTGCTCATGGATCAGATATGTGTTCTTGTCTCGGTTATGCCAGGTGGCCAAGCTATCCATATATTAATAAATTGTGTCTTCTTTATACTCTTTCCCCAACACATCTGCCCGTTGTCACTTAATTTTCCCACCATAACTTGACGATACAATTTTGACTGTACGCCTACTTTCTCGAATAAAAAGAGGTTTTCATGTGTTTTTTGTAGGGCTTGTTCATTGGTTATTCTGTCCGCTCATGGTATTGTTTATATTTTCCAAAAAAACCACATTTCCACTGCCATTAGATGTTTCGCAGCTTGTCTTATTATTGTCCATTTTATATACATATAATAATATAGAGTTTATATATAGCACTTCACACTCCTTTTCTCAGTCCATATGAAAACTTTTTTTATTGGCCTTAATGCTTTTCATCTTCAGATTTAAGTCTTAGAAAGATAAGACTCAGCTACAGTATAACAGTGGACGGTATACTTGCATTTTGTTAGCGCTGAATATTGGGCGGCGTCCACCAAATCCGACATCTCACATTGTACAGAGGCTTTAGGTGGCGGAGCGCAACTAGGGTACCAGCGTTATCCTAGTGTGAAGAAATGCACCCTAAAGACTACGTGTTATGGTAGAGTAGACCAGGCCCTAAGCTGTGGTCAACAATTGGTCTAGGATCGAAGCTTCGACAAGCGGACAGTTAGAACATTGCTTTGCTCATCGAGCAGCTTCTGTATCTTGTCTTGTTCCAGATGTATTGGTGTTGCCTTTCCTATGGAGTAAACTGGCAGTCCCAGAGAGTACAAGGTTAATGCATGATAACCTTAATTTTAATGTCGATTCAGTCTATTGAAATTCACAATATAGAGCCGATCACAGAACTTCTTTTTATAGTCCGTGCCGTCTGTCGTTGGCGATTGTGTCAGTCTCGTTGGCTCCCAATTATTTATGGTATCTGTGTTCCTCCATGCCATGGTGCCAGACCGTCCAGCATCTTCTTTCTGCCTCTCCTCCCCTCCACCTCTCCAATTGTGACGACGTACTCTAGCTTCCGTCGTGTCACTACAATACCAAAGTATGTAGACTGTCTTCTTCTAGTGCCAGCAAGCAGTTCTCTTTGCCAGTTAACATTTCTCAAGATATCTTCATTGCACTGTCTATCCGTCCACGGGGTTGACATCATTCATCTATACCACCTAATAACCGCAGCTTTCTCAACATTACTCGCCTATCTGCTAATTGTCAACTAAACACATTACTAAAATACTGCAACGTTTATTATTATTGCCTTTTTATTAATTAAATTATTAATACAGGTAGACTTTTTTTTCGAAAAAACCAGCACCGCTGTATTTCGAACCCGGGTATAAGAGTTTACGAATCGCATTCTTCGCCACGGATACCGGTGATTTACCATTACCGCAGTTATCAACATATCTTAAACAATGAGCATAACGCTGGTGTAAATACAGTCACGTATTCGTAGTTATCATGTGTATTCGGTCCATGCTTCTTATAGTCTATGTGTTGGTGATAATTTCAGTCGACATTCCAAGTCATTATGTCAAACTGTCCAGTATCTTCTCTCTTAGTTTTCCCGTGCACTTCTCTTTCCCTCCAACTTTCTAGTTGTGACGAAAGTATCCAGCTTTTCCATTCTCAAAAATATGCCCAAAGAATGTGGACTGTCTTCTTCTAATGGGAATAAGCAGTTCTCTTTGAGAGTTCACTTATTTCAAGATGACGTCATTGCTCTTTCTATCCGTCCACGCTGTTCTAACCATTCTTCTATGCAACTACGTCAGCGCATTCTTCCTATATGTGAGTATAATAACCATAGCATTGTTCCAATATGTTATTATTGATTTTCTGGTTGTTCTTTCTGTTCCTGCACACTCTATATCTACCGGGTGTTGGAAAAGTCTACCTACACTTTGTATTTAGAACAAATTTGAAAAGAATTGTTTCTTCCGTTGATAACACCATTCTGTTTGGAGTGCAAAGAATTACTCCAACAGACAACAGCCATTCGCTGCATATTGCTTCACCTTCACGGTGGACTGATGAGCACATTTTTAATGACATCATGTACTTTAATTTCAAATTTTTTTCTACATACAAAGTGCAGGGAGACTTTACAAACACCCTGTAATTGTCCCGAAGTAGTTCACTGCTGTGGATCTGTGATGTGACAGTGCCATCACATTTTGTATGTCTGAGAGCCAGGAGGAAGAGGTGTCCTGTCTCTTCCTCACTTTCGCAAACGACGACTCCAGGTATTTAACTAGCGCCTTACAGTGCTGATGCCGTTACATACTCAGTTAGCTATCAACTTCGCTAACGCGCGCCTCTGCTCGCTGTTTCCTGTTATTATATCTTATACAAACGTGGATTTTAATGTTTCAACCCATAATCTTCTTTTGCACATGTTTACGTAGTGTTCCTCACGTAGATCTGTCATATAAATTTCAATAGTAATAGTCACTCAAGCACTATCACACCGTTTAATGCGGTAAGAGTTTCTTAGCTCGCTGGTATGACGGGATGTGAAGGCTATGGGTGCTAATTTCTTCTTCTTTCGTTCGCCTGAAATATGTTTATAACTGCAATGGTGTCTCTTGAATGAATCTAACTGTCTTTTTTAGTTCACTCAGCGGTCCATAGAGTTTATCTTCCACTGTTGTCTCTCTAGGCCAGAAGGTTCGCCTGGATATGTTGTAGTTTAGGCAGTCCTGGAGTATGTGCTCTGCTGTCTGCGACGCCAAACCACGTGTACACATTGCTGAGTCACCAATCTTGAATTTTGTATACATGTGGTTGCGTAATCTATTGTGTCCTGTTCTGAGGCGCAGAATAATGACCTGTTCTGGTCTGTCTATAACGTGGTAGTCGTCTTGAGTAGGGTTTGGTGGCCTTCTGACTGATTTGATCATTCTTTTCTTTTGGTGGTATGTAATGGCCACATCGGGTTGTTCTTCTTTTGCTCCTTCCTTAGCCAATCGATCAGCTCTGTCGTTTCCGGGTACTCCACAGTGGGATGGTATCCACTGTATGGTGACCTTATGCTGACTGCTAAGTTCAGAAAGAGTGTCCTTAGAACTGGCAATTTCCCAGACAGGAGCTCCTCTATTACTGATTTTGCATATGTCAATACCACCACAGGATATGTACTGTTGCTGGTGCTTTGTAATTTCTCTGTGGCTATCTTGATTTCCTAAATTTCCGCATCATAATTATGGCAGTACTTCCCTGTTGGAACTCTGGCTGTGTCCTTAGTATTATTTGGGTATTCTATGTACACTCCCGCTCCTCCATTTCAAACAGCATTTTGTGCTGACCCATCTGTGTAGACTCGGATCCAGAGATCCTGTGGGTATTCGTCATCAAGGAAGCTGAGAGTGGCTGTTCTGCGTTGTACACTAGTTAGTTAGTTAGTCGACAGATCATCCTCGTTGCACATCGAACCATTCAGTCCATAAGTGCTCGGATCCCCTCCTCAGCAAATCCCGCAGCGTGTAGCGGCTAACGACGCCAGTTCTGTGTTGGTTTATCAATCTTCTTTGGCTTCCTGCGTAGTGTTCTTGTTTGGCCACCCCTCTTTTAATTTGCTGCTCTAGCAGTCTGGCCATTGTTGTAGATTCACAGTCATCACTTGGTTCTCGCAAAAGTCTCACATTACGTAGAGCATTCAGAATGTCAGCCTGGTCCATGGCGCGTCCGCCCTCCACAGTAGCCTCACCTGCGAGCTTGTCAGCCCGCTCATTTCCTTGTACTCCCGCATGCCCTGGCACGAAGATGAAACTAATCTTTGCCAGCCGAGACCGCTTCAGAGGCAGCAACCATTCTCTTCGGATCGACCCCTCCTCTATCCTCTTGATCATGTTCATTGAGTCGCTAAGGAAACAAGCCCTGGTGAATGTCTGTGTCTCGAGCCATGTTATTGCTTTACTTACTGCCATGACTTCCATGGTCAGGCTACTTGTGGTTTCAGTGAAAGCACCAGAGTCCTCCTTCACAATTCTCCCTCCGGCCCGAGCTGTAAAGGCCCATGAGCTTCTCACATGTCGGACGACCGACCCATCTGTGTAGATGACCGCGTCACCGTCTAGCGAATTCTCGAAAATCAACGCTTGTACTTCAGCCTCAACAGCAGCCGGATTTTCTTGTCTGCATTTTCTGTCAAGTTGGATGCAAACTGAAAAGGATGTGCAGAAGTCTGTTGGCACCTGCACCCACTCCTCGCCAGGTTCTAAGTCCTCAAGTGAACACACCTGTTGAAGAATGTCTTCGGCTTGACCCATCCACGACCGTCCTCTTTTTAACCTGCTGCCCTTCACCTTCCTAATTTCACTATGCAGTGGATGTTGTGTGTTTGCGTTAATTCTGAGGTAGGCGCGTGCCCTGCAAACTTGTATTCTCTCTTCAACGGTTGGAAAATCAAGAAGGTAGCGCATCGCCCTGCATGCTGTATCTCTTGTACATCCAAGAATAATGCGCATAGCTTCATTCTGTATCCTTTCCATCCTTTCTATCTGCTTATGGCTGAGAGTCAAGATTGCCATTGCATACTCCAAAACAGACATGACCAGCCCCTCGTACAGAAGACATAGATGGCGCTGCTCACAGTTTGCTGCCGCCATCACTCGCATCGCTGCCAAACCCCGCTTGGCCTTTGTTATCACCTGGTCTATGTGCACATTATAAGCAAGGCTTCGATCAAACCGTATCCCCAGGTAATTCATTGCCTGCGTTCTTTCCACCGTCTCTGAACACAGCATTACAGTTGGTGTTTGATTGTTGACAATATGATTATTCAACGAGAACCAAGTCACTGTTGCCTTTGTTGGGTTGACCATTGCCCCAGCTTCATCACACCAAGTACTTATGCGATTGAGTTCGGTTTGTAGTTCCCCAGCAACCTCCTCTCTATCCTTACCCTGGCGATACACTAAAACATCATCGGCATATGACAATGTCCTGCCAGGTCCAGTGATCTGCTCACTGGTGATTCTCACTGTGTAGGCGTTGAACAGTACCGGAGATAATGGTGATCCCTGTGGTAGGCCAGGATATATTGTTGTTGGTTCCGAAGTCCAACTGCCACATCTAAAAACTACTTTCCGTTGGAAGAGGGCTGCAGCGATCCAACTAAGGAGGAATGGACTTACGTTTAGTTCGAGAAGCTGAAACATTAAAAAATCCAGTGGTACTCTGTTGTATGCGTCCTCAAGATCAATCGCTGCAGCAACGGTTTCAGTGCCTGAGTGGAAACCTTCATAGACATCATGGGCAAAGACTGCTGCATTGGTCCAGGTTTCTCTTTTTGGACGGTACCCACCCAGGGTAGGTGGGAAAACACCTTGCCTCTCTAGTTGGCTTGATATTTTCCTGGCAATTACCTTCTCCAGCAGCTTGCCTATTGTATTCTGCATGGTTATAATTCGATATCCCTGAATTTTTTTGTGGTCTTTGTCAGGCTTCGGCAAGGGAATCAGATAGCTGTGTAACCATTCCTCCTTGATGCTAGCACTCCCTATACTGTTGTTGTACATGTCTGATAGTTTCTCTAGCTCATTGTCGGTACACCTATTTATGTCGTCGTATCTTATGCCATCAGGACCTGGAGCACTGTTTTTTGATCGTCGAAGCACAGCCTTGATTTCTTTCACTGTCACTGTGTCTTCATCCGAAGTGTTCTGGGCCTTGCATCTGTCTGAGGTGACCTCCTTGGCCAGATTTCGACCTCCCATGTCTGTCTGGTTGCTCTGCTCAAGGTAGCGTTCAAAGAGGGCTTTGCCCTTGTCCTCGTCAGTCCTCTGCCAGATGAGGTCAGCACCTTGGAAGTCAGAAATGCTCTTATTCTTGACTACACCACTCATGCTTTTATGTAGTCGCCAGAACAATTTCAGTGACTTGTCTGTGCTTACTCTTTGACACACCTCTGCCCATTTTTGTTCTGTTCTTCCTTGTCAAATATTCCTCTCACTTTTGTCTAGATTTGTAGCGATAGTCTATATTCATCTTTATATGGGGTTCGCTCTGGAATAGTTGTCAGGGGGATACCAACTGTGGGAAGGTCGGTGGTTTCTCTGGAGAGTCGTTTGGCCCAAGGTATGTAGGTTCTTTATTTTTTCTTAAGGGTGTTCCATTTATCTGGATGATCTCTGCCTTTTGTTTTGGAGAGAGTGTAAATAGAGTGGTGCTGCACTTGTCATGTTTATGCTGACATACCATCTATCCGCCCATGTTACAAATGTATCTACAGCTCTCTGTAGCAATATGGTGGCCACTGATGCATGTTCATTTGTGCTCCACGAAACCAGGTCATCAGCGTATATGACCCTTTGTGACGCTCCTTGCGATGCCCCTTACATTCCAAGATTCACTGCCATGCAGCAAAATATGTTCTAAATAGCACTTCAGCACTCTCTTTATGTCATTCAATGATAGTGACTTATTGCATATGATACTTTTCATTTTCTGAAATGCAACCTTTGCTTGCCCTATTCTGCTCTTAATCTCTGTTGTGCACCTTCCGTCTGGTGTTATAAATGCATCTAGGTATTTAAAATTATCCACTTGGTTAAGAATTGTCCCTTCTATTTCCATTTCACATTTTGATGTCAAATTTTTATTTGATATCACCATTGTTACTGTTTTCTTGATATTAAATGGGAGTCTGTTCTTTGCACTCCCCGTTCCTACATTGTACAACCATTGTTATAGATCTTTTGCATTATCCGCCGCCAATAGTGTGTCATCTGCATAGCGTATATTCCCGGCTTCTTATAGATCTCTCTCATTATTATTTCGCTATAGATGGAGAATTTGAGGTTAGAGTTAAATATTCTAAGTTTGGTTGAATATGTAATTTCTATTACTTCCACAAATTTCCGAGTGTTGAAAAGGCTTCCATTGCTTTTCGTATTCTTATGTTTTTTTTTATAGTTCGGTCTGTCCCTCCATCTTTGTCTACATGTATAGCTAAATAAGTGCATGATTCCACCTCTTAAAGCTAGTTTTCACAAAACGACATAGGGTTAGTATCTATCTTATTTATTCTCCTTATATTTCTTTTTTAGACTATCAGTTTTAGACCTAATTGAATAATTTCCCATTAAGTGTATTTATCTTGCATTAGATTTCGTGTGTGCACAGGAGGGCAATGCCGTTAGTAAAGTCCAGATCAATAAGCTGCTGTGTCACAGTTCACTGACTTCCTGTTCTTGTGGTGGCTAATGTTGTCTTCACAATCCAGTATTATAGCCAGTAAGACAATTAAAGATACCTCTATCGTACTCCAGTTATTATTTCAAACATATCCGTGAAACATTGTAGATATATTAAACATTGTAGTCATGTTAAATTTTGCTGACAAATGAAGGCTGATGCAAAAGGGTGAAATATACGAAAGCACATATATAATTAAGAAACAGAGACAGAGAGAACATCCACTGAGACATACCGTGAGAAATGAGGCAAACAGACAAAAAACTATAGAAACATTGGACGGAGTAAGCACAATTTGTTCAATGGCACGGTAAACAGCGATGCAAATAAATACATGGGAAGACAAGACGAAACTAAAGAGATAATAATCAAAAGGTAAAAAAAGAAACAAAACAAAATCCCCCATTCATTAAACAAGCCAGGCGGAAATAAGAAAGTGGGTAAAATAAAAAGCTTCGCAAAGAAAGATTGAAAAAATAATTATATTAGAAATAGTTGAAAGAAAGACAAATAAAGACCGATAAAAACGAGAAATGGCAATGGCAGAAAGAAAGAAAGAAAGAAAGAAAGAAAGAAGGCAGGCAGGCTGGCAGTCGGGTAGGCAGAAAGAAAGAAAGAAAGAAAGAAAGAAAGAAAGAAAGAAAGAATCGTACTTTAAATCAACAACAACGAAGAACGCCCCACAGTTGAAACACAAGGACATTGTCTCAATCACCGACGCTCTCAGGGACCTATTATGACTTACTACATCGGGAGGAAAGACCTCTCCTGGAGATTTCCGTCCACACATTTGAGATCTGTGATTTGACCGCGAAACAACGACAACTGAGGTCTCTTGCTTATACTTTAAGATTGTTAAGAATGTGAAAATATAGATCCCTCCAATTTCGCTTGCGTGCTGCACGCGAGCTTCTCTGTTTAACTGTGTGTCGGAATGTTTCATAGCCTACATATTGAAAGTGCAAGGGATTTTGTTTTTTTTAAATTGACCTGGGGGGAGGGGGGGGGGGTGGTCGATCTAGACTAACACTTAGTACCAGGACCTTTTCTGGAAATTAATCCGATATATTCACCACAATCTGAACTCGAGCGTATTTCACACACGTGCTATCAGAAGGTGCTGCTACTAGTGAGTGCACAAGACTGGTTTTGCATCAACTTTAGCTTTCGCTATTACCGGTGTCCCTCGCCATCAGTAAAATCCTTCTCGGTTTTAGAGGTACTTGTAATTTACAAGTCGATGAGGAAAGTCAAGATTTAAGTCCAGCTGTGGAAGGAACCCACCACACTGCGATCCGCAGAGAAAATGTAAGCGTGTTGAACCGCTTTACCCAGAAATCCAGCATTCTTTTTGGCTGTACTATGAATCAGGGAACTGGGTGGTCTCGAGGTATGATGTCCACATCGATTGCTGGAGGTCCCGGGTTCAAGCCTCAGTGAGACCCGGCATGTTTTCATGTGGACTTCTAGTAACAAACTTTCTCTTTTTCTCTGGGTAGTGAGATCGGACGCCTGTGTGTATTGTTGCACAAGTAACAAATCCCATGGCAGTTGGAAATCGAAAAGAGTAGCCTAATGGCGCTGCCCGGGCAAACTTTCAAGTTAAAAATCTACCCAAAGTATTTTTAAAGATCCTCGGCTGTGCTACAGAGTTCGTGCACTGAGCTGAGATTATCCGGACTCAGGCTTGAGTTAGGTGTAGATCAGAGAACTTATGGGTTACACCAGTGTGCCGTGATGTTGATCCGTCGACTAAACTAAGCTAAACTGTACTATGAATACAGTTGATGCATAATTGTTCCAGCTTCATTCATAGTACAGCAATTATGCACCAACTACAGAACTGTTGCCTTGCTCTGTCATGCAAGTAAATTTATACTAAAAAGTATAATGAGAAGACTTTGTAAGAAAATGGAAGAAGAGATTAACGTGGCGCAAGCTGGATTTAGACAAAAAAGAGGGACAAGAAATCACATACGCATTATGCGTTTAATAATCAGAAAGTGTAGAAAATTAATGTAAGCTTATTCTCATGTTTTGTGGATTATTCAAAGGCACTTGACTGTGTAAAACAACAGAAACTTTGGGAAATCATGAGGAATAAGGCTTTCCATCACATGTAATAAAAAATGCTATATTTAGACCAACAAGCAGCGGTTAAAATAGATTGCGAGACGTCAGATTGGTTTGTCATCAAGCAAAGAGTCCGACAGGACTGTGCTCTTCCCTTATTTGTCTCAACTAGTTCGCAGAAAATATAATGATATATGTCAGAGATTATATAAACAAGGAACAATATGATGCCCTAAATATCGGCGGTCTTGAAATACCAGAAATTCGATATACTGATGATACAATATTACTATCGACATCACAGAATGGTATAGAAAAATTAATAACCTCAACCCAAAAGAATAGTGAATATCACACATTTTAACATAACATAGCAAAAACAAAGATAATGCATATCGATAAAACTAATACGGAGAAAGAAATATATGTTAATGAAGAAAAATTGGAAGTGGTGGACCACATCCAGGTGCAGACGATACATATTAAATGCCGTGTATATCAATGTAGACCATATCCAGCTGTAGACGATATAAATAAGAAGCCCGGACATGTTATTCTTCGCCCGTATCGCGACGTAATGGATATATGCGTCTTCTCAGACAAGCCAGAAATAGGTCTCATGCACACGTTGAGCATTTAACAAATGTCTCCACAGACAAAAATTGCTGAGGTTAATTGCGACATCCTTGAAAGGACATGCAACTAACTATCCTTCTGAGTGCCATATACCCAATGCGCCTTAGAGGTGTGAAAGTGTCCTTGACTTACTTGACTTACTTTACTCTGGTGAGACAATTTAAGAAAATGATGCCCTTCTCACACCATTAACTAATATGGCAATCACGGGCCTGCAATGGAAAGTTCTGAAATAACCGAGGCCGTTCACAAATTGTCTAGAAGCGCAAGACCATTGTTATCTGAATTTATCAATTAGATGTGCGGATACCGACGTTTGGATTTATAGAGAAGCTCTAGGACACAGATCGTTATATTTGTATCCCCCGTAAGGCCAGTGAACTTGACACTGTCGGTCAGATTTGCATTACCACGAGGTATTGCACAGCTGGGGCGTTTTATAACCACAGCGGTTCTAATAATAGCCACGGGATAATTCATAGCAGGGGGAATTACTCAGCACTGGAAAATGACGCAGCCAAGGGGAATTTGAAAAAAAGTTAGTTGCATGTCGTTACCACGACATAGTAGTCAACCCCAGCATTTTTGGGTTCGTTGTGAGTGTTGAACTAATACATAGAACTTGTAATTGCGTATGGATGTAAGGCGTGGACAATGAGCAGACAGGCTGAAAAACATCTGATGGCTGTGGAAATGTGGTTTCTTAGGAAAATGCAAAGAATACCATGGACAGATAGAACATTCAATGACCAAGTCCTACAAGAAACAAATGAAAATCGTAAACTGATTAGAGAAATTAGACATAGACAGTCAAATTTCTGTGGACACGTTACGAGACGAAATAACTTGGAGAACTTAGTGACAACTGGCGAATTTGAGGGGGAAAGAACAAGGGAACGGTGAAGAAGTAAACACTATGATGGCTTGGTCACGTGGTATGGTCGAGACAAGAACACAGCATTGTTCCATGACAGTGGTGATCGTGTGAGATTGCGAAACATGACCGCCCACACTTATCGACATGGCACATGATGATGATGATGATGATGATGATGATGATGATGATGATGATGATGATTTCTTGGCAAGTTTACGTTCTGTAGTTTGTCATTGCTTTCTGAACTATCGCGCTCATAACACTGTATAAAAACCAACGCAAGGCGATCTACTGCCAAATCGCTGGCAGCTGTGTGTCCAGCGCGGTATGCGGGATTACGAATTGCGTCCGTAACGCCTTCGCCACAAAGCTGACATTACATGGCTGAATAACTTTACATAGCAACGTTAATTTACATGGTCAGTTTGCATCCATTTTACATTGAATGTATTTTCAATACTCTTCTCCAGCTTTCTCGGCAAGACAGTCGGGAATGATTCCGTCATCAACGACTTTTTATCTTAAAATATACATTCTCCATAATGTCTTTGGCTGCTATGGTTTTCTGGGCGTTTGTAAAAAAGTTAACATATCATTGCTTTCCTTCTCGGATGTGGCAATACTGGTCGGTTATCTTAGCCATTGCCTTTTTAAAGAGATCCACAGCCTATCTCGCGAACTTAAGTCCATAATCAACAATTACTGCCGGCTTCTCGCTCTCTCTCTCTCTCTCTCTCTCTCTCTCTCTTTCTCTCTCTCTCTCTCTCTCTCTCTCTCTCTTTCTCTCTCTCTCTCTCTCTCTCTATCTATCTATCTCTCTCTCTCTCTCTCTCTCTATCTCTGTCAAGCTTAATCCGAAATGTGCTTCTATAGTTTCTCGTTACCCTGTTAGAGTAGGGTGGGTGAACGAATAGTAATAAATCGAGCCCATGGATGCCCCGTGTGGAAAGAAGTGCCATACCTCTTATTTGAATGGCAATACCATTTATCCCTCATTTATGGATTAGTCACTAAAATAACACACGCTTTGAGCAGTAAAACATAAGCTGCACTATAAAATGTAGCAACAACAACAACTATCATTATTATTTTGCAAAATTTTCACGTGTTATGCAACCTTAATTTCAAGTAGCACATCTTTGTAATGTCTTCAGCCTGATTCCCCAGTTTGAAAGCCCGTTAACGTTGCCAAGGGAATTGTTTAATGACCTAACCACAGAACATAACTTATGGGGAAACAAAAGCTGTACTGTGGAAAGCAATAATAGTAATAAAAACAATAGCATTATTATTATTAATATATGTTTACACTTATGTATTCTGACATTATGTACACGTCTTATTTAATTTAAGTCTTTAGGCTGAGTTCTTAATTAGCAAGCCGTCTGGCTCACATACCTTCTACTCGAAATCATGGCACATTACAACTACACTTGACCTGGCTTTTTCATTCACCACACCTGGAGTGGAATATCACACGAATTGTTGGAAAACAACTTAGTAGCAGTGACCATCGGCCACTTCTAACTTTAGAACTACAAGGACGCAGACTTGGCAATGTGCAAGAATCACACCAGCACACTGGTTAGTAATCTGAACACATATAAGGACATAAATACAGTAGTTGAAGAGTTCTTCAAATGCATACTACAGGTAGCACCAAGAGAGCTCGTAATTTATAATATAAACCATGCTGGAGTAGTGATCTAGAACAGTTGCATAATTATGTTGAAGCGTGTAGAAATCAGAGGCCAAACCCAGCCAAGAGCACTACGATAATTTTTTTTTTTTTTTTTTTTTTTGCGTATCAAATACGGGACGTTGCAGTCATCACCAGCATTTTTCAGCTGTTGTTAATGTACTAGGCAAGTGTTACGTTCAGTAGATTGCCATTGCTTTCTGAACGACCGGCTACCATACCAGCACGTTATAACACAACACGACACGGTCTGCTGCACAAATCGGTCACAGCTGAGCTTCGAACGCCTGGTACCCGGCTCACGAACCGCGTTCGCAAGCTTTTAGCCACGGAGCCGGCTACTACGATAAATACCAGCATGCAAATAAAGGAAATGTAACTCCCATTTAATTTTGCAAAATCTTACCACACGAGTGAAATTATACACATGTTTAGATAGCTGTGTAGACAAAGATGGGAGAACAGACAGAGATATGAAAATACGGATACAACATGAAACAACAGATTTCGTTGCCCAATGAAATTTATGGAAACGAAAAGGCATTATACCTGAAACATAAATTGTTGAACTCTTAAGTCAAAACACAAATAGAAAAAGTCTAGGTAAGGCAGGTCTGTGCTTTCATGTTATTACATTTTCTAATTTCATGTCGCTTATAAGTCGACAGGGTCGATTTCATTGCACCAGGTTTTTATCGCATATGGTTCAGCCTCTTTCCGCTGCGCGGAAAGCGTCGCACATAGCACGAACTCCGTAGCTCAAACGACGACCCCAGGAGTCTCTGTAAATAATGCACCCGTGAACCGAAGGACGAGGCCTGGAATTGAACCCACAACCTTCTGAACCCGGGTCTGACGGCTTGACTACTTCGCCATTGAGACTCCCTCTAATTTCATGTGTTTCTTTAGATCTATCTACGTATGTTGTTTCTGAGGAAGATTATTATAATCGAAACGTCGATTCGTTGTGTCTTATTAGTATATTTATTTTAATAATGTTTTCTTTATAAATCATCAGTGCTTCCCCTCCCCCTCCCCCCTCCTCTCCCCTCTCGGTCTCCCTTGTGATTTACGTTTGACGTGGTGGAGTTCATTGTAAGGTAAATCACTGTATCTGTGTTGATTATCTCAAACTTTTTTTTCGAAGGAGGTACATGAACTAACTGTTTTTATTCCCTTTTTGTTATATCCTGCGGGAGCCGTTATTTCTCTTGGCTTCAACAACAGCCTTGAGACTGACTCACCTGTAGCTGATTAAAACCATTACACGTGGATGTGGAGTCCTGCAAAGGTAGTCTGCATTTATCAATACTAGTTGTTACTTTAAGTTCCCCGTATCTGTTTATCTCCCTATACTTTACTTTCACGTAGCGTCAATATCCACAGCGTAGACAGCTGCATGGTGGATCCAGAGTGCAGAAAAAATGAATAACGTATGCCACAAGCATCGTAATACCTTATCAATCACGGAGACAATCCTTCGTGTGTAATGTGTTATTGTAAGAAACCCTGGATGGCGAAAGGGAGAGAGAGATGGAGGGAGAGAGATAAACTGGCAGGCAAACAGACAGACTGACGGAGAAAATAATGAGTTATGCTATAGATTAAAGAAGATATTGTCATAATACCTGACATCACCGCTTGCTGTAGAGCCCGTTACTCGGTTAATGACTATTTTCCACGACTTGGAGAGTGTTCGATGTATAGTGTATAGCGCGCATATTTTTATTGGCCACTCAGCACTCGATCGGTGGGGTGATTAACTGATTAAGTGAGATCTCTTCTTCTTCTTCTTCTTCTTCTTCAGCGTTCCTAGCCATTGAGGTTCTTTGCTGCAAATACAATCCGTCTCCATTCGTCTCTCTGGTGGACCTTCTCTTGCCAGTCGTTGATTCCAAGTGCTTGTAGGTCTGTACATGTATTATCTCTCCACCGCCTTCTTGGTATACCTCGGGGTCTACGGTCATTTATTTCCTGAGTGTAAGCGAGTTTTGTTTCCCTATTATCTTCCATTCTTTCTATATGCCCCAGCCATTGTAGTCTATTAGCCTTCATGATACCAGTGATTAGCGGGGACTTAAACAGATCATAAATGTCTTTGTTACTTCTTCTTTTCCACTCTCCACTTTGTGTATCCCTAATGGGTCCAAAGATGCGTCTTAAAATTTTGTTCTCAAAGGTTTGTAACAAGGCTTCGTCTCCTTTCGTTGTACTCCAGGTTTCAGAGCCATACAGCACAACTGGTCTGATCAGTGTTTTGTATATTGTGATTTTGGTGTTACGAGATAGTGCCTTTGATTTTAGTAGATGTTGTAGTGCACAGTATATCTTATTTCCAGAGTTGATTCTAGTTTGTATTTCTTCCCTTATGATGGAGCAGTTGAAGATTGTACCCAGGTATTTGTATGTTTCCGTTCTTTTAATGGTCATATTATCTATTTGTATGTGGCCAGAGTTTCTAGCCATTCCGTCTCTTGAAATTACCATATATTCTGTCTTATCTTGGTTGATAACCAGCCCCATCTGTTGGGCTTTTCCCTTTAAGTGAGTCAATATTTCCAATGTCTTTTGTTCACTTTGCCCTATAATATCTATATCATCTGCATAACCAAGCAGCTTGGATGTTCCTCCAATATCACATTCCTCCTTTACCTTCCTTACAACTTTCTCTAGAGCCAGATTGAAGAGTAGCGGCGATAGTGCATCACCCTGTTTCAAGCCAGATGTTATTTGGAAGGGGTCTGATTTCCTGCCTTTATATGTTACTATATTATAAGTATCTTCCATGCATAGTCTGGTTATGTTGATTAACTTCCTTGGTATTCCAAATTCCTGCATAGCATTCCATAGACTATTCCTATGGACACTATCATAAGCCTTTTTAAAATCCACAAAAATGTTATGGAGATCTCTTTTATATTCCCAATGTTTCTCGGCTATTTGTCGTAAGATAAATATCTGATCTATTGTTGATCTGTATTGTCTAAAACCCGCCTGGTAGTCACCTAATATGTCTTCTGAATATGGTTTTAGTCTATTTAGTAATACTGCGGATAGTATCTTATAGCTTGTGGACAGTAGTGATATTCCTCTATAATTTCCACATTGGAACTTGTCTCCTTTCTTAAAGATAGGTATCAATAATGACTCTTTCCAGTCATGGGGTAATTCTTCTGTCCTCCAGATTTTTATTATTAGTTCGTATAGCTTTAGATGTAATGCATGGCCACCTGCCTTTATAAATTCAGCAGCAATTCCATCAGTCCCAGTAGCCTTATTGTTTTTAAGTCGTGTGATTACATATAGGATTTCTTCAAATGTAGGTTCTTCAATTTGTGGTTCGCATGTTAGAACCTCTTCCTGTGGGAAAATGTGACTTGGAGCTTCACAATTTAGTAATTCAATAAAATATTCTTTCCATGTGTTGCACATTTCCTCATTGGTATTTATCATATTCCCATTTTTGTCTTTTAAACCATATGTGTTTTGTTGGTGCCCTCGTTTCATTGACTTCAGTTCTTTAAAAAATTTTCTGGATTCACTTTTCTGGTGATTAGTTTCCATATCTTTGATTATATTACTCATATATTCTCGATTAAGTGAGATGGGGTGATTAATTGTCTTAGGCTATATCTCGTATCTGCTATGGCTTATATACAGTAACTGTCCCAATATAAACCCCTTTAATTTTTAAGTCATAACTGTGATACACTCTACTTCCCATTTTCCGCCATCCATTTTCGTTAGGTCCAAACTTGCTTTTTGTTTATCAATGAATCTGTTAATAACCCTGAGGTCGTGTTTTCTTTCCAGAACAATTCCTGGTACCCATTTTAGGTGCAGTCGACCTGCGAGTCCAGTTCCGATTCAGAAATAAAGAATCGATACCCTCGAGGGAGATTCTGACAAATGATCTCCCGGTAAACAGGCAAGCGTGTTAACCACGGATCTTCATATCGTGGTTACTTGTTGAAAAATGCTCACTTCTGTTGCTACGTAAAAATAAATGTAATTTTAGACGAATATTCTGTTTTGTTCTACGTAAAACTATAATTGTAGACAAATGGTCTCTTTTTTTGTTGTTGCCGCGTGAAACTGTGATTGTAGACATATGCTCCCATTTTGTTGCCACATGAAACTATGATTATGTCAATGGGAAATAAAACTATTAGCCTCATATGGCGCTAGACTTTCTAGCGATCCCATCTTAGTTAATAACTAGTATTCCTGATTCTGAGGTGTTTATATTTGTTCATTTATTTTAATAATTTATTTTCAATTATATTTATTTATCCGACTATTATTGTTATTCTGTATGTAACCCCAACTTTAGTCCTGATTTCTTTATTTCTCATTTTCTCTCTTCTTGATACATTGAGAATTCTTCTCAGGAATCTCATTTCTATTGTTGTGATTTTTCTGTTCTCTTTTTCTGTTATTGTCCAGGTTTGGCATTGATAGCATAGAGTTGGTAGGAAGATTGTGTTGTATAGTGCTTTGTTAGTGGCTATTGATATATGTTTGTTCTTTAGTATTTGTGCCATTTGTCGAATGAGTTGGTTTGCCTTATTGCATCTATTTTCGATCTCGTCTACTGATTTGCCATTTGATGATATTATACTTCCTAGGTACTTGAAGCTCTTTGCTTGATTCAGGGTGTGTTCTTCTAGATGAATGTGTATTGTGATTTCTTCTTTGGTTATAGTCATTATCTCTGTTTTACTTGTGCTAATTTTCATGTTTTGTACCATACACACTTTGTTCAGGCTATTTAAGTGGTCTTGAAATGTTTATTCTGATTTTGCTATTAAGGCTTGATTGTCCGCAAATAAGAGTTATTTAATGGTGTGGTTTGCCGTGTGTTCTTCTTCAGTGATCTGTTCTTCATGCGGTGTTGTTACTGTCTCTTTTTGGCTGCTTTCTGTAAATATACTATCTATACAGGTTTTGAACAAGAGGGGAGACAGGACATAACCTTGTCTTACCCGGATCTTATGGTGAAGGGTTCTGAGTATTCTCCATTTGTTATTACTGTGCAATCACTGTTACATAAGTTTGTTATATGTGTACTCACTACACATATTTTAAGGGTTTCCCATAGCTTGTTTCTATCTACTCTATCAAATGTCTTTTCTTGGTCGACAATGGCTAAGTAGAGTATCTCATTATATTCGACTGATTTTTCTATTAGTTGTCTATGAGTAAAGATGGCATCTGTGCATTCTTTATTTTTCCTAAATCCAAGTTGTGTTTCGCTTAGCTGGGGTTCTATTATTAGGTCGTAGTCTTTTCTCTGGAATTTTCAGAATATTTTTCCTTATGACTCAAAAAGGAAATGCCTCTGTATTGCTTACAGTTTCTTTTACTGCCTTTGTGTTTCCAAATTGGGATAATTATGGCGCTTCCCATATTATTTTTATTATTTACTCTTTTTACATGCCAATGTCATTAACATATCGATAAACATTATAATATTACTGTTATATAGGACGACCTGGTCTGAAATAGGAGTCTATGCTTTACATGATGTAAGGTCGTATCAGAGTCACAACAATTAGATATGATGAAGTGAATAATTGAATATTACCTAAACTGAAACAGTTATATACTGTATTTGACTAGCCTTAAACAATAGCTCAGATATAGTGAGGCGTTACCAGTTAGGCGGTTCCAGCCGGTTTTGTGCAAACAGAAAGAGTTCGTGGTAAATTCTAAATTACCCTGGAAATAACAGATGTTCTACCTTCGAACAATACTTGCGACAACTAGATATGTTCCTACACCAGCAACACCAGAATATTGTAAACACCAGATTGATAGCTCAAGGGTATATTACGTTCTAATCTACTATCTATCTATCTATCTATCTATCTACATAGCTAACTGTAATGTAATATGCATTTTTTTTTGTTCACAACATTCATTTGACAATATTTTTTCCTATGTGAATGTAACATGCACAATATTGTACGAAAGATGAGTGATTGGGAGGGCCGAGTGTAAGACATGCCTACTTGCCCAATTGTGTGTGTGTGTGTGAGTGTGTGTGGGGGGAGGGGGTTGTCTGTCTGAATAACAGTCTGATTGTCCGTCCGTCCGTCTGACCGCCCGCCCGCCAGAACGCCCGTTCGCCCGCCCGTCCGTCCGTCCGCCCGTCTGTCTGTCTGTCTGTCTGTCTGTCTGTCTGTCTGTCTGTCTGTCTGTCTGTCTGTCTGTCTATGCTCTCTCTCTCTCTCTCTCTCTCTCTCTCTCTCTCTCTCTCTCTCTCTCTCTCTCTCTCTCCCCCTCGTGTTCTCTATGGAAATACAACATACACGGGGCTCAGTGTAACCAGCTCCCGTCCATATATTTCCAGCCCAACGCCAGGCCACGATCATCAATCACGTTACCTTGAAAAGGCATGGTTTTAGTTCATGTCAAATGTGCATCCACATTTACTGCCATTATATTGCTAGTTTAATACTCTCAGTGGCAAACAGCTATGAAATTGTCTTAATACAAATATGGCCAGCGTGAAAACATGGCGGTCACACAATTAAAAAGAGATAAACAAAACAGATTTACACTGAATAGCCACCAAACAGTCGTTTTTATTTTATTTTAAACTGCAATTTGTATTATTTTTTTTTACTTTAAAACTGCAAAATTTTTTTTTTTTTTTTAACTGCAACGTTTTTTATCACCAGGTTAGAACAAATGATTTCTCACTGCGCGAACTGACACGCTAATTTGTACTTCAGGTGGTTTGTCCCTGGAGACCTATCCTAACAAAGTGACAGCCATTGTTGGGGAGAGCTGCTGTGGTCGTGTCCATTCTCAGGGGACTAACAATAATCATTATATGTTTTTGGCTATACGCGGTGTTTCAAGCCAAATCCACGGGTCTAGGTTTTAGTCTAAAGGATATGTGACTGAGAGCATGGCTAAATCAAAGCAGGAAACTGAGCTGATATTGTTTTCATTATTATTGTTGTTATTCAAAAGAACAACGATTTTAAAAACAATTAATTAGGTTTTATTTCAGTGACTAATTCTCATTGTGGGCTTCTGAAATGTGTACTCCCGGGGAGAGGGGCTTTTTATGTTAAAAGCGTTTTCAGAATATTCGAGAAACATATTATACAGAAGATAGAGAGATAGAAAAGTAGTTTAGAATATAGGAGAAACACATTATACAAACAAGATGGAAACACAAATGTGTTTGTTAGAATATATGAGAAACAGATTATACAAACAAGATAAAAAGATCTTTTAAAAATGTGTTTGAATATAGAAGAAACACATACAAACAATATGGGAAGATAAGAAAGTATTTTAGAATATATAAGAAACAAGATGTAAACAATATGGAAAGGTCTTTTAAAAATATTTTAGAATACATCCATCCATCATGTGTCATGCCGATAAGCGTGGGCAGTCATGTTTTGTCATCTCACTCAGTCACCAGAGTCCTGGAACAGCTCCGTGTTTCTGTCTCGACCATGCCACGCGGCCAAGCCATCCAGATCTTCTCGGTCTTCCCCTTCACTTGTTTAAGAATATATCCATTGACTAGTATATTACATTATGGATTTCCTTCTTCCCAGTGACGACCATAATCTGTGGCTTCTTACACTTCAACTCTAACCCTAGTTGTTCACCTTGTGCAAAAACCGCACCTTCTAATTGTTACGGATCCTGTTCATTGTCTGCTATAAAGACTGTATCATTTGCATATCTAATGTTATTGATCTATCGTCCCCTAATGATGATTCCTTCCATGTCTTCTATATTTCTGAAAATATTTTCACTGTACGGGAATAAAGATCTGGAGACATTACATATCCCTGTCTCACATCTCTCTTAATAGGCTGATATTGACCTACTTCATTATCAATTCATATGGCAGCGTATTGTTTCCAATATATGTTTTTTAAACAATTCTAAGGTCTTTTCCATCAATTTGTAGATCGTCAAGCACCCTTATCATGTCGATATGTCTCACTTTATCGAACGCCTTTGTCAATAAAGCATAGGTGTAGATCTTTGTTTACTTCTATGGAAAGTTCAATTACTGTTCTCAGTGTATAAACAGCATTTACTATACCCTTGCCTTCTACAAACCCACATTGTTCATATACGAAACATATATTCTAAAATAACTGTAACAAATCTTTCCTTACTGTTTGGTGGAAAGATTGCGGTTCAGACTAGACTCGTAACACATTATACTCTGATCTACCCTCTCGATTATTCTTCCTATGTCTCCTGTCGCTCAATGCTTAAACTCAGTTCACTACATCCCTTGCTGTCACCCCGTTTGATCTGTACCTTCTTGCTCTTTCCCATTCCTTCTACCCGTTCCTGTCTACCCGTACCTTCCTTCCCTTTTAGACTGATCTGATAGGCATTCTAATTACCCTTGCGAAGGAATTGTGCTTATGTTATCTGACGCTTCTAGAAGGTCCCCGATCAGCGGTGTGCTCTGGAACCTGCTATTTTTCTGACAATGTTGACAGAAGGATGATCAGGAATTAACCGTTGGATGCATTCCCCACGTACTGGTGTGTATTGCTACCGGCCAACCGTGATAAACATTTTTACTTCAGGCACTCTCCTTCCTAATCTTAGGTTTTGTTACCGTGTTTTGTTACCTTCGTACTCGGGTCCCCTCTGTTACAAGGTACGTCACTATTGGGTTTAGAGCACATGACCATCAAGATGACAGGCAAAAGTACTAACCACTGCGCTACTACACCTCCCAATGAAATGGAAAATTGAAAGTAAAAGAGCTGGATAAAGCAACAGACATAACACAAGATGTAGTCAGCATACAAGAGTTACAGCGTGTACAACGAATCTTGATGTCAAAGACATAACACACAGCAACAAGATGTGATCAGAATACAACCTGATAGAATGTACAACGAAGGTTGATGTGAAGGACATAACAAAGACAGAACATTATGTGATAAGAATACAACGTGACAGAATTTTCAACGAAGGTTGATATCAAAGATATAACACAAACAGCCACACGATGTGGTCTGAATACATCCTGACAGAATGTACAATGAAGGTTGATGTCAAAGATATACCACAGACAGCAACATGACGTGATCAGAATACAACCTGACAGAATGTACAATGAAGGTTTATGTCAAAGACAACACAGACAGCAACATGATGTGATGAGAATACAACCTGACAGAATATACAACGAAGGTTGATGTCTAAGATATAACACAGACAGCAATACGATGTGGTCTGAATACAACCTGACAGAATGTACAACGAAAGTTTATGTCAAAGAGGTAACACAGACAGCAACAAGATGTGATCAGAATACAACCTGACAGAATGTACTGCAAAGGTGTTGTCAAAGACATACCACTGACAGCAACAAGATTTAGTAATCATATAACCTGACAGAATGTACAACGAAGGTTGACGTCAAGGAGCAGCAACATGAGGTGATCAGAATACAACCTGGCATAATGTACGACGAAGGTTGATGTCAAAGATGTAACACAGACAGCAACAAGATTTGGTCAGCATACAACCTGACAGCATGTACAGCTAAATTTCTGAACAGACATTTCTTCTTTCTCTTCAGCCTTTCATCTCAGAATGATGCTTGCATAGATCCCCAACCAGCTCACGTCAAGCCCGTTAAGACTATGTTCATGATTGCTTGGATCTTGCAACTAAAGTTTGCTTCCGGATGAGGTATCTAATATCACGCCAACCATACTAAGTCGTCTTTATCTCATGGTAGGTTACAATATACCTTTCTTTTCTTTCCTTATAGGACCGAAACTGCTGGGCTTATATTGCCGCTAACCTTCTCTTTGACACTTACACTGATTGACAATGAACATACTTATGATTTTTTTATGTTGCATATCCCTTAAAGGACGTTGCAGTCAACATCAGCATTTATCAGCTGCTGTTGATGTACTAGGCAAGACTACGCTCAGTAGTTTGCCATTGCGTTCTGAGCGACCGGCTCACATACCCCCGTAAGTTACCAGAGCGGCTCGAACCGCTGCCGGTACGGCGCAGCTGCGTTACTCACGAGAATATACGGGGTTACGGCAAAGGCTGTAAATCTCTTCGCCAGGGAGACCGACTACTTATGATAGTGATGCATTTATTAGTTGTGGTCATGAATCAAAAGCCATGTGTAGCAATATGCAGATCTCATTAATCAGTTGCAGCACTAAATGACACAACAGCCATAAACCATTGTGACAGTAAATAATTGCACAATGTCGCAGAAAAATCGTCAGCCTGTTGATATAACACAGCATGCCAGAAACTACCAATAAAGAGTACAGCAAATTGTGACATGTGACAGACAACAACGAGAAAGTAAGCATACGTCATGCGACAGCAAAACTGAAACATAATGTAACATATTGCTGTGACACAGCATGGAAGTAAAATGTTGTTTTAAATTGACATCATCATCATGAACATCCCATCAGATGCCACAGGAATCCTAGAAACCGTCACAGATGCGACCGAAGAACTAAAACCAGGCATACTGAAAGAAGAAATTATAGAAGCCGTCAGTTTATCGCCATTGAACAAATTAACTAATTAAAGCAGCAAGAGAAGTAGGAACAGCATGGCTACATAGACTATTCAGCTATGTTTGGGTAGAACAACAGAACACAGACTGGGAAAACGCCATAATTATCCCAATTTGGAAAAATAAAGGCAGCACAAGAGACTGCACACAATACATAGGCATTTCCCTTTTGAGTCATACTGAGAAACTATTTTGCAAAATTCTTGAGAAAAGATTACGAATTACTATATAACCCCAACTAAGCTAAACACAACTTGGATTTAAGAAGAACAACGGATACACAGATGCCAATTTTGCTCTTAGACAGCTTATAGAAAACTCAGTCGAATTCAATGGAACACTCTGCTTAGCCTTTATCGACCAAGAAAGGACATTTGATAGAGTAGATAGAAACAAGTTGTGATCAAACCTTAAACAAAATGGCATGAGTACACATCTAACAAACCTATGTAGAAGCTAATACAACAACAGTGTATGCATAGTGAGAGCATCTGGAGGACACTCAGAACCCCTCACCATAAGATCTGGAGTACGACAAGGTTGTGTCCTGTCCCCTCTCCTGTTCATAACATATGTAGACAACATATCTAAGGAAACCAGCCAAACAGAGGCCCAAGAACACCGCATGACGAGAACACAGAAGAAGAACCATCTGCAAATTACACAATTAGAGAACTCCTGTTTGCGGACGACCAAGCACTAATAGCAAAATCAGAGGCTGAATTACAAGACCACATGAATAGTCTAAACGCAATGTGTAGTGAACATAACATGAAAATTAGCACACGTAAAACAAAGGTAATGACTATGACTAAAGAAGAAGAAACAACAACAATTCACCTAAACGAACATCCCTTGAAATAAATAAAGAGTTTCGTGTATCTGGGAAGTATAATATCATCAAATGGCAAATCAGAAGACGAGATCGAAAATAGATGAAATAAGGCAAACCAATTCATTAGACAAATGGCACCAATACTAAAGAACAAACATGTATCAATAACTACCAAGAAAGCACTTTATAACAATCTTCCTACCAACCCATTGTTACCAATGCCAAACCTGGAAAATGACAGAAAAGGAGAAAAGAAAAATCACAACAACAGAAATGGGATTCCTGAGAAGAATACTCAATGTATCAAGAAGAGATAAGATCAGAAATGAAGAAATCAGGACTAAAGTGGGGATTAAAGCTGCGCTTGATTTTATTAGAAGGCAGCAAGTCAAATGGTTTGGCCATGCAAGTAGACTACCAATTAACAGTATACCACAACAAGCAATCATGTACAGACCAGATGGAAGCAGAGGAAGAGGCCGACCACGTAAACGTTGGACACAAGAAATAACAGAGGCTACGGGATGGCATAATAACTTGAAAAAGGCATAATAACTACAACCCTTGTGAGATAACATGAAATTGATATCATAATTATATGCATTGCTGATGCCATAGTTTGTCATCTCACACGGTCATCAGATTCTTGAGCAGGTCTTTGTTCTTATCTTGATTATGCCATGTGGCAAGCTATTCATATATCTATATCTTTGTCTTCCCCTTGCTGTTTTTTTCTATCAGGTTTGCCAATTGTCAATGAGATGTAAACGTTTTTTTTCTTTCTATTCTTATTGCCCCCTCCCCACCTTCTCATCATCACAGTCATCGTTCAAGTAATACTGTAACGTGACAGTAAAATAACGAAACAGCGTCAAAATAAATTCATGCAAACGTGACACTTAAGAGTGGCAAGAAGTGACAGTAAAATTCAAAACACAACGTCACAATAAAAGATTCGCATATTGTGACAAGCGGACGCGTTAGTGTAATTGTTATTAGGTTACGATGACAGTGGCGTTTCTGCGCCTACCGTTCAAAAAGGCAATGGCAAACTACTGTACTAACATTATTTAGTAAATGACAAATCTTCAATACATGCTGGGGTTGGTTACAACGTCATGTACAGGGTACGGAACTCGCTTTCATTAATGCATACACTCACGTAATTTAACATCAATCAATCATGTGCAATGCCGGAAAGCGTGGGCAGTCATGACTCGCCATTTCACTCGATCACCAGAGTCGTGGATCAGCTCAGTGTTCCTGTCTCGACCATGCCATGTTGCCACGCCATCCAGGTATTTACTTCTCTGTCTTCCGCTTGGTCCGTTCCCTTCGATCTTGCCAGTTGTCACCAAGTTCTCCAATTAATTTCTTCTCATAACATGTCTAAAAAATTTTGACTGTCTACGTCTAATTTCTCTAATCAATTTACGATTTTCATTTGTCTCCTGTAGTACTTGGTCATTGGTTTTTCTGTCTGGCCATGGTATTCTTTGCATTCTCCTCAGAAACCACATTTCTGCAGCCATCATATGTTTTTCAGCTTGACTGCTCACTGTCCAAGTTTCACATTCATACAAAAGAACAGGCTTTATTTAGCACCTAAACACTCTTTTTCTCGTTTCAATTGACATCATTTTATTGGTCAGTATGTTTTTCATCATACTAAAGGCTACTTTTGCCATGGCGATTCTTGTTCTAATCTCTTCAAGGCATCGCCCATCAGATGTTATGACTGTTCCGAGATAATTGTACCAATTCACTTGTTGAAGAGTATTCCCATTTACTTGTATATTACACTGTAAACATTGTAACAATTAATGTATTGGAAGTGCGATTCGTCAGTTTACCGGTTTCTCAATCAGACGACATGGGTACTAGTAACCAATAAAGTGAAGACATTTTATGTCTTAGGCGAGATACATGTCAAAGAATGTATTTTTCCATCATCATTATCATCATCTAGTGCCTTGCCGGCTGGCGTGGGCGGTCATGCCTCTCCACAAATGACAATCTCCGGTGTCATGGATCCTTTTAATTTGCAGCATTCTTCTACAAAACACATCTCCAAAGCTTCCGTGGATTTTTTCCCCACCTATTTACTATTTATCCAGGATTCGTATCCGTATGTTAAAATTGGTTTTATGTAACATGCAAGAACTCTTTTTCTAACTTTCAAAGACAGTGACTTCATTTGACAGAATGCAGTTTGTGCTTGCCTATTCTGTTCTTTATCTCAGTAAAGCATCTTCCATCTGATGTTATCCATGTGCCTAGATATTTGAATATTTGCACTTGCCCCAAAATAGCGTCCTGTACTTTAATTGCACATTTAGGCACAATCTGTTTATTTGATATAACCATGACTTCCACTTCTGTCTTTCAAACCGAGGCCTATTTTTTCTATATGTGTCTCCCAGCAGTTTCCTGTTATTGGTCAGTGATGTGAGAGGGCCATTATATATTGTAGACCTGAATGCATGGAGGAATATGTGGCCAGTCTTCTCCTCCCTTAGCAGGCGACGAGTTCAGACATCGAAACTTGTCTCACCATGCTCATGACATCCTCAGAGCAATACCCTATCAACTTCGCTAATACGCCTGCTAAGAGATTGTGCACCGCATGACATTTGTTATGTGCACCGCATGACATTTGTTATGTGGCAAGCGGTCTGTTTGTCGTCTTCATAATCAACTAGTGCCTTGCCGATTGACATAGCCGATCGTTCTTGTCTACCTCCCAGGATCGATTTCCAGCAGATGGTATCAGTTCGTGTGCTGTCACTTGTTCGTGCCATGAAGAAAGATTGTAAAGAATCGTCTCGATGACTTTCTCAATTTTCTTTTCATAACCCTGTTCAGTTTTCACAATGTGACCCAATCTTTCGCTTCCCATAATGTGTACAAAACACTGAGGACTGCCTCTTTCTGATGTTTGTGATAAGCTGATTCTGTGGCCAAGCATATATATATATATATATATATATATATATATATATATATATATATATATATATATATATATATATATATATATATATATATATATATATATATATATATATATATATATATATATATATAGCGTTAGTTTGTAAAATGAAATTGTACCATAGCAAGAAGGCTTGGGTTAAATTTAGAAATCATTTGTTGCCCATGCAGCATGATCCTTCTCTCGTACTGCCTTGTTTACTCCAGAGGAAAGGTAACAACATTACGTCTGGAACAAGACACGCTGCAGAAGCTGCCGAATCAGCAATGCAATGCTCTAACCGCCCACCTGTCACACCTCTCTACAACATCTACAACCATCGTTTCTATCATTTCCTGTAGTTCCTTCTGACTTTTTGCTATCAACGGTGAGCGTTTAGCCGAAACGCTACCGCTGCTTTTTAAATTTTTATTTTCCTTAATGTTATTTATCTTAGTACCCAAATCTTCTTTAATATTGAAGTAATGTAGGATATATATGTTTATTCTCTTTTTCATCCATTAATTGTAATCCTCTTCTGTTGCATTTATGCACACAGGCGCTTGTGTGATTATCCAATTTTCACAACCGTAGGTCGCCACAGGAAATAGTATACTATAAATACTCCCAAATGTATTGTTCTGTCTGTTCCAATCCAAAAAGACTTTAATTGTTTTGTTTTTTCCAGAGCATTTATTGTTCGTCTATTAATTTATGTCATAATAGAGCTACGGAGTTCGTGTTCTATGCAATGCTTTCGGCTGGCAGCTATGCGAAAAGGAGACAGCCATACTGTATTATATCCGGTGCAATTAAATCGAACCTCGTGCCTTTAACCCATCCCGACTTTGTTTAATTTGTATTGTATTAACTGCTTAACTTAGTTTTGTGTTGGTTTTGGCGCTTTCACAGTTAGCATTTGTTGTCTATATTTATGGCTTGACCATCTGTATTCCATATTTAATTGTGTATACTTCACCGTGGTATTCTTCCCCGCTATTTTTTTTTAGTTGCATGTCCTTCACAGGACGTAGCAGTCAACCCCAGCATTTTGGCTGTTCGTGATTCCTGGGCAAGTTTTACGTTCAATGGTTTGCCATTGCGTTCTGAACGACTGGCATCTATACCTTTTTCGAAAAAAAAAAAAAAAGCACCGCTGTGTTCCGAACCCGGGTAAACAGGATTACGAATCGCGTCCGTAACACCTTCGCCACGGAGAGGGTTCCTTACTATTACAAATTTCTTTACGCGCTGTTAGGGTTCTTCCACTCGTGTTCTTTATAGTATTTTTCTTGTTTCTAAAGATTCTTATAACTACTTTTACTTATTTATATATTTCGTGGTCTAGCCCATTTCTCCGATGTTCTTCCGTTACTGCACACTGATGTTGAAGAAACTGCATCTCGTCTCTTCTTATGGTTATTGCTATTTCTCGTGTTAGTTTTTAATGGCCTGACCTTGTCTCATAATTTGACATTCATTTAGCTTCTTGCTGTCTTCCCTGTTTTAAAAGCTGTGTCGTATCATTTGTAATGCAGTTGTTCTTGTGGCCCTTTCTGATATTATGGTCTCCTACATTTATGAGTAATTCTTCCAGTGTCACAGCCTCTTGAACTGTTATCATTATTTCAATCGGCGTCTTCATTTTTTGTTGCAAAGGCTTGGGGTATTTTGTTGGTAATTGTGTGATATATATTTTATTGTGGAGTTTTGACTTTTTATATATTCACATCTACACCCCGGCATTATGAGATTGAGTCGCGAGTTCCATACCGTGTCGCCTTTTTTTCCCACCAGTCGTAATAGCATAACTTTCATGTAAATAATCAATTTTCAGAACGAAAGAAAAGAAAGAAAGAAAGAAAGAAAGAAAGAAAGAAAGCAAGCAAGCAAGCAAGCAAAGCAAGCAAGCAAGCAAGCAAAGCAAGCAAGCAAGAAAGAAAGAAAGAAAGAAAGAAAGAAAGAAAGAAAGAAAGAAAGACAGAAAGAAAGAAAGAAAGAAAGAAACGTATCCATGTGTGTACATCTGTAAAATGGAAGAAGCACCAGATAGCACGAGCAGTGCAGATTTTAAAATTCACTAACATAAGAAAGAACATGAATGAATGTACGTACATCAACACCAGCCAATAGTTCGGGTTTTTAAATCCATCAGTAGTAGAAAGAACATGAATGAATGAATGTACGAACATCAATACTAGTCAACAACTTTCAGTAAATAGCTTGACGGCAATTGCCATTAATCCCATTAATTCGTCCTTCAGCTAAAAATGGCTGGTAAATAGCTACCCATTGTATCATGTCCTAAATGTAGGTCACACAAGTGAGCGAGTTTCGCCTGACCAGCTTTTGGTCTCGGTCAATTAAGTCAAGAAATATACTTTCTTTAATGGACATTTTGTTATCACCTTGAGAAAAGAAGAAATATCCATGCATTAGCAAATTAATCAGATTGGATACCACTTTGCAGTTTGTGACTAATATATTTGAGCTTAAATTATATGCGTGGAAGCATATACGTAAATAATTACAAACATGCACAATAACACATGTGTTAAATGGTGCATAAATGTATACACGCATATATACAAACACTCACAGATCAGTGTTTTATTTCTGCTGCTTTCACCTTCAGCCGTCAGTATGAATGAATGCAAAGAAAGCAGCAGTCAACTTCAGCTTCTGCATTCACCTTCAGCCGTCAGTATGATTGATTGATTGATTGATTGATTGATTGATTGATTGAATGAATGCAAAGAAAGCAGCAGTCAACTTCAGCTTGTTGACATCTCCTTAGAGTTTAGCATCCAGTGGAACTGATGAAGGTCAAAATAGTTTTCTCTGTTTTACATATGTTGGATACTCCTGCAGCAAATGTT